>CP139501.1:297265391-297834715 GCA_021014915.2 Artemisia tridentata subsp. tridentata
ATATATTCGATGTAGCAGGTGATACCCAAAACTATGATATTTCTGGTGTACCGGAATCTGCTACTGTTTGTGGTACAGGCTGTGATGGCTTTGCTTTTGAGGTCTTTGTACAGGCCGTGATGGTTGTCAGTTTGTACTATTCGAGTCAATGATAAAAAGAACTGCATGTATCAGGTTTTATTGGTGTATGGATTTGTTTTGGTGTACCAGATTTGTACAATGGTTGTTGTCGTGGTGGTTTTTGGTTGCGACTCTTTCTGGTGATATAGTGGTGAGTGGTCATTTTTGAGGTGTTCTTTTATGAAGGATGGGTTCATAGAAGATGTTTCAGGTCGTATTGACGCCTGGTTGATGTATTTGCTCACCAAGGGGCAGGCTTTGTAGAAGTTGTTGAGGTCGGGGTGATGGTTATGCTTGCCAAGGGTCGTAGTGGGTTATGATTTCCTTGTGGTTCACGATAGATTTTTGATACACAGATATGTATATGTATCTGATGTGTTTATGTATTTGAATATGGGTAAAACATACGGATTTCGGTGTACCGGAATCTGCTACTATTTGGTTTGGTTTGGATAGGTTGTGTACTTCCTGTATCAATTGTTTTGAAGTTGTATACTTGATGTATGAATAAATTTTGTCAAATTTATGTATCGGATTCTGGGTAAAATGCACGGATTCCGGTTTACCGGAATCTGCTGCTGATAGGTTTCAATAGGTTCTTGAAACATAGATGTAATTTAATAATTTTTAGTTTTGTTTGGTGATACATTTAATAGTAAGGTTTGTGTAACAGTTTAATATATAAAAAAAGGTAGACCTAATTTTTGTATAAAAAAAATAGACGAAAAAAGATTGACCACAATTGGATTTTGAATTCTCCAAAATACCCTTGAAACCCCATTTAATTACAATAATGTCATTCATTTAATGTTAATCTCATCCAACACAAATACAATGATCCAATGGTCCAGATTGGTTCTTACTTTTAGAACTTTAAGTTTGATCTCACATTAACCCTCCCCTATATATATATATATATATATATATATATATATATATATATATATATATATATATATATATATATATATATATATATATATATATATATATATATATATATTACTTACGCAGTTTGCAACAAGCAAAGCACGGAAGTTCCGTCGCACGTACATTCACCATACACTTTCAGCATGAGCCATCACCAAAGAGTTATATACGATAAAACCGTTTTGAAATGTACTTTACCACACATCAAGCAAGAAATACACGAGCACTGGTCATACGTAAACTTTTCAATTGAGTTAAAACATTTAAAACATGAACATTTCGCTAAGACTTACCATACTGATTTAGGTCACGTGTCGGAGCGGTTGCACTGTATTGTTGATTGATTGGCAGATTGCTATTGTTTTAAGGTGAGTTTATAGCCCCACTTTTATACGTATTGTTTTATAAACCTTGGGGTGAGAAACATGCAAAACTGTTTTCATTGACCAAAAATGGATTTTTTTTACACACACTTGTATGCAGAAACCTAAGTTAGCTGAATCTCATTGCGCCCACTATCATCAATCGTCAATTTCTACTGGGAAACGTGTGTGATATAAATAGATCTATTGGGAGTGACTCCCCCATTCAGTTGGCTCGGCATAGTCAATGCGAACGTATACCATATCGAAATTTGCCGAGTGTCTGGGGATGAACACTCGCGGGCACCCTTTATTTGCTATGCCAGTTAGGCATATTTTGTTGTCTAGTTCGGTTGGATGAGCTTAGTGTTTGCATAGCAGGATAGTGTATGTTTGCTGAATTGTTTGTTGAATCTTGCTATGGTCCATACGTGCTTATTTACTTTAAACCTATGAACTCACCAGCGTTAGCTGACTTTTAGCATATTTTTCTCAGGTAATTAAGAATGTGTATTGAAGGTAGGGCATGGCATATGGCTAAAAAATATGTTGGAAATGTTTTTATTGATGCGTTAAACTCTGAGTTTGGGACGGCTTTATTAAATGGGCTACATTTTATTTCAACTGAATTTGATGTATGACGATTTAGCTATGAAAATGTAATGTATTTTGAAACGGATTTTTAAATCTGTTATTTATATCTTGTGTTGTGATTATCAATTTAGTAGCACCCAAATATGTATGCTTCCGAAAATCCTGATTTTGGGGGTGTTACAGATTGGTATTCAGAGCCTAGGTTATAGAGAACTAGGTTTATAAAAACCCTAATCTATAACCAGTTTATGAAAAACTTTTCCTTATGACCACTAGATGCCTGTCTGCCTAGCTTGCTATGATTTGATCGTTATTTGCTTTATATGATTAAGTGTTATACTATGCTATTTGAGTATTTTACTTAACATATATGATATAAGTATTTTCTATATACTTACACATACTATACCATAATTGTCACAGACCACGTCCCTACGTAACGTCATTATTTCACTTTGAGTTGAATACTCGCTACATACCACATGAATTCATTTTCTATTCGACTCCAAGTTTGGACTACCGTCTTATTCTTTCGAAACACCTATATTACTATCGTATAGGAACCCACCAACTTATGTGAGCACGACCCTAACCTACCGCCTTATAACATATCTCCTGGAACCATCTACTCTTAGGACACATCATTGCTATGTCTCACGCTTCTTTTCTCATTGTAAAGGACCATGTCACCTGAGAGTCAAGACCTAAATTCCACAGCCATGGAACAACTCGTAGCCCAACGAGCAATAGAGGCTATTGCTGCCTACGAGTTAGGAATTTGCACGGCTTGCAACTTAATGAACCGAGCACTTCAAGAAGCTGTGAACATTAAAAAAAAAAAAAAGAGGAAACGGGATAACAACCTATGAAACAAAGGGGTTCTACAACCCCTCAGAAAGCTAAAGTTGGCCAAAACTTTCACTGCTAGACGTAGTAGCAGAAAGGCTTATGCTAGGAAGTTACAAATGTGTAGTCGTTGCAAATTACACCACAATAGGCCTTGCACCGTGAAGTGCCATAAATGCCAAAAGGTTAGACATCTGGCTAGAGGTTTTAGGTCAAAAACCGTTGCAGTAGGACATACAACATCAGGGGAAAATAGGAGAGCTGAGATAACCTGTTTTAGGTGTAGAAAGAAGGGGCACTACAGGGATGAGTGTCAGGAACCAAAGGACTAAGGAAAAGTGAACAATCGAGGAAAACAGGGAGCGGAAGGAAACCAAGACTCAAATGTGATGTCATAAGAATGACTACCCTATGTAACGAGACCTAAGCTTAGACTCTTTTAAGTTGCATTTCTGTAAGACTCCAGTAGTATCTTTTGTGGACCCCGTCGTATTGTATGGATTTGGTGAACTTTTATTATGAGATGTAAGCTTATTTGACTCCTGACTATCAACGGTCCTATGTCAATTAGACGTACCAATTGCCGCCCTTCGCACTACTTATTTTTACTATCATTTAACAAGCTACTTTGTCATCATTTTTCAACTATTTGAACTCGTATTATAAACTAGTTGTCTACCTTATTATCTTTTCATGAAATAATAAATGGAATTGCTACCAACACTCGAACTTTTGCAAGTATTTCACAGACTATCTCGTAGTCATACTACAAATCGTTTTACTACTAGATTACAGAATCAAAGTTTTGACCTCACTACTTTCTTCGAAATAAGGAACTTTCCTCATATTGCCTTACGAACTGTTTTACTAACAATTTATAAGCTAAACTATAACTTGGATACTATTTTGCCAATAATGAATTGTTTTCCTATTACTCTATAAATTGTTTGCAAACCATTTTACAAACTATTCTGTTACCGCCCGGCGAATTATTTACTTTTGAAAGGTAGTTTATGCTGCAAGCTCGCGAGCAGAAAACTCGATATGTTTTCTTGTAACTAAGCTCAGCATTGCATCGTTGGACCCCAATTATACAAAGTCTGATCACCTATGTATAATTCGGGTAGGACCATACTATGCTAGGAATGGTTGCCTTAAATTTTTATGAAAGTCGAATCTTTTATTTCTTTTTTCGAGAAATCAGAAACTCGCGTGTGTGAGCACATAAAAGTAGTGCAAGTCATGGGCATCCGTACTAGGAAACACTGTAACCAAATAGGCTTTGACGCCAAGATACCACCTAAAACTAGCCTTACTTCATACCACGTCCAAAGCCGAAAAGGGTAACTTGCACCACTAGCCAACATAAGATGACCCCACCGATTAACATCTCACGGTACACTACCCATTCCGACTCCGAGACACTACATCATCTATCAGACGAATCTTACAAAGCCAACAAACTGACTGCTAGTAGCAATCAACACCATCTTTCAAGGTCGTACTCTAGACCTGCAAAACTCCTCAACCAACAGCGACCCTAGGTCCACAAAACCTTGAGACTCCAACGTCATCCCCAGTATAGACTGGATGTCGAAATACCACGCTGTAATCACCCACGATGGGAAACTCGTCCGCATACCTTATGGTAATAAGATTCTAACTATACAAGAAGGACCCCTAGACGGAATTTAGAAATGAGTGAACCACCAAACATTTAAGGGTCTAGAGACTTACCAAAAGTTGACTCGTCACCCAAAGGATGCCTTAAGACCATTCGGTGCAACCTGAAACATTATCTTTGGAGCAGTTGTTTAACTTTGGAACATTATCTTAGGGATACTAGCTTGGCTAGGACACGAGGTTTTATAGAAACACCATTTTTCACCAAACCAAATTTTAGAAGTGAATCCAGCACCCTATCGATTAGCACCGACGGAATTGCAAAGACTGTCAAACCAGTTGGTTGAACTTTCAGAAAAAGGATTTATTAGACCGAGTTCTTGTAACACCCCGTGACCAGACACAACTAAGCACGTGAAATTTTTTTCGCAAAAAGTACACCCGGAAACTGACCCACTGTTACTCTTTTACAAGCTGGCAAAAATCTATACATATTTAGAATTTGAGACTATTTTTAAATGAAACTAGACTCAATTACCTTCAAAATGACGGGTGGTTCGACCCGTAACGACTTACGTTTCAAAAGATATAAATTTTCAAAGACCGCTAAAAATTTGCCAGAACCCACATTCAAAACCAAGATGAACATTCATATGTACAACTCATAACCAAGATGAACATTCAGAACCAATATGAACTCCAATCTTTAAAATGGCCTTCTATGTTAATGAAGAATATAGACACTATGGGCTCTTGCAGGATTTCCCGTTATGGTATTGAGTAGAGATTGTCCATTTATAGTGGTGGGTTTTCTTGGAGAACATCGGTTGGATGTTTCTGTCCAACCGAATGGGTTTCAAAATCCCCACTTAGAAATCCAACCTCCCGAACTCGATAATTGACAAAACTTTCCAAATTTAATTAGTATGCCATTGGGCTTATTTTCATGCAAAAACATTTACCGTTTGACCACCCGAAATAGTACTTTACAGTTTGACAGGTTATGCATTAAACCCATTTTGACCCATTACACTCCAAACTACTTAATCCACTTCTATTACACACCATACTTAACCAACATACAATATTTAACATACTAAACTTGTCTCATGCACCCATGACCCGTTCACATTCCAAAATGGGTAAAAACAAGCTTATGCCAAACACCCTCTTTAAACTCATTTCCACTACACCCTTTTTACCCAATGTGCATAACAACTACATATCCATTTGACACATACATAACTTAACATTTTAAAATATTGAAAGAGTGTTAGAACAAAGTCATGACCCATAGCATTCCAAAATGGGTAAGAGAGGCTATAAGCCAAACACCCCTATAATTGTTTGATTACAACCATAACCATGTAACATAAAGACTTTTTGACATTTACACATACTTAACCCGCGACTGAACGTGAACAATGGACCATGTATGACGACCAGACCGTTAATAACAAAATGACCATATAGAGTGGGGTGTACCAAAACAAGAAAGACACTTCGGGGCTTCCAACTTCAACACGCTTGGTCCAAAAGAATACGGTCTTCTACTACAACTTCTTCAAGCATGAAGTTTCTACTACATAATTACTTAAACCTTATCTTTACCTTTGCTAGATTCTTCAGCACCTATCAAGAAAACATCACAACTAAACATGTAAGCGAAACGCTTAGTAAGTACATGGCATAACAAGCTAAACAACATATGATATAAATCATACCATAACCATAACTAGTCTAACCACTAGTTAAGCTAGCGATATAGGGGCACATACCTCATGCCAACATAGTCGGCCTAAACACGATCAACCCATAAGGTTGAACCTCATCCCATAGTTAGCCCAACGACTAACTAAGCTATGCCTAGTAATGGATCCATAACTAGCTAACGCACCCTATACCCTATCCTTCACCATTACCATGAAATCAAACATGATAAAGCTAACAAACATAAACCATTATCATACATAACATATGATAAAGCTAACAAAACATGTTATACCCATATACTTACCTTGATTTTCAACTCACAACTTACTAGCAATAGCTTCCAACTTCCTACTTGCTTCCTATATCACAATCTTCTCAAATTAGGGACTAATTAACTAACAAATCATGAATTATCAACCTTTAATCATTATGCTCAAAAATCATATCATGAACCCTAATTTCATAAATTGGGGAAAGCACTTACTTGATGTAAAGATTACAATTAAGGGTTCTTAAGGCTTATTGAACACTTCAAAGATGGTGGATTTGAGCTCAATTTCAAACTTTGCTCTTCCCTCCTATTTTTCTCTATAAGTCGATTTACACCAAATGAGACCAAGAAGAAAAACCTGGACTCTTCCAAAATTATCTAGGCCAACAACATATAATTAATTAAATTTACTCATTTGGCAACATTAGCCCCTCAAGTCTCATTCTTTCTATATTGACCATACATATTTACCACTTAACTCATAACACATAACTTATTATATACATATGTAGTACCTTGTCGGGATATGGGTGTAACAGTTCTTCACCTTGGGAAGCTCCGGTCCTGTTTGTTAAGAAGAAGGATGAATCATTCAGGATGTGTATCGACTATATATCGGGAGCCGAATAAACTAACCATCAAGAATCGATACCCACTCCCAAGAATCGATGACCTATTCGATCAGCTAAAGGGTTCATCAGTTTACTCCAAGATTGACCTGAGATCAGGTTATCACCAACTCCGAGTCCGGGAAGAGGATATCCCGAAGACCACATTCCGAACCCGATATGGCCATTACGAATTCCAAGTTATGTCATTCGGCTTGACTAATGCATCAGCCGTATTCATGGACTTCATGAATCGGGTGTGTAAGCCGTACTTGGATAAATTTGTAATAGTATTCATTGACGACATCCTGATATATTCTAAGAATGAGAAAGAGCAAGAAGAACACCTCAAGTTAATATTGGAATTATTAAAAAAGGAGGAGTTATATGCCAAGTTTTTGAAGTGTGAATTCTGGATATCGACTGTGCACTTTCTGAGCCACGTGATCGATAGTCAGGGCATTCACGTGGATCCCGCAAAGATTGAGTCGATAAAGGATTGGGCAACACCCACAACACCTACCGAAATACGCCAATTCTTAGGACTTTCCGGTTATTACCGAAGGTTTATTGAAGGTTTTTCCAAGATAGCTAAGCCTTTGACGAAACTGACGCAAAAGAATGTGAAATACGACTTGGGAGATAAGGAGGAAGAAGCTTTTCAACTCCTTAAGGAAAGATTGTGTAGTGCACCTATTTTGGCCTGACCTGAGTGTGTAAATACTCATCATTTTTATACTCATTTAGACTAGAAAATGACCAAAAACACCCAAATGGACCATATATTGTTACAAATATCCTTGGATTGTGTTTTATGTGTTTCAGGTACAAAAAGGATTGAAAACAAGGCAAATATGGACAAAACCGAGCGTGATATGGAAAAGAGTCGAAAGCCGATGCCGGGAAAGAAATTATTTATTCAGATAAAATTCAAGCTCGGAAAATCCCAATTGGCCCTTGGATTATTCTCATTTGGCAACTTTAGTCCCTTGGTTTAATTTTGAAGAATGGCAGATTGGACCCCTGAAGTTACAAGATTTTACAACTTTGGTCCTTGTGATTTAATCCCATTAACTAAACAAAACCAAATCCATAAAACCCTTAACCATTTAAAAGCCCAAGCCCAATGTTTAAAACCCAACCCGGATCCACCAAACCGCCCTTTTTTATTAATAAAAACCGGGTCAAGAAAAGTCAACCCCCAACCTTTATCCCTTTTTCCCGCTTTTCCCTGTCACACCCAACACCATCATCACCACTTCTGCTACTATCACTGCCACACTCAACCTCCCCTCTCCTAGACACTCCACCCTACTAGTCACATGTATCCCTCCCCCTCTTCACGAGATACCAAGCCAAGTCAGCAATCCATGTGACCATTTGGGTGCCAAAGTGATATTAAGGGCTGAGATCATTTCAACTTTAATCCAAAGGTGGGAATTGCTCCAAAGAAGCACAAATAGAGTTCCAAGGCTGTTTTGTCTCACAAAACTAGCAAAAGAAGAGATAGAAGACCCTTAGTATATTTAGTATAAATAGTAGTGCTTGTAGCCTTTGAAAGGCAGGATTAATTTAGCTAAAAAAATTAGTTAAGGTATTGTTTTTATTTTTCCATATTGTAATTTTCAAACTTAGTTAATGAAATTTTAATTTTGTCGTTTGGTCAAACAAAGTCAACTGGTACTATTTAACTGCTTATTTAATGCCTAATTGCCTTTTTCTGATCTTATTTTGCTCCTCTCAGTCAATCCATGTTTATTGGTTAGTTGTTATAGCCTAAGTTAGTTTTTGCCTCTAATCACTAAGAACCAAAAAGAAATAGTCAAAATAGCTTGAGGTAGAATTTGCTTATTTAGTGCTTATCTTAACTTGGAAATTGTTTTTATCAACTTAATCTAGCTAGAAAATCATTGACAAGTCAGAATCTAAGCTCATTTTGGTGTTTCTAGTTTTTAATCTCAAATCAGTGAAACAAAGGAGTGTTTGGTTTTGGACTGTTTTTGTTCACAAGTCTTCCACACTGTTCACTGACCATTCAATGAAGTTTGGTTGAGCTTAGTTTAGGAATATTAAGCTGTTGAAAGTAGGTTTTAAGTTAAAATGGTGCATTTTAAGGATTTGTAGTGATTAGTGCAATTTAAGAAAATGCAACTGCTCATTTAAGACTCCCAATAAGCTGAGGCTTATGTGGTTCAGTTTGTGGCATCTTTAGGTGTAATATAGTGTGTTAAGCAAGACTGCAAGAATTGGTTCCATTTCATTAAAGATTGTATGAGTTAAGGTTCAAAAAAACCCACACTGCTGCATCAGTTAAGTTTGTGCAGACCTGCACAAGGTCTGCTAAACTCAGTTTCTTTTGTCCTTTGCAATTGCTTATCTACTTGTCATTAATGCATTATAATTGCTTTTCAAATAGCATGTAGTATTGGCTCAAGGATTCTGAGGTTGGATTACAATTTGTGGCTTATTAGATAGCTTATTGTTGGTCTGCAAAAAGCCCCTTAGGATTGATTCATGTCTGCAACAGTTTTTTGTTCTAAAAGCATCTGATCTAGGGCTTAATTGAGTTAGCAATTGGATTTCACATTTGGGCATTTTTGGTTTGCATGTTCCCTCTAGTATAAGCTACCAGAATCAACTTTTGTTTTCCCCTTAGGAGCTTTTGGCTAGCTTTTATGTCAGCTGCAAGTTTGCTGTTTGATAATTTGTTTTGCCCTAGTTTTGCTACTGCATAAAACTGCTTATTGGCTTATTCCACTAGCTTCTCTGGTCATTATAAGTTGAATCAAGTTTATATAAGTATGTTGAACTGTTGTTGAGCCTTGGATAAATTTTGGGACTGTTTAGCTTATTTTTGGGCTTATTTGAAACTGCTTATCTACCCAAACTGCTTATTAGGGTTGAATTGAGTTCTGATTTAATTTTTCCTAGCTTCTAATTATCAATTTAGATTTTTCTGAAAAGTTTCACATTTTTCCTAAAACATTTGCTATTTTTAATCAATTAAATAGTTTAGATTAGTTTTTAATTCATAATAATTAATTAAAAAGTCAAAAAAATATAATTCTTTTTTCTAAAATTCTCTTTTATAATTTAGAACGTAGTAAAATAAATTTGGAATTCTTAGGGTTAATATTTTTAGATTTCACGTTTTAGTCTAACGTTTTCCGTTTTTAATTTCGTTATTTGTTACGTTTTGCTAATTTATGCTTTGTAGATTTATATGTTTCCCTTAGCCTAATTATGCTTCCCGTAGTTGTAAGTTATTTTATTTAATCAAAATCCAAAATCTCTCCGTTCTCACATTTCAAACATGATTCACAAACCCGATCTCACAAAATTCCATTCATCCTTCATCGGGGATAACGACCCGGGTTACACATACTTCCTTTGTGTTTCCTTTTGGGAATATATATTGATCGCAACGGATCAATTTTTGGCGCCGCTGCCGGGGAAGGTTGTAGCGAATTTTTAATCTCGTTTGTCGATTCGTGTTTTATAATCCAATCTTTGTGAAGGTTTATAGTATTTTTGTGAATATTTCTAAAAAACAACAAAAAAAATAATAATATAAAATAAAACACTTTGTCTAAAGTGTTTTCAAAAAAAATATATATATACAAAAAAATAATATATCCTCACTTTATTGAAAGTGTTGTAAACCATTCCAAATATCCAACAAAACAAATCGTGAGTTAATTGTTTTCGGATTATCTTGAAATTACAACCTATACAAGTGGTTTAAGGATGGTTTGACATTAAATTGACAAACCGAAAGAGGCGGGTTTTTAATCAGCTTTCGAGCGGACCTTTGCTTCTCCGCCACTCTGCGAGTAGTTTTGAGAGAAACAAATTTCGATTGACGAATCGATCCCAAAAATATTGTGTAATCTTTCTTTAAAATAAAAATCCAAAAATATTTTCATTTTCAAATTTTGTTTTTCCTTTTAAATTTATGTTTCTTTTTGGTGTATGAACACCCGTTCTTCTACACCCGATCTTATTTCACCAGTTTCCAATCCCGAAAGAATTATTCGTCGAGGTCGACGTCTTGATTTTCAAGACGACGAAGAGATGGATAACAATACAAACAATGATGAGCCACCTCCCGATCTCCGAACGATGGAGGAGTTGTGCCAACCAACAATGCAAGGACGTGGTGGCCCGATTGCCCCCGTTAATGTCCAAGCCGCGGATTTTGGACTTAAACATCACATGATCCAATAAGTCCAAACTTCTTGCCAATTTCACGGTTTACCGGGTGAAGATGCAAACAAGCATCTTGACAAATTCATTACCGTCACCCAAAGCATGAAACAAAATGGGGTCACCGATGACGCCCTTCGTCTATATCTTTTCCCATATTCTTTGATGCATCATGCCACCGCATGGTTTGATCGTCTTCCCAAGAATTCAATTCATAGTTTCGATGAAATGACTTCAAAATTCTTGGCAAAATATTTCCCACCGTCGATGGTGACGAAATTAAGAAATGATATAAGTAACTTTCGCCAGCTTCCCGATGAATCTTTATTCGAAGCATGGGAACGTTACAAGCTTTCAATTGATCGGTGTCCTAATCACAATATGTTACTTGTTACCATAATAGACACATTCTATAATGGTTTAACATTAAGACATCGTGACACGATCAATGCTGCGGCCGGTGGTACCTTTATGAAAAGGCGACCACAAGAGTGCTATGATCTAATCGAGAACATGTCCACCCACCATAATCATTGGGATTCCTCTGCTGAGAGGAATGAGTCAGTCAAATCCACCACTTCTTCTTCTTCTTCTACTTCCGAGATAGCTTCACTCACTAAAAGAATGGATGATTTGTCCACTGCTGTCTTGAGAATACATCAAACTCAGATTCAAAACAACAACAATCATCAAGTAAATGTTGTTAATCAGAGTTGTGAAACATGTGGTGGTCCTCACCCATATTCCGAGTGTCCTGCCACCGTTGGCAACACTCAAGAGAGCGTTTATGCTGCTTCGGGATCCTATAATCAGGGAGGTAACACTTACCAACCCCAAGGAGACCGTAATCTTCTCAGCTATCGCTCCAACAATTTTCTTGGACCACCCGGTTTCAACTCTCAAAACCAAAATGGGCAAAACCGAAATGTCCAATTCAATCAAAACCAAAGCCGAATGAACCAAGGTTTCCAAAACCAAGGTTTTCAAAACCAAGGTAATCAAAACCGAGTTCAAAATCAGGGAAATTTCAACCAAAATCTGGGGAATGTTCAAAACCGAGGACAAAATTTCAATCAAAACCAAGGTTTTAACCAAAATCAAACATCCTCGGAAGAATTGTT
Source organism: Artemisia tridentata subsp. tridentata (assembly GCA_021014915.2). NCBI lineage: Eukaryota > Viridiplantae > Streptophyta > Magnoliopsida > Asterales > Asteraceae > Artemisia > Artemisia tridentata. Next base: position 297,277,786 of record CP139501.1, read on the forward strand.
TAAACAATTCATGAAATCCCAAGATGAAACCAATCGGTTGTTAATTAACCAAATAGCTGAGATCAAGAAGTCTTTAAATGATCGACCCTCGGGCTCGGGAACTCTTCCTAGCAACACGATCGCTAACCCGAGGGGCGATGTGAAGGCGATCACAACTAGAAGTGGTAAAGCATATGATGGACCCTCGACTCCTATGCCCCCTCCACCGAGGGAAGTGAATCGAGATACCGAGGTGACAACGGACAAAGTGCACTCTTCAAGCTCACAAAGTACCGCACACGTCCAACCTCCGGTCGACCAAACTCCAATTCCGGAACCCGATGTTCCGAAGACCAATCCTAAGCCCTCGATTCCATATCCTTCGAGGCTTAATGATCAAAAGCTTAAGGAAAAAACCAATCAACAAATGGAAAAATTCTTCCAAATTTTCAATGAGTTGCATTTTGACATAAGCTTCGCAGATGCTCTTATCCTTATGCCTAAATTTGCATCTACACTCTAAAGTTTACTAAGCAACAAAGATAAGTTGTCTGAGATGGCAAAAACCCCGCTCAATGAGCAATGCTCGGCGGTTATCCTCAAAAAGCTTCCCGAAAAGCTCGGAGACCCCGGCAAGTTTTTAATCCCATGTGATTTCTCGGGGATGGTTCAGTGCTCAGCCTTGGCCGATCTTGGCGCAAGCATTAACCTTATGCCACTCTCGGTATGGAAGAAATTATCTCTTCCAAAGCTTACATCTACTTGCATGACACTCGAACTAGCGGACCATACTGTAACTCACCCGCTTGGAATAGCCGAGGATGTTGTTGTGAAAGTAGGAAAGTTCCACTTTCCTACTGATTTTGTTGTGGTAGACTTTGATGCCGATCCTCGAGTTCCACTCATTTTGGGTAGAGCTTTCTTAAGAACGAGTCGTGCTCTCATTGATGTATATGCTGAAGAGTTAACCATTCGTGTTGAAAATAAAGAAGTCACGTTTAACATCAATCAAGACTCTAAACCTCGAACCACCAAAGGCAACGTTGCTACGGTGAATCAAAAATCTGATCTCGTAATTGCTTCCAAAAGAAGTGATTCGATACTTTCAAGATTCGAGGTTAAGAGTACTTCAAACAAATGTGCTGAGCTCAAAGCAATGAAAATTACCCCTGGCACAAGCAAATGGTTTGAGAAATGTGCTGGGGAAGTAAAGAGTGTTTTTGATTACGATGAACAAGAACCGGAGATCACAACGGAAGTGGTGAAAATTGCTAGCTCTAAGAGCACACCACTTGTCCCACCTCCGGAATCGGTTTGTCGTATCGAGATTGTTGATTCTATGGATGGAACTAAAAATTCCACTCCTATTTCTGCACCAATCATTTCCGACTCTTCCATTACTTCTCCTCCGATTGAGGGAAGTGATATCTATATGGAAGAGCTCGAGGTGTTCTTATTTGATGCTCCAATTTCGTCAGAAATTGTTGAGCCCAATGGTGATCCGGGGGGAGATGCTCCGTTATTAGAAAAAATGATATTTGATGAACCGTTATTTTTTCTCCCCCCGAAGAAAGTTATTTTTGAAGATAAGCCGTCAGATCCTTCGGAGCTCAAGCTCGAGGATCTTGTTCCCAAATATGAAAGTTTTATCTTTGATACGGCTGAAGAGAGTAGTGGCAATCCCACTTCTCATTCTGATTTTTCTCTCCCGGCTTATGAAGCCTTTTCTTTTGATACTGATCTTTTGGAAGAGACGAGTAGTGGCAGTACCACTTCTCATGCTTATATCTCTCTTCCCGAGTATGACTCATTTCTCTTTGATAAAAATGATCCGGTTATCTTTGAAGAGTTCTCCGGTGAACTCTCTCAGCCAGAATTTGATCATTTTTATCTTGAGAATGATTCTAGTGTGAGGGGAGGTGTTATTGATCATAAAGATTTACTTCTTGAAGATTTCATCCCGACCCTCCCTCCCGTTGAAGACGACATTGCTTTTAATGATGAAGAGTTTTTTATGATAGTCATAAAAATCTTGCTTCTCTTCATCACATATGGTGTGATTTCTCTTTTCCTTTTCTCCTACGGGAATGAGGACACCATCTTTGACCCCGGTATCGTGCCTTATAGTTTCTATTATTAAAAAATACCGTGGGTATCTCATCAGTGTGGAACTTTCTTATGTTCATATGTTTATCCAAACACATTGAATGAAAGTCCGATGGAGATTGTTTCTTCCACATGCTTCCCCAAGAACAAATGAATTCGGGGTCGAGTCAAGCTAGTGACTCGGTTAACAAAAACATTAGCATTGCATGGGTAAACGCCCATGTTTCTGACTTCTCTCTATTTTCTAACACTAAGTGTGGGGGAATTCCTCTACTGTGCTTTGTTTTGTATGTTGTTTGCCCTTGTTTGCAGGTTTCCCTTAGATCGTGATGATTGATGCGCCTGTTTTCAATCCAGCCGCCCAATATCCGATCTGTTTGCTAACGATTATCTAGGGATATCTTTTTAATCCTGTCTGTGAAAATAGAGATTTCTATTCCACACTTGGCTATTGGTATTACCTTTTTACGTTCTAAGTGTCGGCATAATAGCCGGTACTTTGAATATTGAGGGCAATATTCAATTCTAAGTATGGGGGGGAATTCTCGCGAATTTTGTCACATTTGTACCTTCTAGTGCCCTAGTACCCCCGTTTTGGCCAAAATTTTAATTTTTTTTTTCGTTTTTAGATAAGAAATTGCAATAAAAAAAGAAATGTTTAGTCTTGATTAGGTTAGAACAAGAGGAATCCCGACTCTGCCAGAGTGTTGATCTGGCTGCACCCTTAACGGTTAGACTAAGGTTTTACGATTTGTGCAAATGAAAATGCTAAGCGTAGAATAGTTGGTTCTCTTTAGAGCTTATATAAGTAAAATCTATGGCTTTTCCTCCCAGAAGATAATTAATCTGACTTAATAAGTGCTTATTTTCAAACATTTGAACACACAAAATCATTTTTTCATACGATTTTAAAAAATACTAGTTCAAAGATTTATTTAAACTTCGGAACAAGCATATGTCAAAATAATGCAAAATGAAAGTGAGACGTTGCTTGAAAGTTGCAAAAAGTTAAGTAATAAATAAATGTGCTAAAAAGCTAAGGTTCAAGATCGGCCCTTGGATCCTTATTTCCGGAAGGCGTTTAGGTCTTGGCTACCCTCTTACACCGGCCCTTGGACCCTTAATTCTGAAAGGCGTTAAGGTCTTGGAACTCTCCGTTGTAACGGCCCTTGGATCCTTTATTCCAGGAAGGTGTAAGGTCTTGGTTCCCGTGAAACTCCGTTAGTTTATGTTGCACAAGTAAAAAATAAATAAATAAATAAATAAATAAATAAAAAATGATGAAAAAATGAAAAGAAAAAAAAATGGAATGATATTGCAAAATGCAATAAAGTTTTGAAACTTGCTTGTTGTGAATTTTAAATCTATCTTTCAACTAGTATTAGTCAAAATTTTATATAAACGTCGATTTTTGTGATCAAAATTTTGAAAATCAAGCACATTCACCTAACTTAAACAAATGTGGGAGTGAAAAGTTAAGTCTCGACTTACATAGATTATTAGTATAAGTAGTGTTAGCATTTTACAAAAACGTTTGCACAATGAGTTTAAGCTTAGTTGGGAGTATTAAAAAGAGGATGACGATTTCAATTCCCTGGAGACACCCAGTTTGTGTGAATCCCGTTCCATGATACCATTTTTGAAAATCAAGCATGTTATCTATTTTGTTCTAGTTTAAATTTCTCGCATTGAATAAAAAGTCAAAACGGGGTATACTTGGTTCCTTTCATTACTTCACATGATCGGATTGCTAGGGACTAGCAATAGTTTAGTGTGGGGGATTGATGAGTGTGTAAATACTCATCATTTTTATACCCATTTAGACTAGAAAATGACCAAAAACACCCAAATGGACCATATATTGTTACAAATATCCTTGGATTGTGTTTTATGTGTTTCAGGTACAAAAAGGATTGAAAACAAGGCAAATATGGACAAAACCGAGCGTGATATGGAAAAGAGCCGAAAGCCGATGCCGGGAAAGAAATTATTTATTCAGATAAAATTCAAGCTCGGAAAATCCCAATTGGCCCTTGGATTATTCTCATTTGGCAACTTTAGTCCCTTGGTTTAATTTTGAAGAATGGCAGATTGGACCCCTGAAGTTACAAGATTTTACAACTTTGGTCCTTGTGATTTAATCCCATTAACTAAACAAAACCAAATCCATAAAACCCTTAACCATTTAAAAGCCCAAGCCCAATGTTTAAAACCCAACCCGGATCCACCAAACCGCCCTTTTTTATTAATAAAAACCGGGTCAAGAAAAGTCAACCCCCAACCTTTATCCCTTTTTCCCGCTTTTCCCTGTCACACCCAACACCATCATCACCACTTCTGCTACTATCACTGCCACACTCAACCTCCCCCCTCCTAGACACTCCACCCTACTAGTCACATGTATCCCTCCCCCTCTTCACGAGATACCAAGCCAGGTCAGCAATCCATGTGACCATTTGGGCGCCAAAGTGATATTAAGGGCTGAGATCATTTCAACTTTAATCCAAAGGTGGGAATTGCTCCAAAGAAGCACAAATAGAGTTCCAAGGCTGTTTTGTCTCACAAAACTAGCACAAGAAGAGATAGAAGACCCTTAGTACATTTAGTATAAATAGTAGTTCATGTAGCCCTTGAAAGGCAAGATTAATTTAGCTAAAAAATTAGTTAAGGTATTGTTTTTATTTTTCCAGATTGTAATTTTCAAACTTAGTTAATGAAATTTTAATTTTGTCGTTTGGTCAAACAAAGTCAACTGGTACTATTTAACTGCTTATTTAATGCCTAATTGCCTTTTTCTGATCTTATTTTGCTCCTCTCAGTCAATCCATGTTTATTGGTTAGTTGTTATAGCCTAAGTTAGTTTTTGCCTCTAATCACTAAAAACCAAAAAGAAACAGTCAAAATAGCTTGAGGTAGAATTTGCTTATTTAGTGCTTATCTTAACTTGGAAATTGTTTTTATCAACTTAATCTAGCTAGAAAATCATTGACAAGTCAGAATCTAAGCTCATTTTGGTGTTTCTAGTTTTTAATCTCAAATCAGTGAAACAAAGGAGTGTTTGGTTTTGGACTGTTTTTGGTCACAAGTCTTCCACACTGTTCATTGACCATTCAATGAAGTTTGGTTGAGCTTAGTTTAGGAATATTAAGCTGTTGAAAGTAGGTTTTAAGTTGAAATGGTGCATTTTAAGGATTTGTAGTGATTAGTGCAATTTAAGAAAATGCAACTGCTCATTTAAGACTCCCAATAAGCTGAGGCTTATGTGGTTCAGTTTGTGGCATCTTTAGGTGTAATATAGTGTGTTAAGCAAGACTGCAAGAATTGGTTCCATTTCATTAAAGATTGTATGAGTTAAGGTTCAAAAAAACCCACACTGCTGCATCAGTTAAGTTTGTGCAGACCTGCACAAGGTCTGCTAAACTCAGTTTCATTTGTCCTTTGCAATTGCTTATCTACTTGTCATTAATGCATGATAATTGCTTTTCAAATAGCTTGTAGTATTGGCTCAAGGATTCTGAGGTTGGATTTCAATTTGTGGCTTATTAGATAGCTTATTGTTGGTCTGCAAAAAGCCCCTTAGGATTGATTCATGTCTGCAATAGTTTTTTGTTCTAAAAGCATCTGATCTAGGGCTTAATTGAGTTAGCAATTGGATTTCACATTTGGGCATTTTTGGTTTGCATGTTTTGGTATGTGCTTAAACACATACCTTTTCTTCACCAAAACCAGACCAAAATAACCAAAAACCCGACCATAATGCCAAAAGATATTGTGTTTTTGTGTTTTTGTATATGCAGGGACAAATATCTTGAAAATTGAAGAAAGACACAAGAAATCCGGGAAAACGAGCACGAGATATGGAATGGATATTCAGAACCGGAACCGGGAAGAAAAATATGGTCAAAAAGTCAAACGAGGTCCTCCAAGTATCAAAGATCGTCAAATTCAGCCCTTGGATTTAGTTTTGAAGAAAGGCATGATCAGTCCCTTAACTTTCAGCAAATTACATAAATAGTCCCTTGAAATCCAAATTCTTAAAACCCTTTAATCTTATACACTTACACAACCCGGATTAAATAAACCCAAACTTTACACTAAACCCAACCCATACTTATACTCCACTCAGCCCACTCAAACGCATAACCCAGCCCAGTCCAAACCATACCCGACCCAACCCGACACCTCAACCCAGGGTCAAACTTTACTTAATACTAGTCAAAATAATAAAATAAATAAACAAACACTCCCGCCCCCCAAATTTACCCAACCCAGAAATGTTACTATTCCAAGAACCCTAAATTCTTACCCCGTACATTTTACCCAATTAAGGGTACAATCGTCTAATCAAATGGTGTCAGGGGTGTCAGATAAGGGCAAGAAACACACGAGTGGACACATGGCAGCATTTCATTGGAGGGAACACATCACAATACCTGATCAGACGGCTGAGGTTGAAGGAGTAGTGATCAAGGAATGATCAAGGGTTGGAAACAAATCTAAGAAGCACACTATCCCTCGGATTGATGACCTGGAATCAGAGGCTAGAAGGTTCTCCCCTCAGCTATAAATAGGAGGTCGATCCTCATGTTAGAGAGTGAGTTTTTTATGTAATGTTACTCTGCCAAATTTATTTTCTGTTTTGCAATTTTAAATTTCTATTGTAATCTTTGAGTTTTTATTAATGAAAATTTCATTTTAGTTTTAATTTGATTCTATCTTAATTCATTTGTTTGTTTGAATTCAGTTTATTGAAGTTATTATTAGTTTATTTAAATCATTTCATGCTTATTTCTGTTTTAATCTTAAACTTTTATTAAACTCTCTTTTTAAAGTCCAAAAATATTTCAAAAATATAAAAAAAATACAAAAATACTCTAAAAGCTCAGCTTCAATAAGCTGTTTCTATCCATTTTATAAGCTCATATTAGCTGTTTAGTTATTGTGAGTTTTTATTGTGTTCAAAGCTGTTTTAATCTCACAAATTCCAAAAAGTCAAACAAAGTCAACAAGCTTGTCAAATAAGCTCTTCTGGAAGGATAAGCTGATTCTGAGTAGCTTATTGGGTTATTTTGTGGCTTATTAAATAGCCTGGGTATAGATTGTTGGTTCAGATCTGTGTCTACTTAGAATTCTCTTGTAAGTTCATTATTGGATTCATTCATAGCTTATTAGGTCAAATTGCTTAATAAGTGCTAATTTAGAATTTGAATTTGTTTATCTCTGATTACTTAAGTTAGTTATGCATTAGAATTTCAGTTCCATAGCTTTTTGCTTCAGTTTTAGTATTAAAATAGCTATAGCAGTTTTTAAGGGAGTGTTTGGTTTTAGATCTAAGGAGGTTATATTAGCTTGTACTGTTTATTTGCAAGTCACTGAGGTTTGATTGAGCTTAAGTAAGGTGAATTAGGTTCATTTCAGTAGGTGTTTAAAGGTTTTTAGCTCACAATAGGAATTTGGCTTTCTAAGTGAAATTTTGAAGCAAGTTCTGTCCACAACAAGCTCAGCATAAGCTGAGCTTATTGAGACCACTGATTTGGAACTTCTAGGTCACTTTGGTAGTTTTAAGTTAGTTTTCAAGAGTAGAAGTTGTATCATTGAAGATTTCATAGCTTTTGCACCATTTTCTCAACTCTGCTGCACCAGAACAAGTGCAGTCCTGCACTTATTTTTTACTGCTGATCTGAGCCTCTTGGAAGCTTATTTAGTTAAGCTCTTGACTTGAAATTTGGTTTATAGCTAGTTCATATAGCTGTATTTAAGCTCAGTATCTGGGATCCACATTTTAAGCTTATTTGAGTGCTTATTCTGAGTCTTAAAATACCATAATCTGACCTGTTATATAGCTTGTTTCAAAATTCAGCCTATAAGCACTTTTTCAAGGGTTAATTTAGATAAGCATTTGAGGTTTGAATCTGGATTTTAAAGTGTCTTTGGGTAGCTAGTAGTTTTGAGGAAGTTTTGCCCCCATAAGTTTCAATTTTACTGCTTAATTGGACTGCTTAATTGGACTGTGAAGAGGGCTGATCACCACCTGTTTTTGTCTTAAATTTGTAACTGCTATTGTGCTTTAATTGCTTATTCAATCTGCTTAATTGATCATTTTCAGTAGTTTTGAGCTTATAATAGTCAGTTAATCAGTCTTTGAGTTTCTTATTAGTTTTTATCATTTTCAGCTTATTCTTAGCTTATTTCTTAAGTGCTTATTTGGCTGTTAAGCTTATTTAGGCTGAATGAGGATCTGATTTTATTTTTCCTAAGTAGATAATTAAAAATTAGATTTACTCAGAAATTTTCAGATTTTTCCAATCAGTTTTACTATTTTTAAAGCATTTAATTAGATTAAATTAGATTTTAATTCATAAAAAATTATTAAAAAGTCAAAAAAATATTTTTCTTTTTCCAAAAGTTTTCTTTTATCAGTTTTAATATAGGAAAATTATTTTTATATTTTTAGGACTTAAAATTTAGAATTTCACTTTTTATTTACGTTTTTAAATCGTCGCGTAACGTTTTTAAAATTCTAATTTTCGTTTTTAGGTTCGTGTGCTTAGTTTAATTGTTTCATTAGCATAATTAGTTGTTTTTGTTTCATATTTCATTGTTCGTAGTGTAAAATCACAAATCACCACTTTTTCACACACATTCACCACACGTATTCGACAACGTCACAAAAACTCGATATTCGACCTTCGTTGGGACACGACCCGGGGAAAACGCATACGTTGCCTTTTCCTTTGGAAACAAAAATACTACATCATGTTCCCTCTAGTATAAGCTACCAGAATCAGCTTTTGTTTTCCCCTTAGGAGATTTTGGCTAGCTTTTATGTCAGCTGCAAGTTTGCTGTTTGATAATTTGTTTTGCCCTAGTTTTGCTACTGCATAAAACTGCTTATTGGCTTATTCCACTAGCTTCTCTGGTCATTATAAGTTGAATCAAGTTTATATAAGTATGTTGAACTGTTGTTGAGCCTTGGATAAATTTTGGGACTGTTTAGCTTATTTTTGAGCTTATTTGAAACTGTTTATCTACCCAAACTGCTTATTAGGGTTGAATTGATTTCTGATTTAATTTTTCCTAGCTTCTAATTATCATTTTAGATTTTTCTGAAAAGTTTCACATTTTTCCTAAAGCATTTGCTATTTTTAATCAATTAAATAGTTTAGATTAGTTTTTAATTCATAATAATTAATTAAAAAGTCAAAAAAATATAATTCTTTATTCTAAAATTCTCTTTTATAATTTAGAACATAGGAAAATTAATTTGGAATTCTTAGGGTTAATATTTTTAGATTTCACGTTTTAGTCTAACGTTTTTCGTTTTTAATTTCGTTATTTGTTACGTTTTGCTAATTTATGCTTTGTAGATTTATATGTTTCCCTTAGCCTAATTATGCTTCCCGTAGTTGTAAGTTATTTTATTTAATCAAAATCCAAAATCTCTCCGTTCTCACATTTCAAACACGATTCACAAACCCGATCTCACAAAATTCCATTCATCCTTCATCGAGGATAATGACCCGGGTTACACATACTTCCTTTGTATTTCCTTTTGGGAATATATATTGATCGCAACGGATCATGGCCTTACCTGAGGGTAGTGAAGATTTTTTTGTGTATTGTGACGCTTCACACAAAGGTTTGGGAGCCATGCTGATGCAGAGAGAGAAGGTGATAGCATACGCTTCTCGACAGCTGAAAACCCATGAGAAAAACTACACAACCCATGACCTAGAGTTAGGATCAGTCGTGTTTGCACTGAGAATTTGGAGGCACTATCTTTATGGCACTAAGTGTGTGGTGTATACCGTCCACAAAAGCCTACAACACATCTTGAACCAGAAGGAGTTGAATACGAGACAGCGCCGATGGTTGGAATTGCTTAGCGACTACGATTGTGAGATCCGTTACCACCCAAAGGCAAATGTGGTTGTCGATGCCCTCAGCAGAAAAGAGCAGATTAAACCCCTCAGAGTCAGATCGTTAGGGATGACGATCAGTTCGCCGCTTCCAGCAAAAATTCTTGAGGCTCAGTGATTGCGTGGTTTTGTAACCTTACAACAGGTTTTACCTCTCGAGGGATCTCAAGAGGCTTACAACCCCACCAGGCAGTGTACCTGACCGATGTAGTATAGTGTAGTGGTAAGTACGGGGGATTGATCGTTCTCCACAGGGAATAGTGTTCGTTAGGTATGAAAGGCTACTCTAATTAGGTCTAAGGGTTGAGGAAGATTCTTTTTTATGTTTTTATAATTTTATGAAAGCAAGTAAAATCTCGGTTTTGATAGAGTGGGCGGAATTAGTTGCTAGTCAACTAACCCAATTTACTACGAATGCAAATAAAATAAATAACTGAAAATAAAATGTGGTGAGAAACTTATGTGTAGAGAAATGTGTTTACTTAGATTTCCTTACTCCCTAACTATCTTTTACCGGTTAATTAGTGTGTATTAGTCGCGTGGATGACGGGTGTATTCCTTAATACCATTCGTGGGGTGGCGTACTTACTTCCCCAACTCTACAAGCTCCTACTTCACTCCTATGTCGAGCCGGCTAGGAAGCTCCTAACATGGGATCACTAGAATTCGCTTGTGCATTAAATACAACCATAAAAACCTTTAGTACGCGTTTGGTTCATGTTTCTTAAGACGTTCAAGCAAGTTACCGAATAGGAAGTTAGCCAGTTTTCTTAAGCCTAACATAGATAAACAATCATCCAATACAACTAACAGCACACTAACAACCAATAATCAATAGCTAGGTTTCATTAGATCTAAGCAAACACAAGATAAATTTAGCCTAACATGTTAAACAAAAGACAAGAATAAGATAGAATCAAACAACACATAGACATATTGAATGATTAATTGATAACTTATCTTTCAATGAAACATGGAAGATCTCAAGGCAAAAAGCCCTGAAAAAGTAGCTGAATTCGTCCTAGGGTTTTATCCCAAAATTCCACACACTAAGCTCTCTCTAATGACAAAAAATTAGAAAACTATATATAGATTTTTGGATCTGACGGCGTCACCTTATGGAGTGTGACGCCGTCACCTCGCCGCTTTTAGGGTTCCCGGATGACCTTCTTGACGCCGTCCCTCTTTAGCTCTTCAAAAATCCATTCTGGCTTATCAAGGCTTGACGCCGTCGAACCATGAACGTGACGCCGTCCCCTTATGATTTAAGCCGTGATGCCCTCGATCAAGTTAAAGCGTGACGCCGTCAGAATTCACATGCTATTTTCACTGGCCCGTCATGAGTAAATTTCACGTCCAACTTTTCTTGCCAAGGCATGACGCCGTCCAGAGTAAAGTCTGACGCCGTCAAGAGTAACTTTTAGCCGATTTTTGAGACTTTGCCGTTTTCTTCACTTTAATGCTCCAAAAACGTCCAAAATGCCTCTTTTTCCAGATTTCTCCTCAAAAGTACCTAAAATGACAAAAGGAACGATTTAGGGCAATATTTGATCAAATAAATACGATTTCGGGCTTAAATGACCCCTTAAAAGCGGTACACTTTTCGCTTCATCAAATACCCTTACACTTGAGATTTGCTTGTCCTCAAGCAAATGTGCTTTTATTCTAATTAAAATACAAGTTAGGGGTCATTTAATGCAAACATAAAAGTAATTACAACAAATAATCGTTCCACTTCAATCATAATAAGCACGGAGATTACATACTAGCACCTCACAAGTAGTGTTTAGATACTCACATCTCTCAAGTGTCATCAAAATAAATCTCATAAATGAAAACAGATAATATCTCTCACTACCTGTCATAGCAAATAGATTACCATAGGCTTGGGAAAGGATCGAAAACCTCCTCCACTAGGCGTAAGCACCTAAGATAAACTATCAAAGAGGGCTTTTAAATGGGTTATAACGTTAGGTGTAGGGAAAAGGAAAACACGGTTTTGTTGGATAAGGGATATTTTACTGGTGGCTAGTTAAAGATCTTGATTAATTACATGTACTATACAACGTTGCTAAGCCAAGACTAGACTCGATCTTAAGCTAAAAACGAAATAACAAAATAACAAAAACATAAAATAAACATAAAATGAAACGGGATGGTAGTCCGTATGTTTTTTTTTTTTTTTTCATTTTCTCATTTTTTTTTTGTGTTTTTCTTGATTTTTTTTTATTTATTTATTTATTTTTTTTTATTTTTTTTTTTTGCATACACTTTTACCCTACCATCCAAAATAATACATCATAGGGGCATTGCATCCCCCTTACACTTGAACTTTTACATAACTTTACAAATACTAATCTAATGACTCGAATTAAGATAATTGAAAAACTTGGAGTACTTTTAAAATATTTAGCACATATGGGGGGTAATAAATGATGTTCTTCCCCATTACTCCATTATACTAGTACTTTACCCATGAGTCCCAATCGTCCCAAAACAATATGTACAAGGATATGACTCGACTTAGCAACCATGTAATCAACTAGATAATTAACTTGGGTTTAAACAAATGTTGTCACAATAATGCACTAAAAATGAGTGCATACAAGGTAGGCTAAGGCGATTTGGGTGTACATTTTAGTGGGTGTAACAAATTCTTCCTTTAAGTAAAATGCTTAAAGGTCGAAACGAAAAGATAGGCTCTGAGGGGTGTACTAGGGGTATCGTGTACTAAAAATGAGTACAACGCAAAGGGTGTGGGAGAATTACTTGACCAATGTAGCCAATGTAATTATAACAAAAACACAGGTGTAAAACAATGGGTTTATCCTAATGCCTCTTATCATGTAGTAAATCTAACTACACGAATGTAGTCTCACTTGTGGCCTTGGAATGGTCCTAACGCAAGTTCTAGAATCTAAGTGCTACCGGTACACACATCATAGCATAAATGCTTTTCCTACCAATTCTAGGGGTGAACCTCACATATTTGGGGGTGGAAAATTTTTTAGTGGTACGGTTTTTGTGCTAGTCATATAACTCCTATCCGTGAGACGCTCATTAAGATCTAAAGTTTCACTCCTAAATGTTGTAAAAAATTTTAAATTTGGCACTAAAATTACCTTAACAAGTATTTCTCTCAGTTTTATTACACATCTACTATTAAACAAACAAAAATCAAGCGCAATTGTATTCTCTAAAATCGTACTTTTACCCTCCCCTTACACTTAAGATGAACATTGTCCCCAATGTTCAAATAATAAGATGTAAAAGCAAAAAGTAAAAGAATGAAATCAAATACTCCCCTGATTCGCTCGGTGGATAATGAAATTACACGGTTAGATCTTCCTCCAAAGAGAATGTTGAAGCTCCATGACTAATGCATCGCCACAAGCTTGATCCAAAAAACATTTCCTTGTCCAAAATAACCTGTTAAACCTGAGAAAACAAACACGAAACCTGCATAACATCGGCGGGAAAAAATCTATATATATGGATATAATGCTTGTGGAATGATAATTTTGCAGATTCCTGGAGATTATAAGTTGGAGATTTTAATAAAAACTTTTCTAAAAACAAAACTTTCAAAAATTTCTGAAAATTAAATCTGACGCCGTCAGGTTATAAACCTTGACGCCGTCAGAAATGACCTGACAAAAATTTTCATTTTAAGTTTCCGGAAAATTTCTGGAAAAACCTTTACCTTACTTCCTGGAATTCCTGCAAAACATCATTATGACTCGATACAAGCATTTGACTCAAACAAATACGAATATGTATGTTAATTTATTATTATTACGATTCATGTTAATTTGTGTTCTAATAAACCGATTTAGATTTCCCTTACACTTATCTTTTGCAAAATACCTTTATATGTACTTAAGACGAAGTTAAAAACAACATAAAGCATTTTCACAAATTAGTTTTTAACATGAATCAATAATAATAAAAATTAAACACACATACGGAAATAAATAAAAACAAACAAACAAATAAATAAACACACAAAGCAAATAAAACAAATAAAGCTTGGGTTGCCTCCCAAGAAGCGCTTGTTTTTGTTCGAGTCATGAGCCTGACTCTACCCTTATTTAATGGATAAAAGAGAGGTTTTCCCTACACTTAGGATTAAGTGCGGGTGATAGTAGCGATACACACCAGCTCGGTAGGAGTATGCCACGTGAGGAAAGAGTGGTGGATGAATTATATGCTCAAAGGGGTGTGCTCCTTTCATCATAACCTTACCTAGTTCACTTTGGTCAATGGGTGAATTAAAGTTTTCTCCTAAAAAGGGATCATTTTCTAACAACTTCGAGAGACTCCTAATTGGGAATCCATCTTGACCCAATAGACCCGGTTTAAACCCATAATGTTTCTTGTGATCAATCATGAATGGGTGATGTAGACATGTAAGGTCATTTTTCACTCCTATATTGTCTTCCTCACTACAAGGCTTAGAGTCTACTACCTTAATCTTAAGACTATATGGTTTGATGGGTGGATCGGGACCTAATTCAATTCCTAAGTTCACATCTAAGGATGGAAGATTAGGTAACGGTTTTGGTTTAGGCTCCGGTTCATCAAAACTAGGAACTTCCATAGAACTAAAAGAAAGGTTATGACTAAAAGTATTCAAACCTATTTCTTCTAGTTTTGTTTGGTCCAAGGGCTCTACCTCTATTGGGGTTCCTATAGTCTCCTCAACTTCTTCCGGGTAAGTCACGGGCGGTGTGTGTGCCTCAAATGATGGTAGGACTTGTGGGGTACTTGGTGGGCTTATGTTACTTACCTCATCATTCCTTATGTCAAGATCACCTATATCCTCATCATGTGTTTTAGTATGATCTAACCCTAACATTTTACCAAGTATCTCAAGTACTTCTCTAGGCATCTCAACTTCAATGTCCGAATCATAAGGATCATCCTCAATATTCTGACTGCTATATTCAAATTGCCCAAAAGATTCATCATGTGTTTCTTGAGATTCATCATCATCGATCATAAAACCTAGGTCTTTTTGATCAATGTGATCATGCTCGGCTAGATCCTCCGTCATATCAAGGTCACCTATGTGTTTGTTTTGTAATATGACATTACATGACATCCACTTAGGTATCTCAACACTAACATATTCATCCCCAAACAAACTTGTTTCATGATCCTCGAAATTTGTGGTCAATTGACTTGTACTAACATTTGTTGGGTTGTCTACTATATAATAATATTGGGCACACTCTTCAATAGCTTCCCATGCTTTCTCAGCACTTAATTCCCTAATATCCCTGCCGGCAATATGGTAAATGTCCCTTTGGGCATGTCGGTCGACATGATTGTAAAAGATTTGAGTTAGGGACCAAAAATCGAAGTTATGATGAGGGACTTTTTGGAGTAAATATTTAAAACGAGTCCATGCATCATAGAGAGGTTCATCTTTATGTTGTTTAAACATCAAGATGTCATATGGAGTGGGTGAATTACGTGGTTGGTAGTATGGTGGATTCGCGTTCTCCATAATGGTGAACGGAAGAGTCAATGGAAATTACGAACAAACAAACAAAGAAATAAGATAGACTAAAGAAAACCTAGAAAAATAAAATAAAAATCTCACTAGAAAGGAATCTAGTGAGTAGACCTAATAAAATAAAAATTCAACCTAAACAATAACTATTCCCCGGCAGCGGCGCCAAAAACTTGATTGCGTGGTTTTGTAACCTTACAACAGGTTTTACCTCTCGAGGGATCTCAAGAGGCTTACAACCCCACCAGGCAGTGTACCTGACCGATGTAGTATAGTGTAGTGGTAAGTACGGGGGATTGATCGTTCTCCACAGGGAATAGTGTTCGTTAGGTATGAAAGGCTACTCTAATTAGGTCTAAGGTTGAGGAAGATTCTTTTTTATGTTTTTATAATTTTATGAAAGCAAGTAAAATCTCGGTTTTGATAGAGTGGGCGGAATTAGTTGCTAGTCAACTAACCCAATTTACTACGAATGCAAATAAAATAAATAACTGAAAATAAAATGTGGTGAGAAACTTATGTGTAGAGAAATGTGTTTACTTAGATTTCCTTACTCCCTAACTATCTTTTACCGGTTAATTAGTGTGTATTAGTCGCGTGGATGACGGGTGTATTCCTTAATACCATTCGTGGGGTGGCGTACTTACTTCCCCAACTCTACAAGCTCCTACTTCACTCCTATGTCGAGCCGGCTAGGAAGCTCCTAACATGGGATCACTAGAATTCGCTTGTGCATTAAATACAACCATAAAAACCTTTAGTACGCGTTTGGTTCATGTTTCTTAAGACGTTCAAGCAAGTTACCGAATAGGAAGTTAGCCAGTTTTCTTAAGCCTAACATAGATAAACAATCATCCAATACAACTAACAGCACACTAACAACCAATAATCAATAGCTAGGTTTCATTAGATCTAAGCAAACACAAGATAAATTTAGCCTAACATGTTAAACAAAAGACAAGAATAAGATAGAATCAAACAACACATAGACATATTGAATGATTAATTGATAACTTATCTTTCAATGAAACATGGAAGATCTCAAGGCAAAAAGCCCTGAAAAAGTAGCTGAATTCGTCCTAGGGTTTTATCCCAAAATTCCACACACTAAGCTCTCTCTAATGACAAAAAATTAGAAAACTATATATAGATTTTTGGATCTGACGGCGTCACCTTATGGAGTGTGACGCCGTCACCTCGCCGCTTTTAGGGTTCCCGGATGACCTTCTTGACGCCGTCCCTCTTTAGCTCTTCAAAAATCCATTCTGGCTTATCAAGGCTTGACGCCATCGAACCATGAACGTGACGCCGTCCCCTTATGATTTAAGCCGTGACGCCCTCGATCAAGTTAAAGCGTGACGCCGTCAGAATTCACATGCTATTTTCACTGGCCCGTCATGAGTAAATTTCACGTCCAACTTTTCTTGCCAAGGCATGACGCCGTCCAGAGTAAAGTCTGACGCCGTCAAGAGTAACTTTTAGCCGATTTTTGAGACTTTGCCGTTTTCTTCACTTTAATGCTCCAAAAACGTCCAAAATGCCTCTTTTTCCAGATTTCTCCTCAAAAGTACCTAAAATGACAAAAGGAACGATTTAGGGCAATATTTGATCAAATAAATACGATTTCGGGCTTAAATGACCCCTTAAAAGCGGTACACTTTTCGCTTCATCACTCAGGTCGAGGCGCTCAAGGATGAAAACTGACCACGTGAGAAGATTTATGGAATACCAGAGAGTGAGAATGGCTTCGTAAAAAGATCCGATGGAGTATTATGTTATGGGGACAGGAGTTGGATCCCACTATATGGAAGAATTCGTGATTTGATCATGTACGAATCCCACAAATCCAAATACTCCATTCATCCAGGATCCGACAAGATGTACTTGGATTTGAAGAAGTTATATTGGTGGCCAAACATGAAGGCTGATATAGCTGAGTGCGTCAGTAAATGTTTAACGTGCTCGAAGGTCCAGGCTAACACCAGAGACCATCCGGTCTGCTTGTTCAACCTGAAATTCCATAATGGAAATGGGAGCGCATCACTATGGATTTTATCACCAAGCTGCCTAAGACGTCGAGCGGTTACGATACGATCTGGGTGATCGTTGACTGATGAAGTGAAAAGTGTACCGCTTTTAAGGGGTCATTTAAGCCCTAAATCGTATTTATTTGATCAAATATCGCCCTAAATCGTTCCTTTTGTCATTTTAGGTACTTTTGAGGAGAAATCTGGAAAAGGAAGCATTTTGGACATTTTTGGAGCATAAAAGTGAAGAAAACGGCAAAGTCTCAAAAATCGGCTGAAAGTTACCTTTGACGGCGTCAGGATTTACCCTGGACGGCGTCATGGCTTGGCAAGAAAAGGTGGATGTGAAATTTACTCATGATAAGCCAGTGAAAATTGCATGTGAATTCTGACGGCATCACGCTTTAACCTGATCAAGGGCGTCACGGTTTAATTCAAAGAGGGACGGCATCACGTTCATAGTCTGACGGCGTCAAGCCTTGATAAGCCAGAACGGATTTTGGAGAGCTAAAGAGGGACGGCGTCAAGAAGGTCATCCGGGAACCCTAGAAGCGGCGAGGTGACGGCGTCACACTCCATAACGTGACGCCGTCAGATCCAAAAGTCTATATATAGTTTTCTAATTTTTTGTCATTAGTGTGGAACTTAGTGTGGAATTTTTGGGAGAAAACCCTAAGACGATTTTAGCATCTTTTTCAAGGCTTTTTGCCTTGAGATCTTCCATGTTACATTGAAGATAAGTTATCAATTAATCATTCAATATGTCTATGTGTTGTTTGATTCTATCTTGTTCTTGTCTTTTGATTAATATGTTAGGCTAGATTTATCTTGTGTTTGCTTAGATCTAATGAAACCTAGCTATTGATTATTGGTTATTAGTGTGTTATTAGTTGTATTGGATGATTGTTTATCTATGTTAGGCTTAAGAAAATTGGCTAACTTCCTATTCGGTAACTTGCTTGAACGTCTTAAAAACATGAACCAAATGCGTACTAAAGGTTTTTATGGTTGTATTTAATGCACAAGCGAATTCTAGTGATCCCATGTTAGGAGCTTCCTAGCCGGCTCGACATAGGAGTGAAGTAGGAGCTTGTAGAGTTGGGGAAGTACGTACGCCACCCCACGATTGGTATTAAGGAATACACCCGTCATCCACGCGACTAATACACACTAATCAACCGGTAAAAGATAGTTAGGGAGTAAGGAAATCTAACTGAACACATTTCTCTACACATAAGTTTTCACCAAACTTTTTATTTTCAGTTATTTATTTTATTTGCATTCGTAGTAATTTGGGTTAGTTGACTAGCAACTAATTCCGCCCACTCTTTCAAACCTGAGATTTTACTTGCTTTCATAAAAAATATAAAAACATAAAAAAGAATCTTCCTCAACCCTTAGACCTATTAGAGTAGTCTTTCATACCTAACGAACACTATTCCCTGTGGAGAACGATCAATCCCCCGTACTTACCACTACACTATACTACATCGGTCAGGTACACTGCCTGGTGGGGTTGTAAGCCTCTTGAGATCCCTCGAGAGGTAAAACCTGTTGTAAGGTTGCAAAACCACGCATCAAGTTTTTGGCGCCGCTGCCGGGGAATAGTTATTGTTTAGGTTGAATTGTTATTTCTATTAGGTCTACTCACTAGATTCCTTTCTAGTGAGATTTTTATTTTCTTTTTCTAGGTTTTCTTTAGTCTATCTACTTTCTTTGTGTGTTTGTTCGTAATTGGTTCGTCACTATGGATAGGGAGATTAAGGCATTCAATGAGCTTAATGAGTTAATTGATAGAGAGAAGAGACTCACCCGCCTTAGCACGAGCAGTGAGATTGAGCTTAGAGATGACTTAAGGTTAGTTCACAATTCCTCACCAATTCTAGAAGGATTAAGTCACCATAAGTTTATCTTTAAATGTCCTTGCCCCGCTAAAAATCGTAAGTACCCATGGATTAGAAAGGGGGGTTATTTTAATGTGAAGGTTCCATGCATGATTGGTCACATGTTTAGGGAGCATACCTATATTGATTTCAAGGCACCAATGAATTTCATGTCTAGGCTTTACTATAACTGGATCATGAGCAATGAGCTGAACCCTAGACAAGACCCGTATGACCCCAATCAGATGTGCAATTTTGTAGGTCTAGCAAGTGGTTTACACGTCTTTATCGGAGATTTCGTTTACCAATGTGATTTTGTGATCCTAGAAGATATAAGGGGGATTATAGATCCGTATTTAGGCGAGATAGTTTTAGGAGAACCCTTCATAAGAACGTCCCAAGCAATTTATGATAAGGATGAAGGTAGTGTGACATTCTCCAGCGAAATAGGATGCATCAAGTACCTGATGCCCCATAATGTGTCTCGTTTCTCTAAGTTCGAACCAAAATTTAAGGGCATTAAGGGCTTGGATGTCGATAATATCCCAGCACTCGAGGTTGATAACAATAACCAAGGAAGGGCTAGAGTTAAGTATTCGATGTGTTTGGCCTTAGGTCCGGAATACAAGTGGGATGAAAGAGTGATACAAAGCTTTAAAACCATATTTTTTATGCATAACGGAAAAACGTAGAACCCGTGACTTTGAGTCTAGCTACAAGACTCGTTAATAAAGAAAAGCGCTTCTTGGGAGGCAACCCAAACTTTATTTGCTTTGTGTGTTTATTTATTTGTTTGTTTGTTTTTATTTGTTTCCGTATGTGTGTTTAATTTTTATTCTTATTGATTCATGTTCAAAAGTAATTTGTGAAAATGCTTTATCTTGTTTTTAACTTCGTCTTAACTACATATAAAGGTATTTTGCAAAAGATAAGTGTAAGGGAAATCTAAATCGGTTTATTAGAACACAAATGAACATGAATCGTAATAATATTAAATTAGCATACATATTAGTATTTGTTTGAGTCAAATGCTTGTATCGAGTCATAATGATGTTTTGCAGGATTTCCAGGAAGTAAGGTAAAGGTTTTTTTCCCGAAATTTTCCGGAAACTTAAAATGAGAATTTTTGTCAGGTCATTTCTGACGGCGTCAGGGTTTATAACCTGACGGCGTCAGATTTAATTTTCAGAAATTTTTGAAAGTTTTGTTTTCATAAAAGTTTTTATTAAATCTCCAACTTATAATCTCCAGGAATCTGCAAAATTATCATTCCACAAGCATTATATCTTTATATATAGATTTATCCCGCCGATGTTATGCAGGTTTTCGTGTTTGTTTTCTCAGGTTTAACAGGTTATTTTGGACAAGGAAATGTATTGGATCAAGCTTATGGCGATGCATTAGTCATGGAGCTTCAACATTACCTTGGAAGAAGATTTAACCGTGTAACTTCATTATCCACCGAGCGAATCAGGGGAGTATTTGATTTCATTCTTTTACTTTATACTTTTACATCTTGTTATTTGAACATTGGGGACAATGTTCATCTTAAGTGTAAGGGGAGGGTAAAAATACGATTTTAGAGAATACAATTACGCTTGATTTTTGTTTGTTTGATAGTAGATGTGTAATAAAACTGAGAGAAATACCTGTTAGGGCAATTTTAGTGCCAAATTTAAAATTTTTTACAACATATAGGAGTGAAACTTTGATCTTAATGAGCGTCTCACGGATAGGAGTTATATCACTAGCACAAAAAACCGTACCACTAAAAAACTTTCCACCCCCAAATATGTGAGGTTCGCCCCTAGAATTGGTAGGAAAAGCATTTATGCTATGATGTGTGTACCGGTAGCACTTAGATTCTAGAACTTGCGTTAGGACCATTCCGAGGCCACAAGTGAGACTACATTCGTGTAGTTAGATTTACTACATGATAAGAGGCATTAGGATTAACCCATTGTTTTACACATGTGTTTTTGTTATAATTACATTGGCTACATTGGCCAAGTAATTCTCCCACACCCTTTGCGTTGTACTCATTTTTGGTACACGATACCCCTAGTACACCCCTCAGAGCCTATCTTTTCGTTTCGACCTTTAAGCATTTTACTTAAAGGAAGAATTTGTTACACCCCACTAAAATGTACACCCAAATCGCCTTAGCCTACCTTGTATGCACTCATTTTTAGTGCATTATTGTGACAACATTTGTTTAAACCCAAGTTAATTATCTAGTTGATTACATGGTTGCTAAGTCGAGTCATATCCTTGTACATATTGTTTTGGGACGATTGGGACTCATGGGTGAAGTACTAGTGTAATGGAGTAATGGGGAAGAACATCATTTACCCCCATATGTGCTAAATATTTTAAAAAGTACTCCAAGTTTTTCGATTATCTTAATTCGAGTCATTAGAATAGTTATTTGTAAAGTTATGTAAAAGTTTAAGTGTAAGGGGGATGCAATGCCCCTATGATGTATTATTTTGGATGGTAGGGCAAGAGTGTATGCAAAAAAAAAAAAAAAAAAAAAAAAAAAAAAAATCAAGAAAAATACAAAAAAATGAGAAAAAAAAATAGAAAAAACATACGGACTACCATCCCGTTTCATTTTATGTTTGTTTTATGTTTTTGTTATTTTCTTTCATTAGCTTAAGATTGAGTCGAGTCTTGGCTTAGCAACATTGTATAGTACATGTAATTGATCAAGATCTTTAACTCGCCACCAGTAAAATATCCTTTATCCAACAAAACCGTGTTTTCCTTTTCCCTACACCTAACGTTATAACCCATTTAAAAGCCCTCTTTGATAGTTTATCTTAGGTGCGTACGCCTAGTGGAGGAGGTTTTCGATCCTTTCCCAAGCCTATGGTAATCTATTTGCTATGACAGGTAGTGAGAGATATTATCCGTTTTCATTTATGAGATTTATTTTGATGACACTTGAGAGATGTGAGTATCTAAACACTACTTGTGAGGTGCTAGTTTATAATCTCCGTGCTTATTATGATTAAAGTGGAACGAATATTTGTTGTAATTACTTTTATGTTAGCATTAAATGACCCCTAACTTGTATTTTGATTAGAATAAAAGCGCATTTGCTTGAGGACAAGCAAATCTCAAGTGTAAGGGTATTTGATGAAGCGAAAAGTGTACCGCTTTTAAGGGGTCATTTAAGCCCTAAATCGTATTTATTTGATCAAATATCGCCCTAAATCGTTCCTTTTGTCATTTTAGGTACTTTTGAGGAGAAATCTGGAAAAGGAAGCATTTTGGACGTTTTTGGAGCATAAAAGTGAAGAAAACGGCAAAGTCTCAAAAATCGGCTGAAAGTTACCTTTGACGGCGTCAGGATTTACCCTGGACGGCGTCATGGCTTGGCAAGAAAAGGTGGATGTGAAATTTACTCATGATAAGCCAGTGAAAATTGCATGTGAATTCTGACGGCGTCACACTTTAACCTGATCAAGGGCGTCACGGCTTAATTCAAAGAGGGACGGCGTCACGTTCATAGTCTGACGGCGTCAAGCCTTGATAAGCCAGAACGGATTTTGGAGAGCTAAAGAGGGACGGCGTCAAGAAGGTCATCCGGGAACCCTAGAAGCGGCGAGGTGACGGCGTCACACTCCATAACGTGACGCCGTCAGATCCAAAAGTCTATATATAGTTTTCTAATTTTTTGTCATTAGTGTGGAACTTAGTGTGGAATTTTTGGGAGAAAACCCTAAGACGATTTTAGCATCTTTTTCAAGGCTTTTTGCCTTGAGATCTTCCATGTTACATTGAAGATAAGTTATCAATTAATCATTCAATATGTCTATGTGTTGTTTGATTCTATCTTGTTCTTGTCTTTTAATTAATATGTTAGGCTAGATTTATCTTGTGTTTGCTTAGATCTAATGAAACCTAGCTATTGATTATTGGTTATTAGTGTGTTATTAGTTGTATTGGATGATTGTTTATCTATGTTAGGCTTAAGAAAACTGGCTAACTTCCTATTCGGTAACTTGCTTGAACGTCTTAAGAAACATGAACCAAATGCGTACTAAAGGTTTTTATGGTTGTATTTAATGCACAAGCGAATTCTAGTGATCCCATGTTAGGAGCTTCCTAGCCGGCTCGACATAGGAGTGAAGTAGGAGCTTGTAGAGTTGGGGAAGTACGTACGCCACCCCACGATTGGTATTAAGGAATACACCCGTCATCCACGCGACTAATACACACTAATCAACCGGTAAAAGATAGTTAGGGAGTAAGGAAATCTAAGTGAACACATTTCTCTACACATAAGTTTTCAGCAAACTTTTTATTTTCAGTTATTTATTTTATTTGCATTCGTAGTAATTTGGGTTAGTTGACTAGCAACTAATTCCGCCCACTCTTTCAAACCCGAGATTTTACTTGCTTTCATAAAAAATATAAAAACATAAAAAAAGAATCTTCCTCAACCTTTAGACCTATTAGAGTAGTCTTTCATACCTAACGAACACTATTCCCTGTGGAGAACGATCAATCCCCCGTACTTACCACTACACTATACTACATCAGTCAGGTACACTGCCTGGTGGGGTTGTAAGCCTCTTGAGATCCCTCGAGAGGTAAAACCTGTTGTAAGGTTGCAAAACCACGCATCATTGACCATCTCACTAAATTAGCTCATTTCCTCCCTATAAAGGAAAATGATAGCATGGACAAACTTGCGCGACTGTATGTGAAGGAAATTGTCGCAAGGCATGGTGTGCCTGTCTCTATCATCTCTGATCAAGACAGCCCGTTCACGTCTAACTTCTGGAAGTCGCTCCAGGACGCATTGGGAACCGACCTTGACATGAGTACAGCTTATCATCCTCAGACTGACGGTCAGAGTGAAAGGACCATTCAGACGTTAGAGGACATACTGAGAGCCTGTGTGATTGACTTGGGGAACGGCTGGGATAGGCATTTGCCTTTAGCCAAGTTTTCCTACAACAACAGCTATCACACCAGCATTAAGGCTGCACCGTACGAGGCACTTTATGGTCGTAAGTGCAGATCGCCAATATGTTGGGCTGAAGTTGGAGAAAGTCAACTTACCAGACCAGACCTAGTCCACGAGACTACTGAGAAGATCGTGCAGATCAAGAGCCGAATGCAAGCGGCTCGTGACCGTCAAAAGAGCTATGCCGACAAGAGGCGAAAACCCCTTGAGTTCCAAGTGGGTGACAAAGTGATGTTAAAGGTCTCGCCATGGAAAGGCGTGATAAGATTTGGTAAGTGTGGGAAGCTGAACCCTCGCTATATTGGACCTTTCGAAATTCTTGCCAGAATCGGGCCGGTAGCCTACCGACTCGAACTACCGTCTGAGCTCAGCGCTGTGCATGACGTTTTTCATGTCAGCAACTTGAAAAGTGCTTATCTGACCAAAAATTGTCATTCCTTTGGATGAGATTCAGCTTGACGAGAAACTGAATTTCATCGAGGAACCGATTGAAATCATGGACCGGGAAGTTAAACGGCTAAAGCAAAGTCGTATCCCAATTGTGAAGGTCCGTTGGAACTCTCGCAGAGGCCCCGAGTACACATGGGAGCGAGAGGATGAAATCAAGCGAAAATATCCTCATCTCTTTTCGAACTCATCGAGTAACGCAAATTGAAATCCGGGACGGATTTCCCTATTAGCTGGGGAGACTGTGACAAATGGTAATTTTCACATTTTAAATTAATACTAAATGGTTATTTATTATTTTAAGCTGAGCATTTCTATGCGCGATTGCATGTTTCTGAGTATTTTTGAGCATTTTTGGGAGCTGTCCCGCATACTGTAGCTTACAGTCACTGTTGAAAAAGTTTATTTTTGTCAGTAAGCGTAAATTATTCCATTTCTGATAGTTACTGACAAGTTTCGTAATTTACTGAGAGTTTTCTCGTAATTACTGAAAAGCAACCCCACATGCGTACCGACAACACAGTATATATGGTAGCAGTCAAATAAATGCATTTTTTAGTAAATAATAATATTTTATTATTTTTCTGACGGAAATGTCAATAAAAACTTTATTTTGCGTATACGTGTCCAAAAACGTCAAACCGGGACTTTACGGTAACTTTTAAGCTTAAACCGACACACGATACACCAACAAGAAGCGAAAATATTTCCCTCCCCTTTGTTCTTGCCGTTTACATGCTCACCTCCCCCATATGGAGACAAAACTTTTATTATTATAATAGTTAGTGGATGATGACATAAGGTGCTTTTGTTTCTTACTTAATATATAACACACACTTAAGCACATACTCATATTTCTCATCCAACATTTCCTCTCTTCCACTTCATCCTCAAAACCCCGGCCAACTTCTAAAATCTTAAATCCACAAAAATTCTCTGAAGTTATAACAAATCAAGGTGTACTTTCAAGTGTTTTTGGTTGATCAGAATGTATTGTGGGTAAATTTGGTGCAATTTAGTGTGTTCTTGGACCCTTACACCTCTCGACTTTTCTCAAGCATTGTAAGGAAACTTCAAAACTTGTTTAATCTTGTATCTTTCATGTTCTTTTGATATTTAAAAGTGTTACCAAGTTCTAAATATGTATGATTTACTAAAATGAAAAAGTTAGGGTTTGATGTGTAATTGTTGTGTGCTCGAATTCTCTTCACTTTTCATACAAATTATGTTATTTCTTGCTTGTGTGGTAAATCTTGTTGCTTGTGGTACTAGTTTGATGATACAAAAGTGATTAGTGCTAATTACGCATAATTAAGAAGAAATATACACTTTTATATGTATGTATATGAATCGGCCACTTTTAAAATAAATAATTATTGGGGTTTTGAAAAACATAATATTTTGGCTCTAGTGGTGAAATGGAAAAGATTATGCTTATTAGCTTATTTTAGTTAGCTTATTGTAATAAGCACTAGCTTATTGTAATAAGCACTAGCTTATTGATTTTTCACTACGTGAATTGGACTAAAATTTATTTTGGCGTAAATGGGCCGAGCCTATCATATTTTCGGCCTACATGGGCTGTTTTGAACCCAAGTGCTTATTGGAAGTACTTATTGGCTTATTTGATATTTAACGTAAAATATAACATAACTAAAAAGGATTAATTAGTTATCGGGCTAAAATGTGTTATTGGACTAAATGTGGCCTACTCGGCCCAATAAACATCTCGGGAGACAAAAATGAAATTTTTGGAACATTTTTAGACTCGCTATAATTATTTTTGTAAAATAGAACGATATATATCGATAAAAATCATTTTGGGCTCGTTTTGGCATTTTAAGCCCAATAAGTCAATTAAAAGGAATTTCGGCCCACAATTATGAATATTGAATTTTTGTTGACTTTTGAAGGAATTTTGACTAAACGTTGACTTTGGTATCAAAAACTATAATTATAAAGTAATTATGACGAAAAATATAGTTATAACGATAAATGTAACTTTGGACTATTTTTGCAATTACAGTTAATAGAAAGGGAGTATTTGAGGAAATTTGCAACACTTGAGAAAATGGGAAAGCTTGAATAACGAATGGGTCATGCCCGATTTTTCTAAAATTTCGACACTTATAATATTTTCGGACGAAAACCGACTAAAAGACGAAACAGGTTATTTTTATTATTAAAAATATTAATTTTCCTAAATTAATATTTTTAGGCCTTCTAAGACTTATAAATATATTTTTGGCACTTATACACTCGCACTTATTAATTTCTCGAAAATTAAATACTTATAACTTTTCTTATAATTATTATTATATTAAAAATAATTATAATAATTTATAATATAATAATACCCCACTAGCACCATTATCATATTAATTATTCAATGATTATTTAATTAATTATAAGTCTTAATTAATTAAATATTTAATTATTAAATATATATATACGATAATATATATATATATATATATATATATATATATATATATATATATATATATATATATATATATATATATATATATTACTTACGCAGTTTGCGACAAGCAAAGCACGGAAATTCCGTCGCACGTACATTCACCGTACACTTTCACCATGAGCCATCACCAAAGAGTTATATACGATAAAACCATTTTGAAATGTACTTTACCACACAGCAAGCAAGAAATGCACGAGCACTGGTCATACGTAAACTTTTCAATTGAGTTAAAACATTAAAACACGACTTTTATACGTATTGTTTTATAAACCTTGTGGTGAGAAACATGCAAAACTGTTTTCATGGACCAAAAATTGATTTTGTTTTATACACACTTGTATGCTGAAACCTAAGTTAGTTGAATCCCATTGCGCCCACTATCATCAACCGTCAATTCCTGCTGAGAAACGCGTATGATATAAATAGATCTATTGGGGGTGACTCCCCCGTTCGGTTGGCTCGGCATAGTCAATGCGAACGTATACCATATCGAAATTTGCCGAGTGTCTGGGGATTAACACTCGCGGGCACCCTTTATTTGCTATGCCAGTTAGGCATATTTTGTTGTCTAGTTCGGTTGGATAAGCTTAGTGTTTCCATAGCAGGATAGTGTATGTTTGCTGAATTGTTTGCTGAATCTTGTTATGGTCCATATGTGCTTATTTACTTTAAACCTATGAACTCACTAGCATTAGCTGACTTTTAGCATGTTTTTCTTAGGTAATTGAGAATGTGTATTGAAGGCAGGGCATGGCATATGGTTATAAAATGTGTTGGAAATGGTTTTATTGATGCGTTAAACTCTGAGTTTGGGACCGCTTTGTTAAATGGGCTACATTTTATTTCAACTGAATTTGATGTATGACGATTTAGCTTTGAAAATGTAATGTATTTTGAAATGGATTTTTAAATCCGTTCTCTATATCTTGTGTTGTGATTATCAATTTAGTAGCACCCAAATATGTATGCTTCCACAAATCCTGATTTTGGGGGTGTTACAATAACTGTTAGGAAATTAAGCTATAGCAGTTAGAACTGTTGAAGATAGCAGTTAAGACTGTTGAAGATGGAAGTTAGTACTGCTGAAGAGTTTTGAAGACATAAGCAGTTAGGACTGCTGAGTGTAGAAGTTTGTACTGTTTATGATTTATGTAAAGATAAATATGGAAAAGATATTATGTATATCGTATAAGATTAGAATGATAGTTATCTTGTAAAGGAATTCTTGGTCTATAAAAGGATTGCCTAGGTTAAGGTTTAGATACACATATACATAGATACACACATAGACGTATTATAGAGATTCAAGGTTGTAAACCCTAGTGATAGAAGATCACTCGTATTATTATTCTATTAATATTGAATCGTTAAAGTTTATCATTCTGTGTTCATTCATTGTTACATTCAAATCATACAAAACACAAACACATAAAGTCTTCGAAGTGCTAGCTAGTAAATTCCGCGTGCTAGACTAAGTATAATTCTTAGTATTACATCTAACACAAGGAGTGTGTGTAGATCCGGTCAAGTGGTATCAGAGACAGGTTGCTGATACTTAGATTTAGAAGATCCGAGAAGAACAAAGATGGACATGGAAACAACACCAACCACAACTAACATTGCTGCTAAGCTTCCTATGCTTAAACCTAATGAGTTCGACATGTGGAGACTTCGTATTGAGCAGTTTTTCCAAGTGCAAGACAATGCACTTTGGGAGATCATTGAAGAAGGAAACTCCTTTACACCAGTAACAACAACAACTGTTGTTGAAGGTAAATCTGAGACTAATGTGCAGACAAAGCCAACCACTAATGAAGAGAAGGCAAGGCACAAGAATGATGTTAAGGCTAGAAGTTTGCTTCTGATGACTATTCCCAATGACCAGTTGTTGAATTTTAGCAAGTTCAAGTGTGCTAAAACCCTTTTTGAAGCTATTGTTGCAAGGTATGGTGGGAATGAAGCCACCAAGAAAACCCAGAAGACCCTTCTCAAGCATCAGTTTGAGAACTTTACAGCAACAAGCAATGAGTCGTTGGATCATATGTTCAATAGGCTTCAAAAGCTGGTGAGTCAATTGGCTGTTCTAGGAATTGAGATGCCTCAGGAAGATCTCAACTCAAAATTTCTGAGGAGTCTACCTTCTGAATGGGCTATGCATGTGGTTGTATGGAAAAACAAGCCTGATATAGATTCCATGAGCTTAATGGATCTCTATAGCAACTTCAAGATAGTTGAACATGATATTAAGAAGTCTGCTGGATCAAGCTCAAGCTCAAGCTCAGGGAATTTGGCCTTTGTATCAACTTCCAGTTCCTCAAGTCCAGATGAAGAAGTGCAAGTTGTTGGAACAGTTGGTACTGCTAGTGCAAACCTTGGTACTACTAGCACCTCAAGCAGTACTAATGGACTTTTGAATGATGATACTTATTGTGATTTCTTGACTACTCAGCACAATGGAAGTATGTTTACTCATTCTGATCTTCAAGAGATTGATGAAGATGATATTGAAGAGATGGATATCAAGTGGCAGCTCTCTCTTCTCAGTTTGAGAGCTAGAAGATTCTTGAAGAAGACTGGCAAGAAGATTGTCATAAACAGTAATGATGTTGCAAGGTATGACAAGTCCAAGATTGAGTGCTTCAACTGCCACAAGAAAGGTCATTATTCAAGGGAGTGCAGATTGCCAAGCCAACAAGATGGAAAGAGCAGAGCATATGGAAACAAGTCAAGGATTGTGGAGGTTACTGATTCAAGCTCGAAAGCCATGGTTGCCATTGATGGCTTAGGATTTGACTGGAGCTATATTGCAGAGGAGGAAGCAGAAGCATTGATATGTGTCGTTTTACACATATCTTTTCGTTCAATTTTCGAGTCAAAACAACCAAAAACACTTTAAAATGATCAAATAATGTTAAAAATATCTTTGAGATGTGTTTTTGTGTTCTCCATATGCAAAATGATTGAAAACGATTGAAAAACAAACAAATTTGCAAATGGCAAGTCTAGTCCCTCAAGCTTGAAGAAAATATAAAAAATAGTAAAAAAATAAATTTTTGGTCCTCGGAATAATAAGCTTGGCATTTTTGGGTCACTTGGAATATTTTGGTGAAATGTCAACTCAGGTCCCTGCAGTTTCAAGATTTACAAGAATGGTCCTTGAGGTTTCATAAAGTACAACTTTGGTCCTTGGTATCTATCCTAAACAAGAACTAACAAAAGAGAGTACACAAGCCAATAAAAATACCACACCCTCCCATTTATCCCACAACCGGACCTTAAACCAATCGACCCACTAACATTTAAACACAACTACCCCTTTAAACAAATCCACACCAGCCCATCACCACAAGGCCCAACACCCAAACCTTAAATAAAACCGACCCACCGACCCGCTCCCCTTAGCTAAATACAATACCGGTCAAATCCCTTTTCCTGTGGTCAAAATCCCAATCAAATATGAACCCTAAATCCCCACTTCGCTTGTCTTCTTCCCTATCCCGCCAAAACACAAGCAGCCAACACAACCATCACTATCCACTTCTCTCCCCAAAACTTTCACCGTTTCACCCACTTCTCTTCTCCCCAACACCAAAACCCTTCCCCTTATACCTCCCCACTCACGGGTTTCACCTCCACCTCACCTATCCGAGGGATTTAGTGGCGCTAAGACCAAAATAAAGGGCCAAGATCATTTCTTTTTAATCCTACGGCTGGGAAAGAGTCAAAGAAAGCACAAATCGAAGTTATCAAGGGATTACTCTCACGAAAGAAACACAAGAGGAGACCGGAGTATTTTATTTCTTAGTAGTATAAATAGAGTAGTGAGGTTACTATGGTAACTAGGTTTATTTTTAGCATTTTTTTAAGGTACCTTGTATTTTATTTGTAATTTACTCTTGTCTAATTTAAGTTTATTTTTGTTTATGCGGTTTATTATTTTTCTAAATTATTTTTGCTTATTTGTTTATCTTGCCTATGATGTTATTAGTCGCTTAGAATGTTTATTTGTTTATTTGGAGATGTTTCTCAACAGCTTAGTTAATGTTTCTGTTACTGCTTCGATTTGTGGTATTAGTACACACTTTTAGTTTGTGCTTGTGTAGGTTTAAGTTTCTTGTTTGTGTTTGAGTTTGAGTTATTGTTGGATTTGTTCATCGGTTTAAGTTATTGTTTCTTGTTTATGTTTGTGTTTCGGTAATCAAGAAAAGAAAAAAAAAAAATATATATATATATATGTGTTGCTTTAGTTGAGATTAGATTTAGATCGATTCTTGTTTATTGTTTGTGCTATGTTTTTGGATCGGTAAATGTTTGGATTGGTTAATGTTTTCTAGTTTACTGGTTAATGTTTGAGTTGGATCTGTTTATGCTTATTGTTTGTGTTTGTGTTGTTGTTCTTATTGTTACTGCTTTTTCTTATTGTTCTTATGTTTAAGTGTTCTTATTGTTGATGTTTATGCTTATTGTTGCTAAAAAAAAAAAAGAAAGTTAGAGAAAAAAAAAAAAAAAAAAATAGTTTTAATTAAGTGTGGATGCCCAGGATCGATCCTGGGGCAGTTGTGTTTGAAAATTGTTTTTTAATTTTAAGTGTTTATAAAATCAGTCCACTAGTTTCAGTTTAATCATTTTCGGTCCCTGTCTTTCTTAAATTCGATTTTTAGTTTTAAATAAGTTTCGGAAAATTACAATTCAGTCCCTGCCTTTGTTTTAGTATTTTTAAAGTTTAATTTTTTACAATTTTGGCCCATAAACTTTTATAGATTAGTATTTTCTGTTATAAAATCAGTTTTTATTGCATTTGTACCCTAGGATTAGTATTTCATTTATTTCAAGTTTTTAGCTTCGTGTGTTTACCGTATTTATTTGAGTTTTCATTTATTTCAATTTCTGTTTTTATTTATTTAATTTCAATTACCACAACACCAAATAATCTCCAAATCAAATCATCAAGCATTTTAATTCCGAACCTAAAACAAAATCCTCGATTCACACCTCGTTGGGACACGACCCGGGTGATCACTTGCCCGGTATCACACACATCACATTCACGGGTTTTGCAAGTTTTACTTTTCCTAAGGTTTGACTTGTTATTTCCCAAAGTATCACGTGTGCACGATACTATATTTATTTATATATACTACACACGGATCAAATTTTGGCGCCGCTGCCGGGGAGGTTGTGTTGCGACAATATTGTTTAAGGTTTAAACGATTAGTGACTTGAGATCCTTCTTCACGAAGTTATCACTTCCAAAAAATTTATAAAACACAAAAATATTTTTCTTTTCTTTTGTATATATATTATCATATAAAAACAAAAATACAAAAAGATTTTCCGTTTTTCTTGTTAAATTAATAAAACAATAAAAAAATTACCGTCGAAAACCAAGACAGAATACTACCTAACTGGGGGTATGACCATTAATAAGTTCCCAAACTAAAGATTAAAACTTGCCTTTATGTCGCTTGCGAATTCGGCTCACCTTTGATTGATAAACAACCTAATCAAGTGGTTTAAGGTAGGTCTTGACATTAAATTGCAGACCGAAGAGAGATCCATTCTTCTCTCCCGCCACTCTGCGCGTTTATCTTTTGAAGAGCTACCGTACGCTTGTTTGATTTAAGGTTTAAGTTCACTTGTGTTTTGCCTCGGTCTTGTTTTAATTGAAATTGTTTTTGATAGTGCATGCGCACTCGTTCTTCTCCGTCAACAAGTCCGTTACGTGAACTCGTGCATACCTCGAGAAGACGTAATCGAAGACGTAATCGTGGGCATTCCGCCCCAATAGCCGGACCCGAGATTCGTGCTATTCCCGTTCCTCCCATTGTCACAATGGCGGAGGAACGTACCATGTGTGAGCTTCTCCAAGCACCCACCGAGGGTTACGGAGATGCTATTGTTGTTCCGGCAATCGTTGCCGATAGCTTTGAGCTTAAGACCGGGTTGCTATCCTTAGTAACTTCGAGTCAATATTTCGGATTTGAGAGGGACGATCCTCATTCCCACATTCGATGGTTTAACAAGATCACCTCTACCATCAAATACCGAAATGTACCACAAGATGCAATCAAATTGCTTCTTTTTCCTTTCTCTCTCGAGGGGTCGGCCCGGACTTGGCTAGAAAAACAACCCCCTCGTTCTATTTTAACATGGGAAGATTTGGTGTCAAAATTTGTGAATGAATTCTTTCCTCCATCAAAAACCACAGCCCTTAAAAATGAAATCACCAAATTCACTC
Source organism: Artemisia tridentata subsp. tridentata (assembly GCA_021014915.2). Lineage (NCBI taxonomy): Eukaryota > Viridiplantae > Streptophyta > Magnoliopsida > Asterales > Asteraceae > Artemisia > Artemisia tridentata. The sequence goes on from CP139501.1 coordinate 297,311,369, forward strand.
AAAAATTTGATGAATCCTTTAGTGAAGCGTGGGACCGTTTTAAAGAATTGCTTCGCAAATGTCCTCACCATGGTTTCTCCGAGTTACATCAACTCGATACCTTCTACAATGGTTTGAACCATTCCGATCAAGACTCTCTAAATGCCGCCGCCGGTGGTAATCTCTTGTATCGGACGACTAAAGATGCTTTAGCCATCATTGAAAATAAGTCCAAGGTTCGTACTTCACGAAGCAAGCAAGTTGTTTCTCAAGTGAATGCTTCACCTTCTACTTCATCTCCCGTGAGTTCTTCTAGCACCGATGCTAAGATTGACAAACTCACTGAGGCTATTCAAGCTTTGGTTCTTTCCAAGCATAAGAAACAATCTTCCCCACAAACTTCTTCACCCACTCAAGTCAAAGCGGTGGAAGAAACTTGTGTCACTTGTGGTGGTCCTCATGCATATTACAATTGTACTGCCACCGATGGTAGTCATTGTGATGTTAATGCGGTATCCGGGTCTTTCAACCAAGGAGGTAATCAATACCGTCCTCAAGTTGACCCGAACTATCGTGTTAGCAATCAAAATGGACCACCCGGATTTTCTCAACCCAACAATCCAAATAGATTCAATCAAAACCAACCGAGAGGGCAAAATGTTCAAAACCAATTTCAAGCCCCGATCAATCAATACCCAAATCAAGGTGGTAATTTTAATCAAGGCTTTCAAGCTTCGAATTACCAAGCCCCAATTGCTTCCTCAAACGAACTTGCTAATTACATCAAAGCAAATGAAGCAAATTTGAGGTCAATGCAAAATCAAATCACCACCTTGAAAAATGATTTTCAAACTTCAATTTCAAAACAAGGTTATGAACTTAAAAGTGAGCTTAAGAATACAAATCAAAAGATTGATCAATCTCAAAATAAAATTGAGAACATGTTTGCCAGTCTCATGTGTCAATTGAATCAACCTTCAACTTCGGGAACCCTTCCGGGAAATACCATTCCAAACCCGAAGGGTGAGTTGAAAGCTATTACCACTCGTAGTGGTAAGACAATTGATGGACCCTCGATTCCTACTCCTTCTCCGGTGAAGGAAGTGGAACGAGAACCCAAGGTGAAAAAGGACAAAGTGCACATTACTAGCCCACAAAGTACCGCAAACGTCCAACCTTCGGTAGTCCAATCTCCAATTCCGGAACCCGATGTTCCGAAGACAAATTCTAAGCCCTCGATTCCTTATCCTTCGAGGCTTAATGAACAAAAGCTCCGTGACAAAACTAATAGTCAAATGATGAAGTTTCTTGAAATCTTTCAAAAGATACACTTCGATATTAGTTTTGCGGATGCTCTTCTCTACATGCCAAAGTTTGCTTCAACATTCAAAAGTCTCCTTAGCAATAAGGAAAAATTGTTGGAATTGGCAAAGACTCCATTGAATGAGAATTGTTCGGCGGTGATTCTTAAGAAGTTACCCGAAAAACTAGGAGACCCCGGCAAATTTCTCATTCCTTGTGACTTCCAAAAGCTTGATGAATGCTTAGCCTTGGCCGATCTTGGCGCAAGCATCAATCTAATGCCTCTTTCCGTATGGGCAAAGCTTTCTCTACCGGAACTTACTGATACACGAATGACTCTCGAGCTTGCAAACCGATCGGTTACTGTTCCGAAAGGTATTGCCGAAGATGTCTTCGTGAAGGTTGGCAAGTTCCATTTTCCTGCTGACTTCGTAGTAGTCGATTTTGATGCCGATCCCCGTGTCCCCCTTATTTTGGGAAGACCATTCTTGAAAACGGCTCGTGCATTAATCGACGTCTACGAAGGTGAAATGACTCTTAGAGTCGGTGATGAAAAATTGGTCTTAAATATTGAGAGTACTTCAAAATATCCATTCAAGCATGATAGCGAGTCAATTAACCAAATTGATATCATTGATACTACATGCGAGGAATATTTTCATGAGGTGCTAAGTGGCAATCCCACTTCTTCGGACCATACCAATGCTCTCTCTTCCCCTTCTCTCACTCCATTTGAGGGAAGTGACTTCATTTTGGAAGAGATTGAAGCTTGTTTAGCTTGTGATGTAACTCAATCAGAAATGGATGAAGGTGTGTTTGACATGGAGGGAGACCTTCGTCTAATTGAGAAGTTACTTAATGAAGATCCATCATCTCTCCCTCCGAAAGAACTTCATAATGAGGAAATCACATCTAGTGAGAATCCTATTGATCCACCGGAGGTCGAACTTAAGGACTTACCGCCTCATCTCGAATATGCATTTTTGGAGGGTACCGATAAATTACCCGTCATAATTGCTAAAGATTTAAATGATGAGGAGAAAACCGCTCTCATAAAGGTTTTAAAGTCACACAAGCGAGCCATCGCTTGGAAACTTTCCGACATTAAGGGTGTTAACCCGGAATTTTGTACACACAAGATTTTAATGGAAGATGACTTTAAACCAGCGGTTCAACATCAAAGAAGGGTTAATCCAAAAATTCACGAGGTTATCAAAAAGGAAGTTCTTAAACTCCTTGATGCCGGATTGATTTACCCTATCTCGGATAGTCCTTGGGTGAGCCCCGTTCATTGCGTACCTAAAAAAGGTGGCATTACCGTTGTTACAAATGATGAGAACGAGTTGATTCCAACTCGATTGGTGACGGGATGGCGTGTATGCATTGACTACCGAAAGTTAAATGACGCCACCCGTAAAGACCACTTCCCACTTCCATTCATGGACCAAATGCTCGAAAGGCTAGCGGGAAACGAGTACTATTGTTTTCTCGACGGTTTCTCGGGTTACTTCCAAATTCCCATTGACCTGCAAGATCAAGAAAAGACCACTTTCACTTGCCCTTATGGAACGTTTGCCTACCGACGCATGCCTTTTGGCTTATGTAATGCTCCGGGCACGTTCCAAAGGTGTATGTTGGCCATTTTTCACGACATGGTCGAGAAAACTATGGAAGTCTTTATGGATGATTTCTCGGTCTTTGGGGATTCTTTCACCACATGTCTCTCCCATTTGGACAAAATGCTTCAACGTTGTGAAGACACTAATCTTTGTCTAAATTGGGAGAAAAGTCATTTCATGGTCAAAGAGGGCATTGTCCTCGGCCATAAGATTTCTAAGAGTGGGATTGAGGTCGATAAGGCTAAAGTTGATGTTATCGCTAAGCTACCTCATCCCACTACCGTCAAGGGTATTCGGAGTTTCCTTGGTCACGCCGGTTTCTATCGTAGATTCATCCAAGATTTTTCGAAAATCGCCCGGCCGATGACCCGTCTCCTTGAAAAGGAAACTCCGTTCGTTTTCTCACAAGAGTGCATTGAAGCTTTTCAAACTCTAAAGAAAAAGCTTACTGAAGCACCAATCTTAGTTGCCCCCGATTGGGACCTACCTTTTGAACTTATGTGTGATGCAAGTGATTTTGCCATAGGTGCGGTCTTGGGGCAACGAAAAGCAAAACATTTTCAGCCTATACACTATGCTAGCAAAACTATGACCGAAGCTCAAACACATTACACCACGACGGAAAAAGAATTATTAGCCGTGGTATATGCTTTCGAAAAGTTTCGGCCATACTTAATCTTGTCTAAAAGCATAGTGTATACGGATCACTCGGCTCTCAAATATCTCTTTGCAAAACAAGATGCAAAGCCGAGATTGCTCCGTTGGGTTCTCCTCCTACAAGAATTTGATATCACCATCCGTGATAAAAAAGGAGCCGAGAACCTTGCTGCTGATCATTTGTCCCGATTAGAGAATCCTCATCAAAGTGTGCTCGAGAAAAAGGAAATAAATGAAACATTTCCTCTCGAGACACTTAACGTGGTGTCTTTTCGTGGTGATTCTAGTACCCCATGGTTTGCCGATTTTGCAAACTACCATGCGGGAAACTTTGTTGTGAAAGGGATGTCGTCCCAACAAAAGAACAAATTCTTCAAAGATGTGAAGCATTACTTTTGGGACGATCCCTACTTGTTTAAAGTGTGTGCGGATCAAGTCATCCGGCGGTGTGTTCACGGCCAAGAAGCCGTTGAAATTCTTAAGGCTTGCCACAATGGACCCACGGGGGGACATCATGGTGCAAACTACACCGCCAAGAAAGTGTTTGATTCCGGTTTCTTTTGGCCCACAATCTACCGTGATGCCCATGACTTAGTCAAATCTTGCGACTCTTGTCAACGTCACGGGAAGATATCTCAAAAAGACGAAATGCCGCAAAACGTCGTTCAAGTTTGTGAAATCTTCGACGTTTGGGGCATTGACTTTATGGGCCCGTTCCCGTCTTCACGAGGGAACAAGTATATACTCGTGGCCGTCGATTATTTGTCTAAATGGGTTGAAGCGAAAGCACTCCCCACCAACGACGCCCGAGTAGTGTGCAAATTTTTGAAAACTCTCTTTGCTCGGTTTGGAACTCCACGTGCTATCATTAGTGATCGTGGTACGCACTTTTGCAATGATCAATTTGCAAAAGTCATGCTTAAGTACGGTATCACTCACCGTCTTTCTACCGCATATCACCCGCAAACAAGTGGACAAGTGGAAGTTTCAAACCGTGGTTTAAAAAGAATTTTGGAAAGGACCGTAGGTGAAAACCGTGCGTCTTGGTCGGATAAACTAGATGATGCACTTTGGGCCTTCCGTACAGCTTATAAAACACCCATCGGGTGTACTCCTTACAAACTTGTGTACGGAAAGGCGTGCCATCTACCGATCGAGCTCGAGCACAAAGCCTATTGGGCCTTGAAGCATGCAAACTTCGACCTAAAGTCCGCGGGTGATCACCGCAAAGTTCAACTCAATGAATTAAATGAACTTCGTGATCAAGCCTACGAGAATTCTTTGATCTACAAAGAAAAGACAAAGAAGATCCATGACTCCAAAATCAAGAACCGCGTTTTTAACGTTGGTGACCGAGTCCTTCTTTTCAATTCTAGATTAAAAATTTTCTCGGGCAAGTTAAAAACCCGATGGACTGGACCATTCACCGTTGCCAAAGTTTTTCCTTATGGTACTGTCGAGTTATCTCAAAATGACGGACCAAACTTCAAGGTGAACGGTCATAGGTTGAAGCATTATTTTGGAGGGGACATACCATCCATGGTTGTCCCGGATCTCCAAACTTTCCCCATGGACCAATGAATTCGGGGTCGAGTCAAGCTAGTGACTCGGTTATCAAAAACATTAGCAAAACATGGGGTCTCACCCGTGTCTCTGTTTTCTTTCTCTTTTCTACCACTAAGTGTGGGGGAGATGGTCTCTTCCACTCACTTCCCCGTCGACTTTTTAATTGACTTTTCTCCCGGGCTGTTCAGGAACCCTTTGTTACAGTTGGCCGTTCACAAGCGGTTAGCTTGCGTGACAAACCTGATTGTTCGGGAGAAATCAACTCAATTCGGGGTCGAGTCAAGCTAGTGACTCGGTGATCAAAAACTCAAGCACCATATGGGTTTTCACCCATATTTCTGACTTCTTTCTATTTTCTACCACCTAAGTGTGGGGGAGATGCCCCACATGTTGTATATATGAAAATTTTTCAAAAAAAAAAAAAAAAAAAAAAAAAAAAAAAAAAAAAAAAAAAAATGTGTATATAAAATAAAATGGCTATTCATATTTCCCTTTCACGTTCTAAGTTTTGGTTTAACAACCGGTACTTTGAATATTGAGGGCAATATTCAGTTCTAAGTGTGGGGGGGAATTCTAGCGAATTTAATCAAATGTACCATCTAGCACCCCCATTTTAGCCAAAATTTTAAATTTTTTTTTTTTTTTTTTTTTTTTTTTTTTTTCACTTAGAACGAAATAAAACGGTTATCAGTCCGCCATGTCTAACCCACAAAAAGGATTGGCTAATCCAAGAGCAAACGGCTCTTGGTAAAGATGTCTCAAATCCGTTGATGGCTTGCAATTTGCCGAAAATTGTATGGTATTCGACTCACCATATCCTAAAAAGATGAAGAGTTGGCTAGCCCGCAAGATTATGGCTTGTGGTAAAGGCAGTTGGAAAACCATAATTGGTCATCAGCTCACCAAAGATAATAAGTTGTTTTATCTAAGAGTTGGCTAGTCCAGAAGCAAACGGCTTCTGGTAAAGACAAATCAAATCCGTTGGCAGCTGGTGATTTGCTCAAAATCATATGTGTTAGGAATATAAATATTCAGATGAAGGCTCGGTCACCCCGAGCATCTAATTAGCATTTATATAGCTCGTAGGCTTATATATATTTGTTTAGTATTATTAGTAATATTAGTATTAGCTTAGTCGTATTTATATTTGTGGAGTGGGTCGGGGCTTTCCCCACTGTCAGCTCACTCCACAGCCCACTAGGGGCACCAAATATGTAGTAGTATATAAGCCCCTTCCCACACTTGGGAAGGGTTGGAACTCCTCTCACTTTAATCTAATACATTCCAGTTTTTCTCTCAAAGGAGTCTCCCTCTCTCTCTAACTTCTCTCTAAAACTTCACCATGGATCTAATCTTCCATGAACCAAGACCACCCGAATCAACCACACAATCAAGATGGTTATTTCCTACAATTGGTATCAAGAGCCATGGCTAGATCCGGTTTGATTGTGTGTCGGTCTTAATTTATTCTTTATGTATGGTTCGAACATTTTTTGTGTGTCTAACTGCTCTTCTTATTTTTCTTGGTTCGAATGCATTGAATGGATTTGGTTCGGTTATTTGTGGGCCTTAATTATTTTTGTTTTGAAAAACTGCTGGTACACTGTGTTTTAAGATCATTTGGATATCATTTGAAAGTATCATCTTGTCTTAACTGTTTTAGTTTCAAAGTTTATATTCAAATGTCAATATTCAGTTTGGTTCGAATAGTCACATGGTTTTAATATTCAAATGGGCCTAATCTGGGTATGGCTTTTAGGTGATGTGTGGTATGTATATGGTTGTTAAGATGAAAGTTTCTTTGTAACATCACGAATTGTGGCTTGTGTTTGACGAGAAAAGTATTCAAGAATATTTTTTGTTGTCAAAAGTTTTTTTGTTAGATCTTTGGTTTGACTGTCATGAGTTAGTGTTGCTTCGCTGGGTATGTGGGCGTAATACCTATGGTTTTACTGCTTGTGGTGTTTCAGTTAATACCGCAACTTGGTTTGACTGTTAAGAGTTTGTGTTGTTTCACTTGTGTTGTGGCTTATTTGTGGTTAAAAGAAGGATGTTCTTGGTTACTGCTAGTGTTAAAGAGTGTAAATTGTTCTTGAAGGCGGTTTGTATGCTTGACTGGTCAAAAGAGAAAAACACAGATCCGGATTTTATGGAAAGTACGAAAGTGACAGGGTTGACCGGTCAAATGCGGTTTGTCCTGGACTCGGGTTGTCCTGGACTCGGTTTGTCCCAGACGCGGTTTGTCCCAAACGCGGTTTGTCCCAGACGCGGTTTGTCCATTGGTTCACAGACTCGGTTTGTCTGTTTTACCACGTACTCGGTTTGACTGTATAACACGAACTCGGTTTGTGTATGTAAAGTATACGCGGTTTGTGTACAATCACGAACTCGGTTTGTGTTTTGCACAGATGCGGTTTGTCTACCATTTCATCGACGCGGTTTGTCACTCGGTCAAACGTTCAAACGGACTCGGTTTGTCTACTGAACCACGACTCGATTTGTCTGCTACTTGGTCATATGGTCAAATGGTTAACGAGATGTTAAGCAAACAATATGAAAATGAAGAAGCAATAAACGAGAATAACTTTCAAAAGAAAACCCACAGAACAAAACATCTAGTATCAAACAAGAACTTCGACAACGACAGTCACAAGAACATTCATCTTATCACAATGAAGAAGGTACAACAACTGTCACATGAAGTCTAACCAACATCACATCCAATTTCACAAATGATACTGATTCGTAATGATTCACAGTTGATCGAATGAAATCTATTAATACCTAAACCAACCACATCCTAACACTAGACACTACCTCAAATTCCATCACAAAATCAGCATATCGACAAGACTAGAACCAAACATATGACATAAAGATCTCAGTAATCTCGTTGTGTGAACCAAGATTCGTTCATAGATAAAACCACAAGAGACTTTTCATCACTGATCTAAATTTTCTTTGAAGACTAAGCTTCAATTAATTGTCCGAAAATCAAAAGAAAGATATGTAACAATTATGTTACATTCTTACTTTGGCTCGTTGAAAGATAAACAAAATAAAAACACATAAAAACCACCTTACCCGTACTCATTTTAGTCGAATCAATTAATGAAGAAAGGAGTGCGACTGTGTTTTTCTTTGTTGGATATTTCGGACTCAAGAAAATGAATGTTGATCGGTTTGATTTGATGCTTCAAAGAAAAGTGATTAGGGTTTAACTGATTTGGGATTAGGATTTGAGGAGATGATAAGAAGAAAGGGGCGGATATAAAGTGTGATTAGGTTTTAGTGAAGTTTAAGGTGTGGATGTTATATACCGGTTTATTAGGGTTAATTGGTTTTGGGTGTTAATTGGACTCAATTTGGTTATACATGTTAATTGGGCTCACTCGATATGGACTGGGCTTGACTGAATTGGTGTCTATCTATTTTGTGGTTATTGACTTCCGAAAATTAGTACAAGTTAAGTTTTTGTTTGGGCTTAAACTTAACTATGCTATATTTTTTGGTATGATATTTGACGACAAAAGTGGGATGTTTGGATCTACAAAACTTCACGTGGATACACACGTCTCGGCTAGTACGTGGGTTTATGAATGTCTTCGGGATTACAGAGTTGCGGATTTGGTTGCGTAGTCCAATTAGTACCTACCACTTAAGCAAGCCTGCAATTTGTTGTTTACTATTTGAGTTATAGTTGTCGAATTACAATTTGTTTAATTGCTATTTGTCAAGTTGCGCTTTGACTTGTTGCGTCTTGTCGGATTGCGACTTGACCAGTTACGATATGACGTTGCGAGATGACACTTGCGATTTGACTTATTGTGACTTGGTTGATTGCAATCTGACTTGTTGCAATTTGACAATCTGTGACTCGACTTGTTGCGATTTGATCAAGTTGTGATTTGACTTCTGTGACTTGAATTTCGACGATTGGTATTGCACCTCACTCTTGGGTATTCAGGTTGATTTCACGGTTTCTCTTGTAGATTTTTAGAAAATCCCGCGAAAGATTCGATTTCTCGGTTTAAATCTCAAGAGCTGTAAAATCCCGTGAAATTAATTTTGGACTAGTAGGCGGGACTTGGATTTAGACATAATGAGACTTACGGGGTTTGACTGCTTTTTCGGGATAAATTTGGGCTTCAAGATCAGCAGGAATTGGGTAATTATGGTAACTTGGTTGGTTTGTTAATTCACGGGTTGGTGTACTTAGTGTCACAAACATCTCGGGGTGGATGGATGCACGATGTTTGATGACCCTTGCTCAAGCGTATTTTAAGGTGATTAGACCTGGATGTTCAAGAAGTGGATATATACAATAAAGGATGGAAGGTTGGGTATATATCACTACCTATATTTAAAGGAGTTACGTTGTTGTGCTCAATATAGGTTCTAAATCACAATTTGCAATTTAAGGTGATTAGACTTGGATGTTCACGAAGTGGATATATACAATTAAGGATGGAAGGTTGGGTATATATCACTACCTATATTTAAAGGAGTTACGTTGTTGTGCTCAATATAGGTTCTAAATCATAATTTAGTGCAAGTTTAAGTCGCGGACTTGTTCTTTATCAAGCTTCATCAAGTGATTGTTGTTTCTCAAGCTTCTAATGGGATTGTTGTTCAAGATCTTCTCAAGAGGTAGTCAGGCTTAAAGACAAGAGGTGATTTGTTTGGAGACATGTTTTAACCTTTTACTCACTTTAAAGTCATATGCATTTCATCAAGCGGTTTTGGCATATTTCGAGCTTCAACGAATTGTTAATCTACTAAACCATTGATGATGAGGAAAGCAAGGGGTTACTACAAGAGAGTCTTAATCACCATCTTCGTTGCAGTAGTTTCAGTTGTCTCTTTCCATGTTTTGCGCCTGACAAATTCACATACATCACGGACTCTCAGCTTTGGCAAAAAGGTCATTTCATGTCCTTTTTGAGGGGGAGAATTATCGCAAGTTTCCTAGAAGTTCCGTCCCCAGCGATGTGAATTTTAGCGGTTCCGGTTACAGCGGGTCAGATCGTATCGGTTCAGTCTCCAGCGGTTTGAATCTTAGCAGTGTCGGTTACAGCGGGTCAGATCGTAGCGATTCAGGATTCAGTGGTTCAGTCTACAGCAGTTTGAAACTTACTGTTGTGCAGTTAGTTCTTGAATTTATTTCTCAGATAAATCTCAAGAACTGTAAAATCCTGTACACAGTACGACAACTATTCCACATCCAAGTAGCTGGATCAGACAGCTTTGTTTGATAGGACTGACTATGAGTCATGGGCACTTCTAAGAATTTGCGCATGTTTCTTTTCCTTTCTGGCTAGTCAACAGCACAAGATGACCACGAAGTTAATCTGGTATTCTTTATTTGTGATTGAAGTTGTAGTTCTCGAAGGCGCCTACTTATTTTATCTTGAAGTCGGGGTTGGTTGGATGCATGACCTTCAATGATAACTTGCTCGTTAAAATTTTAAGTTGAAGACTTGGGTTATCTAGTTACCAGCAGTCGGGGTAACTATCACTTAAGAGTCATGGGAGTACTCAGTGTCACACGTCAATGACGATGTCGATAATCGCAAGAGGTGTTAATGTCTCATACTTTGGTTGGGTATGGAGCTCTTAGAGATTTGCTTGGAGCATTAATTCTCAACACCGTTCTTCCAACATTAGTGCAAGCTTAAGTTACAAATTTGGGGTCTTCTACTTCAGTTTTCAGTATTGGTATATCGGGTTCTCTTCATCAAGTGGTCACTAATCTGTGTTCAAGGTTGGTTAGTTGGCCAAAGGTTTTATAAGTTGTGATGTGATCTGTATTTCTCAAGATATTCTTTATCCAAACTGATGATCACCAAAACCAAATCAGTCACGCCACATTCAATCGGTTACTGTCTCACGGTTTCTTCTTGATTTTGTAAAATCCCGCGAAAGAACTTATTTCTCGGTTTAAATCATAGATTTGTAAAATTCCGTGATGATGGACTATGCGCTCTTAACCATGATCGGGTTAAAACCATTATCAAAGTTCAGTTAAAGCATCATAAAGGGCTAGATTTGGGCATTAACCACAAGATGTGACTACGGCGTTAGTTCATTATTATTTATTTGAGGCTGAAGTGAAATTTCATGGGTGCGGGTACTTAGTATCTGAAGATATCGGGGAGGTTGGATGAAGATACTTCGAGATCCTTGTTCGAGCTTTCAATACAATGACAAGGACTTGGATATCTAGTTATTTTTTCTTTCTCCCTATTACAAAATAACTATCACTTTAAGGAGTCACGTTGTAGTGCTCAGTGTCACACGAAGTTGTGGATATCCAAGAGGTGATGTACGTCTTATACTTGATGGTTGGTTGGTTGAAGAGTATAGAGTACTTAGGGATTCGATGTTGCACGAAGTCTCTACACCGCTCTTTGTCACGCATTAGTACAAGTTTAAGTCACAAGTTCGGGTTATATTACTTCAGTTTCAAGTTCATCATATTGGGTTTCTCCATCAGTGGTCACGATTTCAAGCCGACAAAATGATAATGGGGTTGGTAACGAGTTAGATGAGAGAAGTTATAAAGAGAGAGATGATGACGTCTGTACAAGTCAGTGCAGGCCTCGCTCTTCAACATAATGACGTTTGAACACAGCAGTTCAAGCCTCGTTCTTCATCAAATGACGTCTGAATATATCAGTTCAGGCCTCGTTCATCAAAGAAAAGAAAAGTGTACGCTTGAGTGCACTTTATCTTCAAAAGAAGAGGAGTCTTCTTATTTATGGCCATTCTCATCAACAAGATTCATGCTCTTTCCGTGCTTATTCAGTCTTCAAGTGGATCGGCGCATATTGGAGTATATTTTTATTCACGTATTCAACCAAAAATTGCAGTTGACAGGCATATGCAATTTTTGAGGGGGGGAAAGAGTGAATAAACAACATGTCAGTCTTCAAGAACCGTCAAGCGGAGTTACTTATCGTTGATGGTATTCATATTCACTAGTTCAATCATCAAAAAGTGCAGTTAGCAGGCATATGCAATTTTTGAGGAGGGGAAAGGGTGAATATTAATCTACATGTTGGTTGATGATTGAGAAATGGTCATACGACTCCTGAATACGTCAGTTCAGGAGTCGTGCAAACCATGTTTCTCCAACACTACTTCTTCCGTCTATCAAGGTGTTGAAGAACATGGTCATGGAATGCTAATCGAGTCTCACGGGTTGGTCTAATCAGCAACAATGGGTTTCTAGTCAATGCTTCAAGTAAACGTCATCAGGCTACATGTACACATCATGATGATGATTCCGATTAATCGTAAACATCATGGGGGAGAGAAATGTGTACACCAAGGACGCACAACAGGTTCACGTGATCAGGGCTCAATATCCAGAATGGATAAATACTGTAGATGATCAGTGGTTCAACTTGTTACCTGGGTATTATCGTTTCACTGCTACGTGATGTGCTGATTAATCGTAACCATCAGGGGAGAGAGAATGTGTACATCAAGGACGCACAACAGGTTCACGTGATCAGGGCTTAATATCCAAATATGGATACGTTCTATAGATGATCAGTGGTTCAACTTGTTACTTTGGTGTTATACTAAAGACTGAAGAAGGTCGAGTCATCAGTCTGTTCTTCATTCTCTGTTGGGAGTTATCCTCTCATGTGTATGCTGCGGGCTGATGGGATATATGTAAGGTTACTAGAAGGCATTGGGTGAGATAAAGTTGATTGGTATTCTGTTCCTCCACATTGGGCAATCTTGAAGAAGGTCGAGTCTTCAGTCCTCTCTACATTCAAGAATGTTGTGCTCTTTTCTTACAACTTGATATTTAACTTAATCCCATGACAGTTCTTGTCTGATGAGTTGTGGAGTTAAGTTAGGTTCAAGTTGTTCCGTAGTTCATGGTTAAGTCCAATTTGTGGTTTAGCCTAACCTCATGACAGTTCTTGTTTGATGAGTTGTGGGGTTAAGCTAGATTTCAGTTGTGACTCAACTTAAACTACCGAAAAGTTGCCTAAAGTTTGTTAAGGAGTCACTCTAGGACGGGAGTGTTTAAAGACTAAAGACGGCATGCATTTGGTTATCAAAAGACTTCTTCATATTTCGGGCATTCATCCAAAGTCTTCCTCTTCTTCTTATTTTTGGGTGATCGTCTAAGGTTGTCTGATTGGGGGAGAGCACTAATTAGGGGAGAGTGTTGAGCCAGAATCATTCCCTGATTGAAAGTGCTCACATTGCTCTTCAGCAAGTCAAGTGATGAATGCGGAGAAGATTCAGAATGCTGAGGAGTAATGGTTTCTGGTTCGTATCCTTGTATATATATACTTGTTCATATTTTATACCATTTTTTGTAAATAGATACATAGAAATCATACTTATTGTAAATAGAGAAACGTAAAACCAGAAAAACCATAAAAAATTAAAAAAAAATTAGAAAAGACCAAAAATAGTTTCACCTAGGCATGTCTTCTGTTTATCGATAACATTTACGGACTTAGAAATGTCATTCAATAATGGCACGGGTCTTTAAATGAAGCTCGAGCAGAAGTTAAAATGGATTATTAAAACATGTCTAAATGGCTTGCTATTACTTTAGATAGCAACCCGCGCTTCATATTGGGGAAAGCACGTCGCCAAAAAGACGGCTGTTCCTCCAACTGGGTGATGTTCACCTGGGCATGGATTACTTTATATCCATGTTTCTTCGATCTGATGTACGTTTCAGTGCATCATTTCTTGAAAAAGAAGAGAAGTCTTCTTTGCATACAAATAGTTTTCATTCTATGATTCTTCTGAAAATTATTTGTGAGACACTTGGTGAATATGTGTTGTATGAAATTTGTTTATACTTGGATTATGCATAAAATTTGTCACTCAATCAACGACTACACAACCTCATGACAGTTCTTGTTTGATGAGTTGTGGGGTTGAGCGTGATTTTAGTTGAGGTTCAACTAGAATACGGGTCATTGATTGAGGGGGAGAGTGAATTCAAATTTTAGATCATCAAACGTATTTATTGGTTGAAACATACTTGTTAGAAAAGGTTTTGTAGTTAATGGGGAATTAGTTGAAGAGGATCTTGCTTAAATATATCAAATGACCAAGTGTGTTAGTTGCTAGAAAGTTTAGGACATTATGTGCAATTTGCTTTTAGTTTCCTAGCTTTATGTATCTAGAAGGTTCATTTGTGTTACTTTGGTATCCTCGTATAATCCCCAAAATGCTTTAAGACTCAAAACCTAAAAGAAGTTAGAAAACCAGTTGTGTTTGATGTTTTTGAATACTCCTATGACATTTGTATGAACTAAGTGAATGAGTTTCAAATGTTGTTTGTCTCTGCTGCTTAATTGTTGTTGATATTGTGCATATGTTCTCAGGATTCGCTTAGGTAGATTGCTATTATGTTAGAATCATGCTCCTAAGATCCTGAATTGAATATTGAAATTCGTGTGAATTGCCATGTTCATGATTGCTATTTGCTCTTCATGCTAGATAGTGGTTTGACGTAGTTCCTGATTGGGGTTTGACTATAAGATGAACTTGGTATTATAATGTGGCAAGCTGCTGAAGGGTAGCTATCTAGGAATAGTGTATCTGTATGTATGTATATCTGTGTTGATATTCTTATGCAGATTCCATAGCCAAAATGTATGTACCAGTTCCCATTCTAACCACTTGATCAGACGTTCAAACTCTATTGATTGGCTCGGAATTCACCTCAACAACAATGTCGGCAACAACAACAACAACAACACTTTCACCACCATCACCACTATTCATCTATTTTGGTCTCGCTAAGTGGGGATCAACGACATTTGCGAAAGATTTGTTGGTGGATGGATGATTGATATTGACTGATTAACTCAGAAAAGTGGGTGATTACATCATCTGCGCAAAAAGGTCAATATCATCTGTGTCATAATAATCACTTTGTGCAAAATGAGCAGTGAATCTCCCTCTTAGATTAAGGGGGAGCAAAGTATGTTTCATCATCAGAACATGTTAAACCTGACCACATTTTCTCCCATGTTTTCTAAATTATTTAAATCAATTGGGATCACAAATCTCAAAAGGTTTGAAATTTTTGATCGGGGGAGAGAATGTGATTTAAATATGAAACCTGATGAAAATGTGATGTTTTGGACATAAAAGTAAGCTCTCCCATATGTGCTAAACTCTTTTGTATACCAAGGCACATATTGAGGGGGAGCAAAATGTTTTGAATGTGAAAGTAAGCTCTCCAGTAAGTGCTAAACTCTCTTGTATACCAATGCACTTATTGAGGGGGAGCAAAGGATTTGGCATGCATCTTATGTGAGCAAGGCTCAGACTTCACCAATGAATTGACGATAGCTAAAGTCAGTAGTCGAAAGGACATGTCCTGGACGGGTAATAATTTCAAGCCAGTTTATCTGGTGATGTAAGCGTGTCTCGCAAAGGACGTGTCTGAGTAGAATGTACCGATTTCGAGCGACTTTCCTTGAATGTGATCTGGACGGGTAATAATTTCAAGCTAGTTTACTAGTGATGTAAGCGTGTCTCGCGATGATCATGTTCTTGGAAAATCAATCAATTCAAAAAGTGCGAGCTCTGCCTAACATGTGCAAATTTATAAAACAATCAACCGAGCACATGTTGAGGGGGAGCATTTGAAAAATATAAAACTCTCAAGTGTTTGCAAAAAATGTGTTTCAGAATCATGAACACTTTGAGAGATTTTTCAAGGATTTGGTTTTATGGCAATCGTGGAAGAATACCAAAGACCGACCATTTTAATTAATGCATGGAGCTATAAGGATGGTTAGGTTAGGCTCAAGTTCCCACGATCCCGCCAGAGCCGGAGGGATCTACCCAGGGACAATCCACTAGTTAGTGTAGAAGTCCTTAGGTATGATTAAAAAGGAGAAAAGTGTGATTAAGGGAAGAGTGCCGACTGAGATGGAGCTAACACTGGAATAATCCCAACAAGGTGTTAGTTATGAAGTCTCGGTATGCACTGAAGGGGTTGAAGAATGAAAAAGAATTGTAAAGATAAAGGGTGAAAAGAAATAGCCCTCCTTACAACTTAGGCAGAAACCGGGTCAATACATATTCTGTCAGAATCACTTAGTTGATTGCTGGCATTGAAGACAAAGTATCATGGACCCAGTGATACGCTGCACAACCCTCCTTAGCCACTCAAGGTCCCTCAAAGGATTCTTGTTTCAATTGTCACGGAGTTCAATACATTCCTATCGTCTCTCTCACTCCGAGTTAGATGATATTGAATAGGTGGCAGTCCTCTCCAGCCTCCGCTCACTAAATCAAAACGCACTATAGAGTCTAGAGCCACGAGATGCATAATAAGATCTCATAGGGACACGAATTATTTCTACACTGGGTGTTCAACATTAAGGACACCAGTTGTAAACTTAAGAGTCCTACGCAGATCTTAGCAATCTGCCAGAACATTTATGAGGGAATTTACTAATGTAATTCTCAATGATTGAATGGAAATTCCTGCCAGGGTCAACATCAAGCAGCCCTGAAAGCAGGTCACTTCGGTAGTTCTTTATGGATTACGCTTAGTGATCGCGGCGGTTTCTAACGGTCTACAGTCGTGGAGTGATCTCCAGCGACTCACCTAATCGTTGATGTGCTACGGTTCGATCTTAAAAAACCCTCTGTGGGTTTTCGATTAGGAACGGTCTTGGTAAGGATTTGAGAGAGTTTTCACACTATGCTGTTAACAATCTCAAAGTCCGAACCTGTAAGTACCGGACATTTTGTTGCTAACTGTCGTATGCAGGAACATCTGGCGGTTGAAGCTGATTGCTGTTGCAGCTGTTGGCGGTTGTAGCTGATTGAAGTTGCAGCTGAATGCGGTTGTAGCTGGTTGCAGTAAAGATGCCAATCCTCTACCACATGTTCACACTACATCATCATTGTAACTCAAGAATGTCATGATCAACCTAAAAGACCTTTTACACGGCTTCTGCAAACTCTGATGCTAAAGATCATGACACCAAATAGTGTGAGCATGTCGGCTCAATGAATAACACATCACATGGAAACATACTCCTGAAAGATGACTTGGAAACAAATGTTGGATGATAAAGTCGAAGAATACTCAAAGATCATCCAAGACAAAGAAAGGTCATCACAAGATCACTGCTGAAAGCACAAAGTTTCATGACTTTGAAGAATCAAAGACTACGAGCTATAAAGACAAGTTCAGAAGAAAGAATGCTAGAATTCGAATTATTATTTCCGGGGTGACCTCCCTTAGGGGGAGATTGTTAGGAATATAAATATTCAGATGAAGGCTCGGTCACCCCGAGCATCTAATTAGCATTTATATAGCTCGTAGGCTTATATATATTTGTTTAGTATTATTAGTAATATTAGTATTAGCTTAGTCGTATTTATATTTGTGGAGTGGGTCGGGGCTTTCCCCACTGTCAGCTCACTCCACAGCCCACTAGGGGCACCAAATATGTAGTAGTATATAAGCCCCTTCCCACACTTGGGAAGGGTTGGAACTCCTCTCACTTTAATCTAATACATTCCAGTTTTTCTCTCAAAGGAGTCTCCCTCTCTCTCTAACTTCTCTCTAAAACTTCACCATGGATCTAATCTTCCATGAACCAAGACCACCCGAATCAACCACACAATCAAGATGGTTATTTCCTACAATATGGTTATCAGTGTACCATAGTTCTTACTTGAACTGAAACATTTGGCTACTCCAGAGGTGATGGCTTCTGGTAAAGAGATACATCCATCAACTTTTCATAAAAAATTGCTAGGGACTAGCAATTGCTCAGTGTGGGGGATTTGATATGTGTCGTTTTACACATATCTTTTCGTTCAATTTTCGAGTCAAAACAACCAAAAACACTTTAAAATGATCAAATAATGTTAAAAATATCTTTGAGATGTGTTTTTGTGTTCTCCATATGCAAAATGATTGAAAACGATTGAAAAACAAACAAATTTGCAAATGGCAAGTCTAGTCCCTCAAGCTTGAAGAAAATATAAAAAATAGTAAAAAATAAATTTTTGGTCCTCGGAATAATAAGCTTGGCATTTTTGGGTCACTTGGAATATTTTGGTGAAATGTCAACTCAGGTCCCTGCAGTTTCAAGATTTACAAGAATGGTCCTTGAGGTTTCATAAAGTACAACTTTGGTCCTTGGTATCTATCCTAAACAAGAACTAACAACCGGATCCAAAAGAGAGTACACAAGCCAATAAAAATACCACACCCTCCCATTTATCCCACAACCGGACCTTAAACCAATCGACCCACTAACATTTAAACACAACTACCCCTTTAAACAAATCCACACCAGCCCATCACCACAAGGCCCAACACCCAAACCTTAAATAAAACCGACCCACCGACCCGCTCCCCTTAGCTAAATACAATACCGGTCAAATCCCTTTTCCTGTGGTCAAAATCCCAATCAAATATGAACCCTAAATCCCCACTTCGCTTGTCTTCTTCCCTATCCCGCCAAAACACAAGCAGCCAACACAACCATCACTATCCACTTCTCTCCCCAAAACTTTCACCGTTTCACCCACTTCTCTTCTCCCCAACACCAAAACCCTTCCCCTTATACCTCCCCACTCACGGGTTTCACCTCCACCTCACCTATCCGAGGGATTTAGTGGCGCTAAGACCAAAATAAAGGGCCAAGATCATTTCTTTTTAATCCTACGGCTGGGAAAGAGTCAAAGAAAGCACAAATCGAAGTTATCAAGGGATTACTCTCACGAAAGAAACACAAGAGGAGACCGGAGTATTTTATTTCTTAGTAGTATAAATAGAGTAGTGAGGTTACTATGGTAACTAGGTTTATTTTTAGCATTTTTTTAAGGTACCTTGTATTTTATTTGTAATTTACTCTTGTCTAATTTAAGTTTATTTTTGTTTATGCGGTTTATTATTTTTCTAAATTATTTTTGCTTATTTGTTTATCTTGCCTATGATGTTATTAGTCGCTTAGAATGTTTATTTGTTTATTTGGAGATGTTTCTCAACAGCTTAGTTAATGTTTCTGTTACTGCTTCGATTTGTGGTATTAGTACACACTTTTAGTTTGTGCTTGTGTAGGTTTAAGTTTCTTGTTTGTGTTTGAGTTTGAGTTTATTGTTGGATTTGTTCATCGGTTTAAGTTATTGTTTCTTGTTTATGTTTGTGTTTCGGTAATCAAGAAAAGAAAAAAAAAAAATATATATATATATATGTGTTGCTTTAGTTGAGATTAGATTTAGATCGATTCTTGTTTATTGTTTGTGCTATGTTTTTGGATCGGTAAATGTTTGGATTGGTTAATGTTTTCTAGTTTACTGGTTAATGTTTGAGTTGGATCTGTTTATGCTTATTGTTTGTGTTTGTGTTGTTGTTCTTATTGTTACTGCTTTTTCTTATTGTTCTTATGTTTAAGTGTTCTTATTGTTGATGTTTATGCTTATTGTTGCTAAAAAAAAAAAAGAAAGTTAGAGAAAAAAAAAAAAAAAAAAATAGTTTTAATTAAGTGTGGATGCCCAGGATCGATCCTGGGGCAGTTGTGTTTGAAAATTGTTTTTTAATTTTAAGTGTTTATAAAATCAGTCCACTAGTTTCAGTTTAATCATTTTCGGTCCCTGTCTTTCTTAAATTCGATTTTTAGTTTTAAATAAGTTTCGGAAAATTACAATTCAGTCCCTGCCTTTGTTTTAGTATTTTTAAAGTTTAATTTTTTACAATTTTGGCCCATAAACTTTTATAGATTAGTATTTTCTGTTATAAAATCAGTTTTTATTGCATTTGTACCCTAGGATTAGTATTTCATTTATTTCAAGTTTTTAGCTTCGTGTGTTTACCGTATTTATTTGAGTTTTCATTTATTTCAATTTCTGTTTTTATTTATTTAATTTCAATTACCACAACACCAAATAATCTCCAAATCAAATCATCAAGCATTTTAATTCCGAACCTAAAACAAAATCCTCGATTCACACCTCGTTGGGACACGACCCGGGTGATCACTTGCCCGGTATCACACACATCACATTCACGGGTTTTGCAAGTTTTACTTTTCCTAAGGTTTGACTTGTTATTTCCCAAAGTATCACGTGTGCACGATACTATATTTATTTATATATACTACACACGGATCAAGCATCTACAGAGGTTGCTCTCATGGCATTCTCAGATTCTGAGGTACAAGTTTCAAAATGTTCTAAATCTTGTGAAGCTTTAAAAGATCTAGAAACACTTAAAACAAGATATGAGAATCAGAGAAAAGAGCTAGTTGAAACTGCTTTTAGCTTAGCAAATCATAAGAGAGCTTTAGCTGTGTTAGAAGAACAAATTGTTCATTATAAAAGTAATGAGTCTAAGTTTTCTGATGATATGATTATTGTTAAGAGAGACTTAATGTTTAGAGAGAATGAAATTACTGTGTTAAAACATGAGCTAGAACAGGTTAAGAAAGCTAAGGAGAACATTCAGATGAGTGTAGACACACTTGAATACACATCAAAAGGTGTTCAAAAGATAATTGAGAGTCAGATCCTTAATAAAGCTAAGTCAGGTCTAGGATATAAGTCAGTTCCACCTCCCTATAGAGGAATTCCAACACCCCCAGGCGTAGACTTAGAACACACAGGACTCCCTGAATTTCAATTACCTGTGCTTAACTATGGTCCTCAACCCAAGAAGGATGTAGTTGATAAACCTGTGTATGAAAGTGCAAGTGATAAATCACTATCTGAGGACAAGGTGTCTTCTGATAGGTCCTCAGCTAAGGACTTAGATGCGCCAACCATTGAGGAATGGACTTCTGATGATGAGGATGATCAGACTGTGGTTAAGCCTGTTAGTGCTAAAGTGGAGGAACCAAAAGTTCCAAAGATGGTTAAACCTGAGACTGTTAGGCCTAGATCAAATGCCAAACCTTTTAGACCAACAGTTAGGTATGCAGAAATGTATAAAACCACAAACAAGCCAAGAGGTAACCAAAGGAATTGGAATGACCTCAAATCTCACCAATTAGGGGAGGATTTTGTTTGCTATAGGAAAGCTTGTTACTCTTGTGGTAGCTTTGACCATCTTGCAGATTATTGTGATAAATGGGTATCTGGATATACAAATCATAGGTTGAGCATAGCAAGACCTCAATCTTTTCTTAGGAATGATAGAATGATACCTAGATCAGTTCTTTTAAGGTCTGGACCTAAAATAGTTCAAACTGCTAGACCAGCAGTTCAGACTGTCAGACCCATGAGAACAATTCACCGAAGGCCAACAGTTCAAGGTGCAAAAATGTTTTCCAAACCAGCACCAAAAACTGTTAATAGACCCTTTCATCACAAAGCAGTTGTAAAAAATCAAGTTTGGAAACCTAAGGTAACAACTACCAAGCCAGCAGTTCCAACTGCTAGCAGGGTAATTGGTACTTGTGTGAATAAAAACACTGCTAAGGGAAACATGGGTACTGGAGTGAATGCATCAGCATGTTGGGTATGGAGACCTATTAAACCCAATGGTGCTAAGAATTTTTTGAAAAGAATGAATTATGTTGATGCTAGAGGAAAGCCTAAGTCTGTATTAGCTTGGGTTCCACAAGGAAATTAATTTTTCTTGTTATGTGCATTGTTAGTCATATGCTTTTATATTGTGAGACAAGTGCTTTGTATCTTGTTTCTTTGTTTTTGGACTAACTGTCAGGATAACTGGATACACTATAAGGTGGTTAAACCTTGTCAACTTTGTGTATATGATATGTTCTGTTAATATGATTAAGTGCGCGGAATTCACTCAATCACACTTAGAAGGTTGTTTATGTTATGGAAATGGAATTGTTTATGTTTGTTAGTTAGCAATGAACACATAAAGATTATCACCAAACGATTCAATATTATTAATGATAATAATACGAGTGATCTTGAAATATCACTAGGGTTACAACCTTGAATCTTAAGTTTTTACAACTTGTGATATTCTTTGTGTTTGTTCTATGTCTTAACAGTTATGAGAGTTCTAAAATAATAATACACTAGAACACTTAACTTCTACACATAATATCGAGACTAAGATCTTCTTTTATAGTCCAAGAATATCTTTACATATTGCTTAAAGTCTAGCCGACTTACTTGTTAACTTATCTTTTGAGTGTCAGTATATAAGATACAACATGTATCTGTGTACACAACTTGTTAACTAAGCACATGGGGTAAGATATTATCTACCGTATATTGTTGACCAAAATACAAATAATATCTTTTCATACTTATCCACTTAGCAGCAGAATGTTCATTAGCAGCAGCAATGAGTTTATCGCTAGCAGCAGGATCAAGTATAATAGCAGCAGGATCAACAGCAGTAGAATGCTAAGCCTAGCAGCAGAATCATTTATCACTAGCAGCAGAAACAAATGTTCTATCAGCAGGAACAACATTAACAGCAGGAACCAAATGCACTAGCAGCAGAATCACACTTAACGTTTTTTTTAATAGAATCCGATATTAAACTTCTTGAATATTTAATTCCCAACAATCCTCCCCTAAACATGTGAATCCATTTCAACATGTTTCTGAATTAAATCATGGATTGTGAAGATCTTTCAAACACTTCTGTTCTTCAAGATTGAATATCTTCTCAGTAATTCATCTGCTTTGTTCTTTGACTTTAACAATATCAACATATTGCTCCAATCTTGGACTAAAAGATGGTGCAATTTCCTTGGATGGAGGAATTATAAGAGGCAATGATGCTGTGTATCTTGGATGCTTGTTTCAACAAGTGAAATCATCTATTAGCATGTCTTTGAAGTGAAATTGAAACTTTTCTTCGTTTGACCTAGATAGAACTTTCTCCTTTGGAATGCTTCATCCCTTCTGAATATATATAATACTCCAGAATAAGCTCTATTCTTGTCATTTTCAACCTCCATGTCATCATCTTGTCTTCTCCTTCCATACATTGGGTTTTCTTCCTTTTCTGGGCTATTATTTCCTCCCCTGAGATACAAATAACTTTTGTTTCCTCCCTTGTTTGGAAGATCTCACTATGTACCAAAATATATCTTTCCTTATCATCTGATTCATCATATAGAACTTGTTGTCAGACAATGTTGTACATGAAGCCATCAATTCCTTAAGAGTTTAAGTTACTGCCCTCATCACTTCTAGGTGTGTTAACTCCTATGAGAGGTGAATCAGTGGACATTTTGATTCATGGTCCATTAATGAATGGTTTTTGTGAATCTCTTGAAAATCCTTGTTTAAGAAATTATTTGACTTAGCAGTATGTTCATGATTTTAGAATTGAAAAATCATACTGCTTTCAACCATTTTGAAGGGATCAAGTGTATAACAGACACTTAGTCAAAATTTCGGTTTAAAGCAACCTCTGGTTGTGTGAGAACCAATGTTTTTCAGTTATAAATAACTGCCTGTGTAAAGATAAACTCATTCAAAGAGTTTTCTTGACAGGGTTTCCAGCTCATAGTAATTGTTACCTCTAACACAAGTGTTAGATTCACTTTTACTAGCTGTTCTTTCTATCAGATGTCCTTAGACTTGCTCATTATACTTGAAAGTATAAAATGATAGAAAGTGAGTTGCACCACTATATGATCAACTAAGTCATCAATTCAATGTGAAATATCATAACTAGGTTTCAAGAAAGTAGTTTTAAGGAGTTTTAAATTCCCAAACTCAGTCCATCATAAACCTATTATGGCAGCAGCCAATATCAGCATTGTGTTGCTTCCATTTCACTTGAAATTTCCTTTGTGTTCACATATTCATACCTGAAATTGTTAGTCTAAAACCAAAAGAACAAAGTACAAAGTACTTGTCTTGCATTAGAATAATCATAAGACCAACTGTATGAATAACACAATTTAAATTTGTACTAGCAGCACAAACTTTTTGTAATAGCAGCAGTATTATATAAAGCCAGCAGCAGAAACAAAAATTTATTTACAAAAACACATTAGATTGAAAATTCAAAGATTAAGCATTCCAATACTTGCTACCAAGTACTGAAACCTTGAAACATCAAAAGCTTTTGTTAGCAGATCTGCAAAATTGTGTTCTGAAGCAACTTTAAGAACTTGAATTAACTTTTTCTCATTGCAGTCTCTTATAAAGTGATGTCTAATTTCAATGTGTTTTGTTTTAGAATGTTGCACTGGATTTTTAATAATACAAATTGTACTACTATTATCAATATGAATAACAGTGTTTAAGAAATTGTACCCATAGTCAAGGAGTTGGTTTTGAAGCCATAGAACCTGACTAGAGCAACTTGCAGCAGCTATATATTCAGCTTCAGTTGTTGAATTTGCCACACTTGTTTGCTTCTTACACTGCCATGAGACAAGTCTACACCCAAGGAATTGACATCCTCCAGTTGTTGACTTTCTGTCCAAGCTAGCACCAGCATAATCACTATCCGAATATGCTACCAAGTCAAAAGGAGATTCACTTGAATACCATAGACCCAACCTTGGTTGACCCTTGAGATATCTAAAAATTCTCTTGACTGCAGTTAAATGAGAAACCTTTGGAGTAACTTGAAATCTTGCACAAACACAAACAGGGAACATGATATCAGGTCTAGATGATGTAAGGTACATCAAAGAGCCTATCATAGATCTGTAAGTGTGTACATCTACACTCTCTCCATCTTCATCTTTCAGAAGGTGCTTCTCAGAGTCCATTGGTGTGCTTGCTATTTTTGAATCAGCAAATTGAAATTTTCTAAGTATCTCTGCAACATATTTGTCTTGACTAATAAATATGCCTTCTGATGATTGCTTAACTTGCAAACCCAAAAAGAATGTAAGTTCCCCCATGGAACTCATCTGAAACTTATCTTTCATAAGCTTCTCAAATTCTAAACACATATCTTTCCTAGTAGATCCAAAGATAATGTCATCCACATACACCTGTACTAACAGAAGATCCTTCTTGTGCTGTTTGATGAAAAGTGTCTGATCAATCTTTCCTCTTTGAAATCCATTTTCTAATAAGTAGGAAGCTAGTGTTGCATACCAAGCTCTTGGTGCCTGATGAAGGCCATATAGAGCTTTCACTACTCTGTACACTTTGTTTGGATGTAATGGGTCAATGAAGCCTGGAGGTTGTGAAACATACACCTCTTCTTCAATTGTTCCATATAAAAATGCACTCTTGACATCCATTTGGTAGACTGTGAAGCCTAAAAATGAAGCATAAGCTAAGAAAAGCCTAATTGCCTCAATCCTTGCTACAGGAGCATAAACCTCATCATAGTCTATTCCTTCTTCTTGTGTGTACCCTTGGGCTACTAATCTAGCCTTATTCTTAATCACTATTCCCTTTCATCCCTTTTGTTCTTAAAAACCCATCTAGTGCCAATTACCTTCACACCTGTAGGTAAATCAACTAGCACCCATACCTTCTGAATCTTGAACTGAAGAAGCTCTTCTTGCATAGCCTCTAACCAGCTTGAATCATCTAGGGCTTTCAGAATGGTCTTTGGTTCAGCTTGTGAGAGAAAACATACAAACAAGCAAGAGTTTGAAAGCTCATGCTGTTTTGAAGCATAAAGGGCATCAAGAAGCCCTTGTTGGTCTGAAGTCATCAATTGATGTCTTGTCTTCACACCAGATTGTACATCTCCAATCACATGTTCCAAGGAGTGGACTTTGTGAATTCTTGTTTGTGGTGTAGAAGGAACTTGATAAGATGATGGGAGATTGTTGAAATCCACCTCATTATCTGAGAATTCTGCTTCTTTTGTTTCTGAAGGGCCAGCAGCAGAATCAGTTGGCCGAACAGCAGAATCAGTAAGCTTAGCAGCAGAATCACCAGTAGAAACAGATACACTACCAGCAGCAACAGAAATGCTACCAGCAGAAACATTTTGTTGTTCCTGAGTTCCATATTCTTTGCTTTCATCTTCAACACCTTCTTTAGCTTTGCTAGAAGAAGATTCATCAGTTGTTGAAGTTGATTCCACAATTGTACTTGACCATATTGGCATTATGACATCAGATTGATCCTTTTCTAACT
Organism: Artemisia tridentata subsp. tridentata; assembly: GCA_021014915.2. Classification (NCBI taxonomy): domain Eukaryota; kingdom Viridiplantae; phylum Streptophyta; class Magnoliopsida; order Asterales; family Asteraceae; genus Artemisia; species Artemisia tridentata. Next base: position 297,337,528 of record CP139501.1, read on the forward strand.
TAGCCTCATTTGTTGTATAGGAACCTGCAAAATCATTAGTTTCTGCAACAAAAGGCACATAATTCATAGAATTGGTTAGATACTCTAGATCAAATAGCCATTTTGGTCCTTGACCTACTACATTGGATTTGTTTTCTAAAAACTCCACATGTAGATTTTCTTCTACTTTCTCAGTTCTTAAGTTGTATACTCTAAAAGCTTTGCTATTGAGAGAATATCCAACTAAGAAACCTTCATCTGCTTTACCATCAAATTTTCCTAAATGGTCTAAGGTATTGAGAATGGTCACATGACATCCAAAAGGTCTAAGAAATCCTATTGCAGGAGTTCTACCATTAAAAAGTTCATATGATGTCTTATTGTGAGGCTGCACAACTAAAACTCTATTTTGAACATAGCAAGCAGTGTTGACTGCCTCAGCCCAAAAAGTTATAGGTAGCTTAGAATCAGCTAACATTGTTCTAGCAGCTTCAATTAGTGTTCTATTCTTTCTTTCAACAACACCATTCTGTTGAGGTGTTCTAGCAACACTAAATTCTCTCCTAATACCATTTTGTTTGCAGAAGTCATCCATAACTCTATTCTTAAACTCTGTCCCATTATCACATCTAATGACCTTCACTTTCTTGTCTACTTGGTTTTCTATCTGTGTAATGAAATCCTTAAGGATGCTTGATGTCTCATCCTTAGTAGCTAAAAAGAAAACCCATGTAAATCTACTATAGTCATCAGTAATAACTAGACAATATCTCTTATGCATTATACTACTTACTGAAACAAGTCCAAATAAGTCCATATGCAGCATAAACAATGATTGATTGATAGAGTTAAAAATCTTGGGCTTACAAGTGGCTTTGTGTTGTTTGCCTTTTAGACAAGCAATGCATGTTTGATCATTTTCAAATCTTTTGTGAGGTAAACCTCTTACCAAACCATTCTTAACAATTTTATTTATGGTTTTGAAATTAATATGACCAAGCCTTCTATGCCATTTCATTGATTCATCCAATGTGGCCTTTGCAACAAGACAAGTTAAATTCTTTTTAGGAACAATGTTTTTCATGTCTACACTGTACATATTGCCCTTTCTAGGAATTCTAAGAAGTACTTGACTTTCATCAGGCATCTTAAAATCAGGAGAAAGTACAAGACATTCAGTCTCACAGAAAAGAACATTGTTCTTTTTGTCACACATTTGTGAGACACTAAAAAGATTATAATTTAGGTCTTTTACATAGAACACCTCTTCAAAATCTAAATTTTCGGTTTTGATTGTACCTTTACCAGAAATTTTGCCACGAACACCCCCTCCAAAGGTAACATATCCTCCATTGAATGATTGAAAATCTGAAAGATAAGACATGTTGCCTGTCATGTGCCTTGAACATTGATCTGTGCTAAAGTGTATATATAAATAATATGCAGACAGACACGCGTGAATAAAGACAAATCAACCCTTTAGGAAAAAGGCTAACTTGCAAAAACTCACGTTTGTGATATGTGTGATACCAGGTAAGTGATTACCCGGGTCGTTTCCCAGCGAGGATGGAATGGACAATCGTTGAAGGTTTGGATTAAAGTGACTGATGAGTGGGATAAAGAATTTTGATTTTTTTAATTCTAATTAACAAATGAGAAACAAATTCTCACGGGAAAATTAATATTAACAAATTATATTTAAAAACGCGAAACATAAATTCTAAAAACGGGATTAAAACCAAAATATTGGAAATCTAATCTTACAAGTGCAAAATTATTTTTCTTAAATCCTAAATAATAAAAGAAAATTTTAGAAAAAAGATTTATATTTTTCTGACTTTTATATTTTTTATTATGAATTAAAAACTATTAAAAACTAATTAAATTATTAAAAATACTAAATGACTTTAGAAAAATATGAAACTTTGCAGGAAAATCTAAAATATTAGTCTTAATCTAGGAAAAATAAAATCAAAAGTTATCTAAACCCTAATAAGCAAATGGGCTAATAAGCAGTTTGGGAATAAGCCCAAAAATAAGCTAAAAAGCTCTAAAAATTACCAAAGGCTAGGAAACAAATTATTATACTAATAGAAGCTTAAAACAACTTAAAAAGCACAAATAAGCAAAAGAAATAAGCAGATAAGCAGTTATGCAGATTCAAAATTAGGGCAGAAATGACAGGGAAATCCCCAACTTGCAGAGCAAAATAAGCACTTCTAATAAGCTGATAAGTGGAACTTTATGGGGGCAAAACCTTCCTAATACTATTGGCTACACTAAAACACCAAAAGCCCCAATTCTAATAAACCAATTGAACTCCAATTAAGCACTAGATCAGATGCTTGATGAAACTGAATTTGATGCAGGTTCAGGGCAGTGAAATGGGGAAGATTTGCAGACTAATTTTAAGCTGTGAAATAAGCTATAAAGAAGAATCCAAGCACATAATCTTAAAACCTATATTACTAACTAAAAGCAAACCAAAATTCAGGACCTTAGCTTAAGTGGTTAAGCCACAAAGAAGCTGAGATCAGCAACTAATTTAGCTGTTCTGCACAGCATATACTGATGTAGTATGAAATTCAGTCCAATTCTTAAACTAAGCCACAACACTTGCTTAACTATTGGATACTGATTTAGTAGACCTTAAATAACAGAAAAATGACAACAAATAAGCTCAAGCTTATTCCAAGCTTATTATGGCAGTTGAGCATCCAAGTTTTACCCCATAGACTCAAAAACCTTCAAGGCCTCAAAACAACTTAAATTCTAGCAATGAGAGCTTATCTGACCTAGATTAAGCTAAACCAAAGTTGTGCCAAAGGCAAATGAACAGTAGAGTCAAATTTGACCTATGAATAAGCTTAACCCAAACACCCCTTAATAAGGGCAGTTTTGGGATTTTTAAAAGGAACAGACAAATTTAGCTAGGTTTCTGGTAGAAATTAGATTCAATAACTTATTTAAACACTGATTAATAATTTTAATACTGTAAATAAGCAATAAACAAGCAGTAACTAAGTTTAGCTATTTTTGGCTTTTATAACTGATTTTAAGCAAAATAAGAAAAGACCTTTTAAAACTGATAAAACATATGAAATACAATCATAAACTATTAATAAGCAGTAAAGTACTATAATAAGCTAAAAATAAGCACTAGTACAGTAAACTAGAAAATAATGCAAAATTACAAAATTTGGCTTACAACTGTGAGGGGCAATGAAACAAGGGAAACTGATCAGAACTTGACTTGGTGTGTCAATACCAAGCTAAAACCTTACTCAGCTTATTCCAGAACTGCTTATCCACCCAGAACAACTTATTTGACCACAGAGTTGACTTTCATTGACTTTTGGATTTCTTTGATATTAAAACAAACTTGAACTAAGATAAGCTCACACTAAGCTATATTTAGCTTATATGAGCTTATGAAAACAGATAATAAGCTTTTTAATTAACTCTTTACTTGATTCGAATTTAACAGGGAACTAGAAAAATTGGAACTTCATTAACTTGGAAAATCATTACAAAACAGAAGTAATTTAAGATAAAAGACTTGAAACAAACATGAATTGACAATGAAAACTTAAATTGAGACTGGAACTAAGCATTAATTAAATTTACACTACGAAAGGTCTAAAAGCGGTGACAATTTATTCATTGTGACTTCATCTCTTTAAATAGCACTCTCAAAATCTTCCTTGATCAAAACCGAGCTAATCCCACCATTGAATTAGCCATAATTCAATCAATCCGTCCATTGAGATTTTTGGCGGGAAAAGTGGATAGTGGGCTTTTGGCCTCTTCTGAGCACACGGGGGTGTAAGCGTGTGAAAGTCTCTCATTGGAGGAGGGGGGTGGTGGATTGTCAGGGATAAGGGTTGGTTTTGCAGAGGAATGTTGTGGGTAAGGGTGGTATTGGCGGGCAAGTGGGAAAGAAGAGAAGTTTGACTTGGGTCAAACTTCTGGGTTTAGCTAAGGGGTGGATCGGGTTGGGTGGTTTGGGCTTGGGTAATTGTTTTGTGGGCTGGATTAAGGATAATGGGATTGGGTTGGCTGGGTTAAGGATATTGGGATTGGGTTTTAGTTTAAATTCGGTTTTTGTTTAAAGTTTAAGGGATTAAACTTTAGGGACCATTTGTGTAATTTCCTGAAAATCCAAGGACCAATGCTGCCAAAAATAGAAACTAATTCCAGGGACCATTTGTGTCATTTTAGGATTTTTGGGGGTTGACTTTGACTCTGTCTTTGACTTTCGTCTTTACTTGATCAAATGTACAATTGTCGTCGAGTCGATCCAAAAATGCTCGTTTTCGTTCTGTTTTTAATCCTTTTGCACATGAAACAGATAAAAACACAATCCAAGGATATTTTCTGTATTTTGAAGCATTTCTGAGTGTTTTTAAATATTTTTGCAGTTCAGATGGGACAAAAATGATGAGTATTTACACACTCATCAAACATCCACTATCTGAGAATCCTTGATCTTCTTGTTTATCAGTTAAATGTTCCTGCACACAAATAAGAGTGTTAGTTTCTTTTGGGGATCCAAGCCATTACTGACTTGGATCTGCCTCTTGCATCAATGTAATTTAATCTTTTAAGGACAGTTGATGCAACATTGGATTTTAGAATCCAACATGCTGAGGCCTTAACAGCATTTGCCCTGTTTCCCTTAGCAGCAGGAACTGATTTCTTAGCAGCAGGAACTGCTAACTTTTCAGTTCTACCCTTTGGTTTCCAAACTTGTTTTTAGACCACTGCCTTTGTTTGAATGGGCCTTAGAACAGTTGTTGGTGCATAATTGAAAGTTGTTTTTGCACCCTTAGCTGTTGATTTTGGGTTAATAGTCATAAATGGTCGAGCAGCAGGAACAGTTTGTCTAGCAGCAGGAACCATTAGTCTAGCAGCAGGATCTGAGTTTGAGCCAGACTTGTTTTTGACTACTCTGGGGTTTGTTCTCTTAGACCTAGAGTGAGAGTGAGTTTTAGGTGTTTGCCTTTTGTGGTTCACTCTATGGTTTTCATACCCAGTTACCCATTGGTTGCAGAAAGCTGCAAGATGGTCAAAACTACCACATGTGTAACAAGCTTTATTATAAAAAGCAAAGTCATCACCTAATTGGTTAGACTTGAGGTTGTTCCAATTCCTTTGGTTACCTCTGGGCTTGTTGGTGGTTCTATATTGCTCACAATATTTAACTGGTTGCCTAACATGCTTAATGTTTGATTTAGGCCTATCAGTATTGTGTTTGACTATCTTAGGAACCTTTGTTCCTTCTTTCTTAACCAAAACAGGTTTAGACATAACCTGTTCTTCATCATTATCACTATCAGTTGTACAATCCTCAACAACTATAGCATCTCCTTTCTTAACAAAGGACACCTTGTCCTGATAAAGTAAAGTTTTATCTAAACTTTTACTTATCTTTTCTACCTTAAGACTCTTACTAGCCTTAGAACCATATTCCATGATTGGTTCTTGAAACTCAGCTAAACCTGTGTGTGCTAGGTCAACACCTGGAGGTGAATGAACACCTCTATATGGTGGAGGAACAGATTTGTATCCTAAACCTGAATTAGCTTTATCAATTACTTGAGCTTCCCAAATCTTATTCATTCCTTCTGAGGCATGAGCTAAAGCATCTATAGTTATCTTAACATTTTCAGTTTTATTATTTGCTTCAGGTAACTGTTTACTTTGACCAGTAAGTAATTCATCTCTAAATGTTATTCCTCTTTTTAAAGCATTTAAGTCACCAGTAAAAGTAGATTCATTCTTTTGAAAATGTTGGATTTGTTTTTCTAGAACTCCTACACATCTCTTATGATTAGCTAAATTATGAAGGGCATCAATTAACTCTTCTCTAAAAGCATCAAATCTCTTTTTAATGTCTTCATAATTTTTAAGATTAGGACATGAATTAGTACAAGTAGGAATGGCATCTACCTCTGAATCAGAAAAGGCCATTAGAGCAAATTCATTGGCCATAAGAGCAGCATTTGGTGGTGCTTCCTCTTCAACAACCATAGAGCTCCAATCATATCCAATACCATCAATAGCCAGCATAGCCTTTGGCTCTTCCACCAGTACTTCCTTCTTCCTCTCTTGCTTATACCATGTGTTCCTATTATCCTGCTTCCTTGGGCTTCTACATTCTTTAGCAAAGTGTCCCAACCTATGACAGTTAAAATATTCCACTTTCTTCTTATCGAACCCAGCAGTATCATTACCATTTATGGTAATTTGCTTTCCATTTTTTTGCCAAAACTTCTTAGCCCTCATGCTAAGTAAAGCAACTTGCCACTTAATATCCATCTCTTCCAAATCATCACCATCTACCTGCTCAAGGTCTTCATGATTTAGAGGAGAACCACTAGATTGACTGGTTATAAAGGCATAAAATGTTGGATCTCCAAGTCCAGCAACATCCTTTTGTAAACTAGCAGAAGGACCACCATAAGTAGCATTAGAAACACTTTCAACTTCATCTACCTCTTCTGAATGACTAACACTGGGAGTTGACAAAAGTGCCACATTCCCAGAACTAGTACCATAATTTCCACCCCTTTTTAGACTTTGTTCAACAATTTTAAAGTTGTTGAACAAATCATTAAGTTTCATTGTTTCAATTTCTGGTTTGTTCATCCAGACAATAACATGAGTATGGAATTCATCAGGTAGACTTTTCAAGAACTTCATGTTGAGATCTTCCTTCTCTGTCTCAACACCCAACACAGCTAACTGACTGATAAGCTTGTGTAATCTTGAAAACAGCTTATCAAGAGACTCATTACTAAAAGCAGTAAAGTTTTCAAATTGTTGCTTTAGTAATGTCTTCTGTGTCTTTTTGGTAGTTTCATTACCACCAAACCATGCACAAATCTCTTCAAAAAGAGTTTTTGCATCAAGATACTTGTTAAAAGATAGCATCTGCTCACCAGGAATGGTCATAAGCAACAAGTTTCTTGCTTTCTGATCATTTCTCTTTTGTATCTTTTCTTCATTTGAAACTGGTCCAATATTTCTTTTTCTAACTATTTTCCCTTCAATAAGAACATCTGAATAGCCTAGAGTGAAGGAATCACCATACTGAATTATATCCCAAAGAGCATAATCTTGAACCATAAAATATTGCTCAACTCTCATCCTCCATAACTCAAACTCATTCGGTTTGATCATGGGCAACTTTGTAGCAGCATTGGTTTGAACATCTTGTACATCCATTTCTGTTTCTTCTAAAAACAACTATATCAGTCTAGCTATGATACCACTTTTCAGGATAACTGGATACACTATAAGGTGGTTAAACCTTGTCAACTTTGTGTATATGATATGTTGTGTTAATATGATTAAGTGCGCGGAATTCACTCAATCACACTTAGAAGGTTGTGTATGTTATGGAAATGGAATTGTTTATGTTTGTTAGTTAGCAATGAACACATAAAGATTATCACCAAACGATTCAATATTATTAATGATAATAATACGAGTGATCTTTAAATACCACTAGGGTTACAACCTTGAATCTTAAGTTCTTACAACTTGTGATATTCTTGTGTTTGTTCTATGTCTTAACAGTTATGAGAGTTCTAATAATAACACACTAGAACACTTAACATCTACACATAATATCGAGACTAAGATCTTCTTTTATAGTCCAAGAAGATCTTTACATATTGCTTAAAGTCTAGCCGACTTACTTGTTAACTTATCTTTAGAGTGTCAGTACATAAGATACAACATGTATCTGTGTACACAACTTGTTAACTAAGCACATGGGGTAAGATATTATCTACCATATATTGTTGACCAAAATACAAATAATATCCTTTCATACTTATCCACTTAGCAGCAGAATGTTCATTAGCAGCAGCAATGAGTTTATCGCTAGCAGCAGGATCAAGTATAATAGCAGCAGGATCAACAGCAGCAGAATGCTAAGCCTAGCAGCAGAATCATTTATCACTAGTAGCAGAAACAAATGTTCTATCAGCAGGAACAACATTAACAGCAGGAACCAAATGCACTAGCAGCAGAATCACACTTAACGTTTTTCTTTGAATAGAATCCGATATTAAACTTCTTGAATATTTAATTCCCAGCACTAACAATTGCAGGATTGGAGAGAAAACACCAAGGGATTATGAATGCTTGATGTTTTGGACTAAATGGTGTTCTGGAGATTAGTATGTGATCTTTGCATACAACAAATGGTAATTGGTTCACCATGTCTTATCCACATAAGAACCAACTAGTCCAGAGCAAACATTTTCTGGTAAAGACTAATCAAATCCGTTGATGGTTGACAATTTACCAAAAATTGTATGGTTATCAGCTCACCATATCTAAGTGTGAAGAGTTGGCTAGTCCAAAGCAAACGGCTATTGGTAAAGACATATCAAATCCGTTGATAGCTGATAGTTTGCTAAAAACTATGTTTGAGCCATGGTATTTTAAAATTTATTTCAAAAAATTCGTACGGCTCAACAAAATTTTTCCAACAGTTGGTACGCTTAGTACAATGTTAGGACGGCTCAACTAGCCGTTGTAAAAATCTGTCAGTAATTAATTTTCTAGCCGTTGGGGTAAAACCGTTATTCTTAAGATACTTATAGGGATTTTTATATACGATAATTATCTTTTTACCATAAATTTATTTATTCTCTTTCTAAAGATAATTTATCTCATACGCATATTTCGCAAAACCCTAAACAGTACCTATAAACCCCAAGCGACTACATAAAACCTCAATTCCAATTTACGTGATCATTGTATTAGTATAATCTTTAATTTTTCATCATTAAGAATGACTGGATTGGAATTTGTTAACCGTCACAACCAGGTTGCGTTTTTAGAGAAAACAGAGCAAGGAGATGGGCCAAAGTTTTATGAGATTGTGGACTTTCTCAACCACTCTCACATAAGGTATGCTCTAACTGTTTCTCCTACTCTTTATGTCTTGCACATCACACAGTTCTGGCGGAATTCATCTGTCTTGACAAGTGATGACGGAGACATAGAAATTCATACTGAAGTAGATGGTATAAAGTTTGTTGTTACCGAGTCTATACTTAGGAGACATCTTAAATTAAATTACTCAGATGGTATCCACACTATGCTAAATACTGAAATATGGGAAGAACTTACAAAAATGGGGTATGATACATCTGAAAACAAATTAACTTTTCAAAAAGGATGTTTCTCACCTCAATGGAGATTTTTGATACATACTCTTTTATGTTGTTTAAGTCCTAAAAAGACTGCTTGGGAGCAGTTCAGTAGTAATATTGCTATTGCTCTCATTTGCTTGTCTACAAACAGAATTTTTAACTTTTCAAAATTTATTTTTGAGGGTATGGCATCAAATGTTGACAGTAAAACAAAGTTTTTAATGTATCCCAGGTTTGTTCAAACAATTTTAAATAAAAAGACATACCTGCTTACAAAACCAACTGAAACTTTTGCTACGCCTAGCCTTCAATCAAAGGTTTTTCAAAATATGGCTATGGCTAGTAGGCTTTTTCAAGGGGAACCAGTTCCATTATTTTCTCAAATGCTTCAAACTGAGTTGGGTGAAGGTTCAGCAGTTTCAACTGATCCCCATCACACATCCACTCAAGAACTTGAAACAACCCAACCACCACCCATCACTTATAGGAGAAGGTCTAAACCTAGTCTAACTAGGGTTGTGACTAGATCCTTGCCCAAAGATTCACCTCTCCTAGCAGGTAACACAGCTAGAAGTGATGAGGGTAGCTCTACACAAACTGAATTGATGGAAATATGTACCAAGTTAGTTGACAGAGTAAAGACCTTGGAGGAGGAGCTTAAGAAGAGAAATGAGGAGCTGAAATCTCATAAAGCAATGTTTTCCAAAGTCTACACCAAGCTAACTAAAAGGGTGAAGAAGCTTGAAGATCAGTTAAAGAAGAAAAGGGCAAAAGTGATATTGGATGATGATTCTTCTGATGTTGATGATTCAGATGGTTCAGAAGGGGATGATGAAAATTCTTCCAAACAGGAGAGGAAATTTAGTAAAGACAAGGATAGATCAGGTTCTCAGGGGAGGCATGATAAAGATTCAGAACAAGATGAAGGTTTTGGTAATGTTGCAGATATTGGTTCAGGTTCTGGATATGTTCAAGAAGCAACTGAGACACATCAAGCAGTTCCAAATGTTGAAGCAGTTCAGACTGCTGAGACAGAGCATGAAACAGTTCAAACTGCTGAGACAGAGCATCAAGCAGTTCCAACTGGTGAAACTTCTGATGAGCCAGTTTATGAAAGAAGAAGAGCAGATAAAGGGAAGAAGCCAATGACATCTGAAGAAGTTGCTGCTGCTCAAGAACTTGAAAGGCTTAAAAGATTAAAACCAAAAACTCAAGATCAGATAGATCATGATGCAGAAGTTGCAAGGCAAATGATAGAAGAAGATTTGGCTAGTGAAGAAGCTAAACAAGCTCAGATTGCTCAAGATGAGGAATTTGCAAGAAAAATGGCTGCTGATGATGTACGAAACATAGCTGAATTTATGGAAAGAACAAGATCAAAAGAAGTAAATCAAGAGGAGTTCAATGAACAACTACAATATTTGTTGGATTCTGATGTGATTGTAAGAGCTCAAGCTTCAATGGTTCTCAAAGACAAGCAGTTGAATGAAGAAGAAAAGACAGAGGAGCTTAAAGAATTCATACTAAAAAAGAATGGAGTAGCAACATGGGAAGATCTGATTCAAAGGATAAAAGAAAGGCAGAAGTCAGGGTACAAGATAAAGTTGCCAACTGATGAAGCGAAAAGTGTACCGCTTTTAAGGGGTCATTTAAGCCCTAAATCGTATTTATTTGATCAAATATTGCCCTAAATCGTTCCTTTTGTCATTTTAGGTACTTTTGAGGAGAAATCTGGAAAAGGAGGCATTTTGGACGTTTTTGGAGCATTAAAGTGAAGAAAACGACAAAGTCTCAAAAATTGGCTAAAAGTTACCTTTGACGGCGTCAGGATTTACCCTGGACGGCGTCATGGCTTGGCAAGAAAAGGTGGATGTGAAATTTACTCATGATAAGCCAGTGAAAATTGCATGTGAATTCTGACGGCGTCACGCTTTAACCTGATCAAGGGCGTCACGGCTTAATTCAAAGAGGGACGGCGTCACGTTCATAGTCTGACGGCGTCAAGCCTTGATAAGCCAGAACGGATTTTGGAGAGCTAAAGAGGGACGGCGTCAAGAAGGTCATCCGGGAACCCTAGAAGCGGCGAGGTGACGGCGTCACACTCCATAACGTGACGCCGTCAGATGTAAAAGTCTATATATAGTTTTCTAATTTTTTGTCATTAGTGTGGAACTTAGTGTGGAACTTTTGGGAGAAAACCCTAAGACGATTTTAGCATCTTTTTCAAGGCTTTTTGCCTTGAGATCTTCCATGTTACATTAAAGATAAGTTATCAATTAATCATTCAATATGTCTATGTGTTGTTTGATTCTATCTTGTTCTTGTCTTTTGGTTAATATGTTAGGCTAGATTTATCTTGTGTTTGCTTAGATCTAATGAAACCTAGCTATTGATTATTGGTTATTAGTGTGTTATTAGTTGTATTGGATGATTGTTTATCTATGTTAGGCTTAAGAAAACTGGCTAACTTCCTATTCGGTAACTTGCTTGAACGTCTTAAGAAACATGAACCAAATGCGTACTAAAGGTTTTTATGGTTGTATTTAATGCACAAGCGAATTCTAGTGATCCTATGTTAGGAGCTTCCTAGCCGGCTCGACATAGGAGTGAAGTAGGAGCTTGTAGAGTTGGGGAAGTACGTACGCCACCCCACGAATGGTATTAAGGAATACACCCGTCATCCACGCAACTAATACACACTAATCAACCGGTAAAAGATAGTTAGGGAGTAAGGAAATCTAAGTGAACACATTTCTCTACACATAAGTTTTCACCAACTTTTTATTTTCAGTTATTTATTTTATTTGCATTCGTAGTAATTTGGGTTAGTTGACTAGCAACTAATTCCGCCCACTCTTTCAAACCCGAGATTTTACTTGCTTTCATAAAAATATAAAAACATAAAAAAGAATCTTCCTCAACCCTTAGACCTATTAGAGTAATCTTTCATACCTAACGAACACTATTCCCTGTAGAGAACGATCAATCCCCCGTACTTACCACTACACTATACTACATCGGTCAGGTACACTGCCTGGTGGGGTTGTAAGCCTCTTGAGATCCCTCGAGAGGTAAAACCTGTTGTAAGGTTGCAAAACCACGCATCAAGTTTTTGGCGCCGCTGCCGGGGAATAGTTATTGTTTAGGTTGAATTTTTATTTTATAGGTCTACTCACTACATTCCTTTCTAGTGAGATTTTTATTTTATTTTTCTAGGTTTTCTTTAGTCTATCTTATTTCTTTGTACTTTTGTTTGTGATACCTTCCACTTACCTCATGAGTAACATTGGTCATTTGATCCCTGTTATTCGTATTTTTCGCCGTGCAAACTTTCAACTACCCGTTCCCGCCCCCATCATAGAAAACAACAACCTTTCACCCGACCACCACTTTGGTAACAATTCTGAGATGGAGGAGTCTGACCATGAGAATGACCATGTTAGTCCGTTTTATTACTCAGACTCCGATGAGGATGCCGGTAATGGAGAAGTAGTTAACGAGGAATGGGGAAAAGAGGAAATTGATCCCTTTAAGTATGTTGACCCTAGGACTAAGATCGAAAAGGATAGCCTCTTTAACATGCAATTTCCGTGTAAGATTGGTTATCATGATTTTTATGCTTATCTTAACTCATCTTTGCCTATGAACATTATCTCTCGCGCTAATTATAATAAAATCATGGTAGATGAGCTAGAATATCAAGGAGATAACATCGTTGCTAGGACTAAGCCACTACACGTATTCGTTGGAAGTTTTGTGTATTTGGTGAATTTTATGGTTATGGAGAACTTAGGAGAATTCATTGATAACAAATTAACCTAAGTCATTTTTGGAGAACCCTTCAAAAGGTTGACCCACCTTGACGAAAAACTTGTGGACGGGTTAATTACATTTTCGGATGGGGATGAAGATTTTACTTACCAAATGCCCCGAGCACATCCTAGGTTTAAAAACTACTCCATTGAATCTTGCAATAGACTTGTGCCTCTTGATTTGTTAAGTGAGAATGATAAGAGGAAGGGGCTCAAATATCCACATGAGAAAAATAACAGATACTATCATGGATGTTTGGAGCTGAATGATGAATACAAGAAAGATGAGGCAACAATTAGATGGCTCACACTCGGATACGTGAGCATAAGCGACACTAGATGAGAGTGACTTTGAGTCTAGCTACAAGACTCGTTAATAAAGAAAAGCGCTTCTTGGGAGGCAACCCAAGCAATCTTTATTTGCTTTGTGTGTTTATTTGTTTGTTTGTTTGTTTTTATTTGTTTCCGTATGTGTGTTTAATTTTTATTCTTATTGATTCATGTTCAAAACTAATTTGTGAAAATGCTTTATTTTGTTTTTAACTTCGTCTTAACTACATATAAAGGTATTTTGCAAAAGGTAAGTGTAAGGGAAATCTAAATCGGTTTATTAGAACACAAATTAACATGAATCGTAATAATATTAAATTAGCATACATATTAGTATTTGTTTGAGTCAAATGCTTGTATCGAGTCATAATGATGTTTTGCAGGATTTCCAGGAAGTAAGGTAAAGGTTTTTCCAGAAATTTTCCGGAAACTTAAAATGAGAATTTTTGTCAGGTCATTTCTGACGGCGTCAGGGTTTATAACCTGACGGCGTCAGATTTAATTTTCAGAAATTTTTGAAAGTTTTGTTTTCATAAAAAGTTTTTATTAAATCTATAACTTATAATCTCCAGGAATCTGCAAAATTATCATTCCACAAGCATTATATCTTTATATATAGATTTATCCCGCCGATGTTATGCAGGTTTTCGTGTTTGTTTTCTCAGGTTTAACAGGTTATTTTGGACAAGGAAATGTTTGATGGATCAAGCTTATGGCGATGCATTAGCCATGGAGCTTCTACATTACCTTGGAAGAAGATCTAACCGTGTTACTTCATTATCCACCGAGCGAATCAGGGGAGTATTTGATTTCATTCTTTTACTTTATGCTTTTACATCTTGTTATTTGAACATTGGGGACAATGTTCATCTTAAGTGTAAGGGGGGGTAAAAGTACGATTTTAGAGAATGCAATTACGCTTGATTTTTGTTTATTTGATAGTAGATGTGTAATAAAACTGAGAGAAATACCTGTTAGGGCAATTTTAGTGCCAAATTTAAAAAATTTTACAACATATAGGAGTGAAACTTTGATCTTAATGAGCATCTCACAGATAGGAGTTATATAACTAGCACAAAACCGTACCACTAAAAAATTTTCCACCCCCAAATATGTGAGGTTCGCCCCTAGAATTGGTAGGAAAAGCATTTATGCTATGATGTGTGTACCGGTAGCACTTAGATTCTAGAACTTGCGTTAGGACCATTCCGAGGCCACAAGTGAGACTACATTCGTGTAGTTAGATTTACTACATGATAAGAGGCATTAGGATTAACCCATTGTTTTACACCTGTGTTTTTGTTATAATTACTTTGGCTACATTGGTCAAGTAATTCTCCCACACCCTTTGCGTTGTACTCATTTTTAGTACACGATACCCCTAGTACACCCCTCAGAGCCTATCTTTTCATTTCGACCTTTAAGCATTTTACTTAAAGGAAGAATTTGTTTACACCCCACTAAAATGTACACCCAAATCGCCTTAGCCTACCTTGTATGCACTCATTTTTAGTGCATTATTGTTACAACATTTGTTTAAACCCAAGTTAATTATCTAGTTGATTACATGGTTGCTAAGTCGAGTCATATCCTTGTACATATTGTTTTGGGACGATTGGGACTCATGGGTAAAGTACTAGTGTAATGGAGTAATGGGGAAGAACATCATTTATTACCCCCATATGTGCTAAATATTTTAAAAGTACTCCAAGTTTTTCGATTATCTTAATTCAAGTCATTAGAATAGTTATTTGTAAAGTTATGTAAAAGTTCAAGTGTAAGGGGAATGCAATGCCCCTATGATGTATTATTTTGGATGGTAGGGCAAAAGTGTATGCAAAAAAAAAAAAAAAAAAAAAAAAAAAAAAAAAATGAGAAAAAGAAAAGTAGAAAAAACATACGGACTACCATCCCGTTTTATTTTATGTTTTTGTTATTTTCTTTCATTAGCTTAAGATTGAGTCGAGTCTTGGCTTAGCAACATTGTATAGTACATGTAATTGATCAAGATCTTTAACTCGCCACCAGTAAAATATCCCTTATCCAACAAAACCGTGTTTTCCTTTTCCCTACACCTAACGTTATAACCCATTTAAAAGCCCTCTTTGATAGTTTATCTTAGGTGCTTACGCCAAGTGGAGGAGGTTTTCGATCCTTTCCCAAGCCTATGGTAATCTATTTGCTATGACAGGTAGTGAGAGATATTATCCGTTTTCATTTATGAGATTTATTTTGATGACACTTGAGAGATGTGAGTATCTAAACACTACTTGTGAGGTGCTAGTTTATAATCTCCGTGCGTATTATGATTAAAGTGGAACGATTATTTGTTGTAATTACTTTTATATTAGCATTAAATGACCCCTAACTTGTATTTTGATTAGAATAAAAGCGCATTTGCTTGAGGACAAGCAAATCTCAAGTGTAAGGGTATTTGATGAAGCGAAAAGTGTACCGCTTTTAAGGGGTCGTTTAAGCCCTAAATCGTATTTATTTGATCAAATATTGCCCTAAATCGTTCCTTTTGACATTTTAGGTACTTTTGAGGAGAAATCTGGAAAAGGAGACATTTTGGACGTTTTTGGAGCATTAAAGTGAAGAAAACGACAAAGTCTCAAAAATCGGCTAAAAGTTACCTTTGACGGCGTCAGGATTTACCCTGGACGGCGTCATGGCTTGGCAAGAAAAGGTGGATGTGAAATTTACTCATGATAAGCCAGTGAAAATTGCATGTGAATTCTGACGGCGTCACGCTTTAACCTGATCAAGGGCGTCACGGCTTAATTCAAAGAGGGACGGCGTCACGTTCATAGTCTGACGGCGTCAAGCCTTGATAAGCCAGAACGGATTTTGGAGAGCTAAAGAGGGACGGCGTCAAGAAGGTCATCCGGGAACCCTAGAAGCGGCGAGGTGACGGCGTCACACTCCATAACGTGACGCCGTCAGATGTAAAAGTCTATATATAGTTTTCTAATTTTTTGTCATTAGTGTGGAACTTAGTGTGGAATTTTTGGGAGAAAACCCTAAGACGATTTTAGCATCTTTTTCAAGGCTTTTTGCCTTGAGATCTTCCATGTTACATTAAAGATAAGTTATCAATTAATCATTCAATATGTCTATGTGTTGTTTGATTCTATCTTGTTCTTGTCTTTTGGTTAATATGTTAGGCTAGATTTATCTTGTGTTTGCTTAGATCTAATGAAACCTAGCTATTGATTATTGGTTATTAGTGTGTTATTAGTTGTATTGGATGATTGTTTATCTATGTTAGGCTTAAGAAAACTGGCTAACTTCCTATTCGGTAACTTGCTTGAACGTCTTAAGAAACATGAACCAAATGCGTACTAAAGGTTTTTATGGTTGTATTTAATGCACAAGCGAATTCTAGTGATCCCATGTTAGGAGCTTCCTAGCCGGCTCGACATAGGAGTGAAGTAGGAGCTTGTAGAGTTGGGGAAGTACGTACGCCACCCCACGAATGGTATTAAGGAATACACCCGTCATCCACGCAACTAATACACACTAATCAACCGGTAAAAGATAGTTAGGGAGTAAGGAAATCTAAGTGAACACATTTCTCTAAACATAAGTTTTCACCAACTTTTTATTTTCAGTTATTTATTTTATTTGCATTCGTAGTAATTTGGGTTAGTTGACTAGCAACTAATTCCGCCCACTCTTTCAAACCCGAGATTTTACTTGCTTTCATAAAAATATAAAAACATAAAAAAGAATCTTCCTCAACCCTTAGACCTATTAGAGTAATCTTTCATACCTAACGAACACTATTCCCTGTGGAGAACGATCAATCCCCCGTACTTACCACTACACTATACTACATCGGTCAGGTACACTGCCTGGTGGGGTTGTAAGCCTCTTGAGATCCCTCGAGAGGTAAAACCTGTTGTAAGGTTGCAAAACCACGCATCACCAACAAAGAAGGAACAAGTTGAGTCTATGAAGCATTATTTGAAGAACTCAGCAAATTACACTATGAATGACTTCAAGGGAAAATCTTATGCCATAATTGAAAGGGAATTCTATGAAACTTATGCTATTCTGAACACTCCAAGAAGAGGTTTCAAAACAGGTAAGAAGAGAGAATCAGAAACTATGGAATCAGATTTTACAAAGAAACAAAAGTCTGAAGAAGAAGGGTTAACAAATGAGAAGATCAGAAGTATGATGATGATTGTTCCAGAATCTTCTTATATCAAACCTTTACAAGTAAAACATCCAATCATTGACTGGGAAGTGTTCACTGATGGAAGAATGCAAGGATGGAAGATAATCAGACTTGGAGATATTTCTGAAAGGTACAAGTTGTTTGAAGATTTACTCAAAGGTTTTGACAGAGAAGATCTTAATCAACTATGGAGCTTAGTGAAAGAGAAATTCAGAGATAAAGATCCTATTGAAGATAAAGATAAAGAATTATGGGTTCAATTGAAGAGAATTTATGAACCAGATGGTGGAGAGTCAATATGGAGATTTCAAGCACAAGTCATGGACATCACTTGGAAGTTATTTGGAACGTGTGGAGTACATAGAGTGTCTACCAAGGATGGAATAGAGATCTATATGCTGGTTGAAAAAGATTATCCACTCAGACCAGGTGTTTTGACAATGATGGCATGTGTTATGCTAGAAGCTAATGAATAATCTGAGATGGCTGATATGTTGGTGACAAAGATATTCAACCTTGCACAAGAAGTGAAAGCTAGATCTAAGAGATTTGCTTGATAGGTTTTTGAAAGAATTTTCAGCATTAAGAAGAAGAAGCTTAATTTGAAGAAACTTAGTGATTTGGATAGAAATCATAAGTTTAGGGGAGGATTGTTAGGAAATTAAGCTATAGCAGTTAGAACTGTTGAAGATAGCAGTTAAGACTGTTGAAGATTGAAGTTAGTACTGCTGAAGAGTTTTGAAGACATAAGCAGTTAGGACTGCTGAGTGAAGAAGTTTGTACTGTTTATGATTTATGTAAAGATAAATATGGAAAAGATATTGTGTATATCGTATAAGATTAGAATGATAGTTATCTTGTAAAGGAATCCTTAGTCTATAAAAGGATTGCCTAGGTTAAGGTTTAGATACACATATACAGAGATATACACATAGACGTATTATAGAGATTCAAGGTTGTAAACCCTAGTGATAGGAGATCACTCGTATTATTATTCTAATAATATTGAATCGTTGAAGTTTATCATTCTGTGTTCATTCATGTTACATTCAAATCATACAAAACACAAACACATAAAGTCTTCTAAGTGTTAGCTAGTAAATTCCGCGTGCTAGACTAAGTATAATTCTTAGTATCACATCTAACACAAGGAGTGTGTGTAGATCCGGTCAATAACAACCCTTTAAGTTTAATAATTTTGCTAAAAAGTATTTATTTCAATACATACGTGAATAATATTTCCGTCTAACACGCCGTATGCGTCCTGTATTTCACTTTCATCACTATATCTCAACCGCTTTAATATAGCAACCTTTCAATTTAACCGTGACTTTTTTGTGACCGTCTCAATTTCACGGCACATCGATTTACCGATCTGAAATATATCCAACATTTGCGATATATAAGCGACAATTTATCAAACATCTTTAACAAGTCATTTTCATCTCTCACTGTGTTGAAAATCTATCGATGAGTTTTTAACTT
Organism: Artemisia tridentata subsp. tridentata; assembly: GCA_021014915.2. NCBI lineage: Eukaryota > Viridiplantae > Streptophyta > Magnoliopsida > Asterales > Asteraceae > Artemisia > Artemisia tridentata. Next base: position 297,356,496 of record CP139501.1, read on the forward strand.
TTCAAAAACATTCAAATCGATCTAGGCAGGTCCCAATATATCAATTTAAGGTTCTAAACGTCTCGCAATAACAAACCCATGAATAAAGTGTTACCTTCTTTTAGACAACCAAGTCCAACAAAAGTACAAAGAACACCCATTATAGTAATAGAATCTGGTTCTGTTTCATAACCTTCCATCTTTTTTAATATATTTCATGCTTCTTGATAGGAACCATATTGATTGTAACGTGTGATGAACTGATGATTCTTTCCATAATGTTGTAGAATAAAAATCATGAAAACTAACTAGCTCCATGTTGTGTATGTTGACTAACTACGATAGTACAAACTTAGGAACTAATTCGGTTAAACTACAGATAAATAAGTACATTCTATATATTACTTTGATGGATTAATGGCGACGATGTAAGTGATCCATAACCGGATAAAGGAGTCAGAAATATTCCCACGTTATGATATACAAAAAGGTGGTTAAATTCTACATAAGGGCATAAAAGTCTATATACATTTATTTATGTGTACGAATCAAATTGATATGTAGATATAAATTCCTATTAAATATGGGATAGGTTATTAATACCTCCACTAAAACACCATTTGTTATACTGTAAACAATGTACAACTATATTATGCACAAAATAGAGTGTCCCACTCAAAATTTTGAGAGTGCAAATCAATTCACATTAAATATGGGTTGTGTTATTGGTACCCTTCCTGACCCACCAATATGTACAAACAAATACAACCTCCACCCCATTTTGACCCTCTATTTACAGTACAACATAGTTTTTTTATCAGTTTATGTTTAATACTTTTGTCAGTTTAATACTTTTGACTTATTAAACTTTATATTTTTTGTTACGCACTTTCCGTTTCGCTGTTTTATAATATAAACAAAATGATAAAAATTAAATAAAAAATAAAAACATGGGGGTATCACTTATAGTTTTTGAAGGGTCTTTATAACCTATCCCATTAAATAAAATCGCAACTTTTGATCTTACTTTCATTACTTAAATATCATGTACCTATATATGAGGAGAGTTGATTTGAACACTCTCATTTTTTATTTGCATACTTTAATTTGTGCATTTAACAATTACACATTTATGATATGTTGATTTACCAATTTGTACATTTAAGCGTGCAAATAAAAAATAAAAGTGTATCAATCAATTCACATATGTGAGATGCAAGAACATACACCAAGATATTAGTAACAATTGCTAAAGTGGCTTTAATTGCCACAGAAGCTTACGTTCTTGGTCTTTTGAAGGCTTTTTTTTTCTTACCGACTTTGACTATGACTCTTTGAGTTACCTGTTAATTTGTAGAGAAGATGAGCGGGTTGTAAAAAAAATACATCTTTGCTAATATTTTTAAAAATGTTATTATTTGTTTATTTGATAGGGTAACGTTTAAATAAAAAGACAATTATTCGTGAAAAGTGTATAAATAAACTTTTTTTTTATGAAAAAAAGTGGGTTATGAAAAGCGAGTGTCAAAAGTGGGTTATGCAAAATAGATTCTTGATTCAAAATTCAACTTTCAAATTTCAAAGGTTATAATCTTTGTTAATGCCACAATTAATATGTTAACTAATTACATTGAAGCAACTAAGTTAAGTACTTTGCATACTTAGTAAAACATTAACCCACAAGAGAAAAGTGCATTTAGAAAAACACTTAAAATGAGCTTAACTAACCACATAAGGGTGGCCTAGTGGCAAAAGGGCTTGTGACTATCACTCTAAGATGTGTGAGGTCTCAAATTCAATTCCTGCTAGGTGCAAACAACCTTAAGTGGCCACGCCAACCTTTTAAAAAGGGAGGGCTTTACCTGGTTTGAGTTTGTATGGCGGTGGGTTCAAACCCCGTGGATTAGTCGGCCAAAAGGTCAAAAATCATGGTTACCAAAAAATAAAATAAAAAATGAGCTTAACTTATTTGATAATTAGTTAAGTAAACGTTAAATCCATTTGTACAATTTTCATTTAATCATTTTATAAAATTATGAATCTCCAAGTACCGGCCTTGTTTAATAAATTGTTTTGAGCAGACTTTTATAAAAGAGTTTGAGTTGGGTAAAACGTTTTGAGTTGGCTAAGGAGCTTTGAGCTAGGTTTTATAAAAAGGTTTTGCCGTTAGGTTTTTATAAAATGGGACTAGACATTTTGACAGGATCTCTCAGTCATAATCCACTTGCGATATTATAAAACAACTTAAATATCATGTACGAACATGTATTGAAAGATCAAACTTTGTCAAGTAAGAGAAAAACCGACTTTCAAAAATTGAGTAGGCGCTAACAGTCTTTGGCGCGCTGACCCAGTGTGGTGGGGCTGTTTTCGCGTGTTTTGGTTTTTTATCGCTAACTATTCTAAATGTATCATAATATAAATTTAGTATCATTAAAACACAAATGAGATACATGTACAATATTTGCACCAACAAACGAGGCGTTTGTTAACTTTATAAACTTAGAGAAAAGTTCAACATGGATCACAAATCCTCTAAGGATTAAATGGACAAATCTTATCAATTATATTTACGTTGTTCTCTCTCTCTCTCTCTCTCTCTCTCTCTCTCTCTCTCTCTCTCTCTAAAATCTAAAATCTAAAATCTAATTAACACCACAATCAGCTGTCTATACACAAATCGAACACCACCACCAGATACCCCACCCAATTCCGACCTAATCCCACTAGACACCCCCCGGAGCCGCCACGCGCCACCACGCTCCGGCGAATACTAACGGTTACTTTCGGTGTCTCTTTACTTTTCAGGCGACTTCCCGGATATTTGGACTTCTACCTCCAGCGAGTGGAGGTTCCCCTCATTGTTCCGAGCCCGATCCAGGTAGCCCCGTCAACTACACCGCCGCTGCCGTCGTTGACCTCCGTTAACCACCGGAATTTTATTTTTCCGGCAGCTGAGTTTGTCTTTCTTTAAATTTTAATTTATTTACTTGTAACAACCCCAAAATTTGGTACAACGAATACTTATCAAAGCTTCGGGGTGCTATTGCGATTGGTACACAACACAAGCATAAGAAAATGGAATAACATAATCCGTTTAAATAAAACATTAAATCCAATATTTTATAGTTACATTTATTCCAAAAAGTACGAAGTAAGCCCAAAATAAAATAAAAGATAGGTCCCATCAGTTTATCAGAGTTTCCAATTGATCCTTCGACCATGCCCTTCTCCAAGCCTCCAAACAGAAACATATCCAAACAACAACTCTAATTACCTGAGAAAACATGCTAAGAGTCAGCTAACGCTGGTGAGTTCATAGGTTTTCACAAACAGTAACGGTGGACCAAGTAATAACGAGTTTGCTATGTTAGGCTAAGTCACATCAACTAATCAACAATTCATACCCACACCTAAGTGTGTCCAAATCACAACAAGAGTACCTATATGTGCACACTATAGTCCCGCACTAACTGCAGCACACACTAATATATTCCCGCACAATTGCAGCACATACAAATATTCCCGCACAATTGCAGCACATACAATACATAACATCAACCAATTAATATAGCAAACATATCAAAACATAACATAACAATTGGTCCATTCAAAACAGTTTTGCATGTTCTCTCACCCTATATTTAATAAAAGCATTATTAAAGTAAAAGTGGGGCTATGAAACTCATCACGATCAAGCAAAGCACAATACACAAGTCTACAGTATTAAGGCACAACAACAGCTAATACTTCACGGCACTACGGACTCGGCACGACCTAATAATATAAACTTGTCTTAACATCTATTCCAAAAGTATACAAACTTCCAAAAGCTAACTATTCCCAAGTATATCTCATTTTCGATTCTAAAATCTTTTTATTAAATCCATTTACTAGTGTTTGGTATCATCGTATGTGCAGTGGTGACACAACATTGACTCAAGTGAACACACGCCAAACAAATGACCAAAACGTAAATGACTCACAAAACAAGGTCAAAGTCTAGTGATTAAATTTTATAGTTTAATAAGGTATCCGGACGAATTGTCGGATCCTTATCGAATTCGTCAACTCGATAAGTCTAACAATTCCTTCGTCTTACTTATTAATCCAAAAAGTAATTCACAATAAATAATAAGTCATAAGGATATGTTACACACTAATAAATTCCTCCATCGCGCTTATCGAGCCCTTATTGGGCTCGTCAACCCAATAAGTCCGATAACCATGTAGGTCGGTTATATTAATGTCAACCAATCCGTAACTCGACATTAATTCCCAATAAACCTTAATATTTCCATAAGTGGTATTCCTCGATTTGCGTGCCCTCGAAACATTTAATAACTTGTATATATTTATTTTTGTTTCATTAAACACTTCCCTTTTTATCCTCAAAAATATTAAATAACACAATATTTGTTAATTAATACTTTTAAGTTATTATTATTATTATCGTTTGCCTTTTTCCACTTTTGCCATTTATATTTCCAAACTAAATATATAACGAGTCATCTCACCTTTCGAGTCATAATTCCGAGTTTCATAATTCTCGGGTCAAATAGTCAACCATAATAGTCACAAGTCCCAATAATAGATTAAATGCATTTTTTGGCTTGTCGAGGCCACGTCGAGACTACGAAGTCTCGATGACACTCGACTTGTGACCGGATCTAAACACACGACTTGTGTTGAAGATTCTTTGAGTATAATGCTAAGTAACACGCGGAATTTTCTACAAAGCACTTAGAAGATTTTGTGTTTGGTGATGTGTATGATAGTATGAATGTAACAGTAAAAGTAAGAACACAATGTTTAACCAAACGATTAGCTTCAATATATTACGAGTGATCTACAATATCACTAGGGTTCGACAACCTTGAAGCTCTTACAATAATGCGTATTAGAGATATATGAAACCCTAATTAGGATCTCCTTTTATAGAACAAGGAGTCCTATACAAGTAAAACTATTATACGTATCAATCTAACTTAATAAGATATACATTACATCTTTTCTATATATATCATTACGCGTCTTTCATCTTCTGTCTTCATCTTATAACCAGTACTAACTTCTTGAGGTAACAGTACTAACTGACTTAGTACTGTTAGTGTAAACTCCATCAGTTGTAACTTTAAGCTTGACAGTACTAACTTCATACCTGGCAGTACTAACTGTTAGTTTAATTCCCAACAATCCTTTCCTAAACTTATGATTTCTCTGCAATTCATAAGTTTCTTGAATTAAACTTCAAATTTGATGATGGGGTAGATTCTTTCAAACACTTATCTTCAATCTTGAATCACTTCACATATAAGCTTTTAAAGAAACCATAACAGTAAGCACTCCGATATAAACTTCACACTTATCTCTGATTTTTTGAATTTGATATCCTCCCCTGTGACATTGATATCCTCCCCTGAGTTACATAATCATCTTTAACAGCAATTGAACAAACCTTCATTCTTTATTATTGTTTAATTCCTCTCCTGTTTGGAAGAATCATCACCATCACTGACTTGAACATCTCCCATTATGACAATGTAGTACAAGTTTCCATTAATTCATTTGTTTAGTTTCAGACCTACTTTCATTACTTCCAGATGTGTAACCTTCTGAGAGAGGTGAATCATAGAGTATAAACTCAGTTTTAAACCAAGTTTGAATGAACAGTACAAACTAGTTGGAACTAGCAGTACAAACTGTTTAGCAAAAAAATTTCAGAGATCAGGATAAACTCAATGTGGACTTGAAAACATTTTTGCCCACTTATAGTTTTTAGCAAACTATCAGCTATCAACGGATTTTATGTGTCTTTACCGATAGCCATTTGCTTTGGACTAGCCAACTCTTCACTAATAGATATGGTGAGTTGATAACCATACAATTTTTGGTAAATTGTCAACCATTAACGGATTTGATTTGTCTTAACCCAAAACCGTTTGATCTGGACTAGTTGGTTCTTATGTGGATTAGACATGGTGAACCAATTACCATTTGTTGTGTGACAAGATCTCACACTTTTAGTTCCAAATCACCATACTTCATAGGCAAAACACAATCCATCCAAAATTGCTTTCTTAACCTGCAAATGTTAGTTCAAAACCAAAGAAAACACAATACAAAGTATTTCCTTTTTGACAAATATCAAAAATAACTAACAAATTAGATAAGCAGTACCAAAAATTATGCAAGCAGTACAAACTATACACAACAGTTTCATCAGACACACCTAGCAGTTCAAAATCCTTTTGATTACAAAAACATTTAGACATCGAATTTTCAAGGATTAAGCATTCCAATACCTGTTACCAAGTACTGAAACCTTGTCACATCAAAACCTTTAGTTAGTAAGTCAGCAAAGTTGTCATCAGTATGAATTTTGACAATCTGAACTAACTTCTTTTCATTGCAATCTCTTATAAAGTGATGTCTAATCTCAATGTGTTTAGTTTTTGAATGTTGAACTGGATTTTTAATGATACACATTGTACTGCTATTGTCTATGAAAATTATTGTATTCAAGAAATTATACCCATAATCAAGTAATTGATTCTGAAGCCAAAGAACTTGAGCACAATAACTTGCAGTAGCCACATATTCAGCTTCTGTAGTAGAAGTAGCCACCATAGTCTGCTTTTTGCACTGCCATGAAATTAATCTACAACCCAAGAACTGACAACCACCTGTTGTAGATTTTCTATCCATACTAGCACCAGCATAATCAGAATCTGAGAATGCCACCAGATCAAATGCAGACTCTTTAGGATACCACAGACCTAGATTAGGTTGACCTTTAAGGTATCTAAAGATTCTCTTCACTGCAGTCAAATGAGACACCTTGGGATTAACTTGGAATCTTGCACAAGCACAGACTGCAAACATAATATCTGGCCTGGATGATGTGAGATACATCAAAGAACCAATCATAGATCTAAACATGTGCACATCCACATCTTCACCCCTTTGATCTTTCAAAAGTAAGTATGTCTCCTTATCAATAGGTGTACTTGCAGCTTTAACATCTGTAAATTGGAACTTTCTTAAAATTTCAGCTACATATTTATCTTGAGAGATAAATATTCCCTAACTTCTGCTTCACTTGGAGTCCCAAAAAGAAAGTAAGCTCACCCATAGAGCTCATCTGAAACTGATCTTTCATTAGCTTTTCAAACTCTTTACACATTTCCTTCTTGGTAGAACCAAAAATGATATCATCTATGTTAATACAAATATCGTCCTAAAAACGTTATTTATATTTTACGATCTTTGCTTAATTTTGTTAATGACAAATACAAAGTTTATCTTTAAGCAAAAGCATAAATATAAGAATAAGCCTTTTACATTTATAGTGATAAGTCTTTTAAAAACACATTTTCACATTACAAGTCTACTAGGGATAACATTACATACATTTACAAGTTTATTCCTTAAAATAGAAACTTTATTTTTTAAATATTAGGATGACATCATGGCATGCATCATGAATATAATCTTAGAAAGATTTTGAGATATTTTGTTAAGATCTTCAAGCCAAAGAGTTGACATTTGAAGATATGGAAAGATTGTGCAAGATTCGGAAAGATATGAAGATCTCTTAGTTGGCCTGACATGTACAAGAGCGGATCCAAATCCATACAAGGGCGGATCCAATTTTTGGGATCCGCCAGATCCGCCAACTGTTGGATCAGTTTGCCTATAAATAGCAAGCTGATCATTTGGGCATTTCATCACTTACATAGCATAAATTATACATTCTTTCATTTACATATTACTAACCCATATCATTCATAGTTGTAACACCCCGACCCGACAAGGGTAAAGGTGTCACAAGTACATGGTTTCATATCAGATACAAGCATTCAGGAAATAAAATAGCGGAAGCTTTAACATTAAAATTCAAGGGAAAATAAGTCAACACGACTTATATCAAGTGCAAGACAGAAATAACGAAGTACCAAACAGAATCCAAACTGCCCAAACAATGGCATAACATAAATAATATCCAAGTGGTCACACTAGAAAGACAAGGTCTAAACTTCACACAAGTTGCTCTCATCCCAAGCTAAAACCCAGCTCCTAGCTTAAATGTACCTGCCGCAGGAAAAGAAATGAGGCTGAGCTACGAGAGCTCAGTGAACAGATATAACGGAAACAAAGCAGTAATAACGGAATAATAAAGTAAATGAAATAATACCAGGAGTAACAAGAGTCAGGGAAAAAAGGAATACAAGAGTTATGCAGACATACCAGGAATTAAGAATGGATACAATGGTGAAAGAGAATGAAACCAGAACCCACCAAAATCCCAAGTTGAAATCAAGTAAGGTCCAGTATCAAGTCATAGGGTAACATAACCAGAAATCCACCATAAACCCAAGTCAAATCAAGTCAGGTCAAATGTCAGGTCAAGTATCATGTCAAGTAGCAGGTCATAAGGTTACAAGGTTTCAGGTAAACAGAAATCCTCTACGAGCCCAGAAACTCAAAATCAATCTCAAAATCAAACCATATCAAGTCACATATCAGGGTGTATGGAGGGGTGACCTCAGCATACCAAGTACAGGGTGAGGGGATACCTCCAGGGGTTGGAGTCGCGAACTCCCAGGGGTGTGAAAGACGTGCATCACACACACTCGTCAGTCACCAGGATATAACAGGAATCATAACTAATCAGGACATGTCTAGGATGCATCCATGCGCCCCCGCAGGCCACAGGGTCTTCTCTACATAACAAATCAAATCAGGTCGGGGACGGAACAGGACATCACTCTCCTGCCCTAGAGTCATGCCACCGGTGCATCAATGACATGGACATGAAACCCTCATGCCTAGTGGGTGGCTCGTAGTCTCAAACTGTGGGTCAAGGTCAGGTATCAAATCTCGGGTGTCAAGTCTCAGGTATCAAATGTCAGGTATCATATCAGGGTTCATATCAGGGTTCAAGACAGGATATAATTGCAGGGGTTCATTATCAGAAGGTCAATATCAGGAAGGTCAAATATTAGAAGGTTCATAATAGTTTATTATAAGAAAACCCTTTTTACATAGTTTTAATAATATGTTTCTTAGAACAGTTCATAATAAAAGTCTTTTAAGGAATGTTTCAAAACCTCTTCATATACAATTTAAAAGTAGTTATAAAATCCTATGAACCTTCAAGTATCCAAGGTCTTACTTATCCAGGTCATCAGGGTGAACAAGTCATGTCAAGTGTCATAGCAGGGTTCAAGTCAAGGTTCAAGTCAAATGGTCCATATCAAGTGTATCAAGGTTCAAGTCAAATGGTTCATATCAAGTGTATCAAGGTTCAAGTTCAGGTTTATGACAAGGTTCAAGACAAAGGTTCAAATCTATGGTTCACAATACAAGGGAAAACATAACAATAAATCAGGAATCAGAAATGAGACGAAGGCTCTTTACAAGGAGAGCAGAATATCTGTACCTTATTCAAAAGCAAGCAAAGAACACAAGAGTAGCTGACAGGGCTCAAGATCACTCTTTCCTCGAACCTAAAGGAGTAGAAGATATAAATACGAAAGGGGTTCAGTCATTTTCCCATTATAAGTAACTTCCATTTTTAGTAACTTTCTATTTTTAGCAGGTTTCCAATATTAGTAAGTTACCACACTTAGCAAGATTTAAGTGATATGATTCAATTCAAGTCTTTAATTAGCTTCTTATGGAAATAATATTCATTTTAACAATTTACACAAGTTCAGGGTTATTAATGCAAATTTACCAAAGTTAAAGGTCCACATTTGAAATCTTATCATTTTACCTTCCAAACACTTATACTTTCCAGAATTTCATGTTTAGCCTTCAAGTTCCATAATTTACAAGTTACACCCCTTTACTTTATTAATTACAAATTAAACCTTATACTTTTATTCTTTACCATTTAATCCTCATCTTAGTTACATTACACATCAAGCCCTTTTATTTATTCAATTTACAGAAAATACCCTTCAATATCAATATGTTACAAACAGCCCTCAAGGTTTAGGTAATTTACATATTTAGTCTTTGTACTTATTTAAATACAAAACAAATTATATAATTAGCCATAATTACATATTAGACCCATAAATACTCCAAATTACACAAAACACTCTTAGCATTATTATTTACACAAAACCACTTCAAGTTTCCAGAAATTACATTTTTAGTCCCTCGTTTTATTTATTTTCCAATTCGAATATACATAATTTACAAATTACATTTTAATTCCAAAACCTCCATAATTTACAAATAGCACCCTCAAGACATATTTTATTCATATTGCCCTGGTTTTATAGAGTATTACAAAAATGGTCCACAAATTTTAAAAATTACAAAACGCCCCCTTAACATTTATTTTCCAATCGGTTTTACATTTTATGCACAAAATCAAACCCTAAAAATTTCCAATCATCATCTCATCATTCTATCATCATTATATCATGATTATTTCCAGATTTCATTCATTCTAACCCTAGTTCGATCGGCCATGTAATTTTTCCCACAATATCTCTTTTATTTTCTAAAAACCGATTATAACCAAAAATCTAAAACCCATGAATTCGACTTTCAAAAATCAAGATGCTATTTTTCTCATGTTCTATGATGTATAAGAGACCCACGAAAAATATATACAAGGCTCATAAAAATCGCATACATGTTCTATATAATTAATTCGATTCTAGGGTTTATAAGCTTATTAATTTTCGTTCGATCATAGCACATTGCATGGTTCAATTCCAGTATTTTATACATGTTATATGTGATCAAGAGAGGGTTAGAAAAATACCAATTCGATTATAGAACAAAGGATTCACACGATTTGATTTTCTTTTTCTCGGTTGCACTTATTCGACCCAAATAAATCACCAACACCAAACGATCGACTCTAGGAGTGTGTAGCTATTTTTCCCACCTTCTTGGCAACCCTAAGAACTCCATAAAATTTACTCTTGATGCAGAAAAATCGGATGGAGGTGTGGATGAATTATTGAAGGTGGCGGCACTTTGTGTTTTAGGGTTTTGAGGTGAAAACAATTTAGGGATTGGTTATATCTAGTTTATGCCGAGCTATGGGGAGGGTATAAGGGCCAAAGAACCGGCCTTCACAAAAGCCCATCATGGTTTTCCTTTTATTTTGCATTTTCCTAATTTAAATGGTATTTTAAATGGTTTATAAATGATAATAATAGTGTAATTAAATTTTCGGTACACACAAGGGTATTTTGGTCATTTCATAACTTGTATAAATATTAATAGAAGTCGTCAAAATTATTTTGTATCATATCTTGTTCGTTTCCAGAAGTTTGGGATCGTTTCGGGACTTTAATTAAGCTTTAATTAATTTTTAAAGTTTTCAGGGGCATTTTTGTAATTTTTGCATGTTTTAGATTTTCGGGTTTTACAACTCTTCCCCTCTAACAGAAAAATTTCGTCCTCGAAATTTGCAAGGACATAGAAATGAAAGAGAACGGAAAACAAACAAGGACATACCAGACGCCTTATCTGCCTGGTCACGAGGATACGAGAAAACACGACCGGTAGTAGGAGTAGGAGAAGGAGGGCCAAGATATTTCTCAAGTGGTTCCGGATTCCGCCTCGGACAATCTTTCAACTTATGCTCCCTCGACCCACACCTAAAACAAGCTCCAGAAGTCGTACGACAAAATCCCGTATGATTCTTCCCACACTGTGGACAACTAGCCGACCCCTGACTGTCGCTGCGCCCCCGACGATCGCCATCCTGCCTAGAAGCTGACCTTGAATCCCGACCTCGCTGATCATGACCACGGTCCGCCCGATCTCGTGATTCCAAACCCCCACTAGACTGCCCCTTCCGCTCGTAATTCTGGTTCCGATGGCTCTTATAATCCTTACTCTGGTCCTGCTGACTCTGCCCCTTGGAATGCACCCGATTACCGTCCCTATCACGCTTATTAGCCACCCTGTCCGCATGTAACAACTCGATGTTACGCGCGGCGTCCTGAACTCCAGCCACATCCTCAAACGGAGTGTTAACAATCCGGTCTAACACCCACCCCTTTAAAGCCCATTTGAAATGACGAGCCTGCCGTATAGCATCACCAGTGACCTCTGGCCCAACGAAACTGGCCAGACGCAGAAACCGTTGCATAAACTCTCCTGACGACTCCTGATCACCTTGACGAATCGACCCGTATTCCCTTTCATACCTTAGCTGCTCCGACATAGGAATATACTGTCTATAAAACACCTCGATGAAATCCGCCCACGAACAAGTCTCGGCAAAATCATCCCCTTTCGCCTGAACAAGAGCAACCCACCAATTCTGGGCATCACCTTCCAGTTTGAATGTGGCCAACCGAGTTTTAAACTCGTCAGCACATCCCAGAACACGAAACAACTTCTCGATATGTGTGATCCAGTCCTCCGCTTCATGAGCAGTAGCAGCGGACCTGAAAGAGAGAGGCTTAAGCTTGTTAAACCTCTCGATCCACACATGAATGCCAACAGGAGGAGCAGCGGGAGGAGCAGTGGGTGGAGTAGGGGGTGGAGCATCACCACCACCACCACCACCACCAGAAGAACCTGCACCGTCCCTGATGTTATTGGTGACCTGAGTCACCACTTGCGGAATAGCAGCAGCCACAGCGGCGGCTATCATCTGTTCAAAATTGGGGCCATCCTCCCCATTAGTGTACTGAGTAAAGCGCGTATTCACCATCTGAACGATCACAAAAAGGATTAGCAACTCAGGTAGGATATGACAAAGCAGATCAAGAATTAAGATACATTGTCTCTGATACCATAAATTGTAACACCCCAACCCGACAAGGGCAAAGATGTCACAAATACATGGCTTCATATCAGATACAAGCATTCAGGAAATAAAAATAGCGGAAGCTTTGACATTAAAATTCAAAGGAAAATAAGTCAACACGACTTATATCAAGTGCAAGATGGGAATAACGAAGTACAAAACTGAATCCAAACTGCCCAAACAATGGCATAACAGAAACAATATCCAAATGGTCACACTAGAAAGACAAGGTCTAAACTTCACACAAGTTGCTCTCATCCCAAGCTAAAACCCAGCTCCTAGCTTAAATGTACCTGCCGCAGGAAAAGAAATGCGGCTGAGCTACGAGAGCTCAGTGAACAGATATAACGGAAACAAAGCAGTAATAACGGAATAATAAAGTAAATGAAATAATACCAGGAGTAACAAGAGTCAGGGAAAAAAGGAATACAAGAGTTATGCAGACATACCAGGAATTAAGAATGGATACAATGGTGAAAGAGAATGAAACCAGAACCCACCAAAATCACAAGTTGAAATCAAGTAAGGTCCAGTATCAAGTCATAGGGTAACATAACCAGAAATCCACCATAAACCCAAGTCAAATCAAGTCAGGTCAAATGTCAGGTCAAGTATCATGTCAAGTAGCAGGTCATAAGGTTACAAGGTTTCAGGTAAACAGAAATCCTCTACGAGCCCAGAAACTCAAAATCAATCTCAAAATCAAACCATATCAAGTCACATATCAGGGTGTATGGAGGGGTGACCTCAGCATACCAAGTACAGGGTGAGGGGATACCTCCAGGGGTTGGAGTCGCGAACTCCCAGGGGTGTGAAAGACGTGCATCGCACACACTCGTCAGTCACCAGGATATAACAGGAATCATAACTAATCAGGACATGTCTAGGATGCATCCATGCGCCCCCGCAGGCCACAGGGTCTTCTCTACATAACAAATCAAATCAGGTCGGGGACGGAACAGGACATCACTCTCCTGCCCTAGAGTCATGCCACCGGTGCATCAATGACATGGACATGAAACCCTCATGCCTAGTGGGTGGCTCGTAGTCTCAAACTGTGGGTCAAGGTCAGGTATCAAATCTCGGGTGTCAAGTCTCAGGTATCAAATGTCAGGTATCATATCAGGGTTCATATCAGGGTTCAAGACAGGATATAATTGCAGGGGTTCATTATCAGAAGGTCAATATCAGGAAGGTCAAATATTAGAAGGTTCATAATAGTTTATTATAAGAAAACCCTTTTTACATAGTTTTAATAATATGTTTCTTAGAACAGTTCATAATAAAAGTCTTTTAAGGAATGTTTCAAAACCTCTTCATATACAATTTAAAAGTAGTTATAAAATCCTATGAACCTTCAAGTATCCAAGGTCTTACTTATCCAGGTCATCAGGGTGAACAAGTCATGTCAAGTGTCATAGCAGGGTTCAAGTCAAGGTTCAAGTCAAATGGTCCATATCAAGTGTATCAAGGTTCAAGTCAAATGGTTCATATCAAGTGTATCAAGGTTCAAGTTCAGGTTTATGACAAGGTTCAAGACAAAGGTTCAAATCTATGGTTCACAATACAAGGGAAAACATAACAATGAATCAGGAATCAGAAATGAGACGAAGGCTCTTTACAAGGAGAGCAGAATATCTGTACCTTATTCAAAAGCAAGCAAAGAACACAAGAGTAGCTGACAGGGCTCAAGATCACTCTTTCCTCGAACCTAAAGGAGTAGAAGATATAAATACGAAAGGGGTTCAGTCATTTTCCCATTATAAGTAACTTCCATTTTTAGTAACTTTCTATTTTTAGCAGGTTTCCAATATTAGTAAGTTACCACACTTAGCAAGATTTAAGTGATATGATTCAATTCAAGTCTTTAATTAGCTTCTTATGGAAATAATATTCATTTTAACAATTTACACAAGTTCAGGGTTATTAATGCAAATTTACCAAAGTTAAAGGTCCACATTTGAAATCTTATCATTTTACCTTCCAAACACTTATACTTTCCAGAATTTCATGTTTAGCCTTCAAGTTCCATAATTTACAAGTTACACCCCTTTACTTTATTAATTACAAATTAAACCTTATACTTTTATTCTTTACCATTTAATCCTCATCTTAGTTACATTACACATCAAGCCCTTTTATTTATTCAATTTACAGAAAATACCCTTCAATATCAATATGTTACAAACAGCCCTCAAGGTTTAGGTAATTTACATATTTAGTCTTTGTACTTATTTAAATACAAAACAAATTATATAATTAGCCATAATTACATATTAGACCCATAAATACTCCAAATTACACAAAACACTCTTAGCATTATTATTTACACAAAACCACTTCAAGTTTCCAGAAATTACATTTTTAGTCCCTCGTTTTATTTATTTTCCAATTCGAATATACATAATTTACAAATTACATTTTAATTCCAAAACCTCCATAATTTACAAATAGCACCCTCAAGACATATTTTATTCATATTGCCCTGGTTTTATAGAGTATTACAAAAATGGTCCACAAATTTTAAAAATTACAAAACGCCCCCTTAACATTTATTTTCCAATCGGTTTTACATTTTATGCACAAAATCAAACCCTAAAAATTTCCAATCATCATCTCATCATTCTATCATCATTATATCATGATTATTTCCAGATTTCATTCATTCTAACCCTAGTTCGATCGGCCATGTAATTTTTCCCACAATATCTCTTTTATTTTCTAAAAACCGATTATAACCAAAAATCTAAAACCCATGAATTCGACTTTCAAAAATCAAGATGCTATTTTTCTCATGTTCTATGATGTATAAGAGACCCACGAAAAATATATACAAGGCTCATAAAAATCGCATACATGTTCTATATAATTAATTCGATTCTAGGGTTTATAAGCTTATTAATTTTCGTTCGATCATAGCACATTGCATGGTTCGATTCCAGTATTTTATACATGTTATATGTGATCAAGAGAGGGTTAGAAAAATACCAATTCGATTATAGAACAAAGGATTCACACGATTTGATTTTCTTTTTCTCGGTTGCACTTATTCGACCCAAATAAATCACCAACACCAAACGATCGACTCTAGGAGTGTGTAGCTATTTTTCCCACCTTCTTGGCAACCCTAAGAACTCCAGAAAATTTACTCTTGATGCAGAAAAATCGGATGGAGGTGTGGATGAATTATTGAAGGTGGCGGCACTTTGTGTTTTAGGGTTTTGAGGTGAAAACAATTTAGGGATTGGTTATCTCTAGTTTAGGCCGAGCTATGGGGAGGGTATAAGGGCCAAAGAACCGGCCTTCACAAAAGCCCATCATGGTTTTCCTTTTATTTTGCATTTTCCTAATTTAAATGGTATTTTAAATGGTTTATAAATGATAATAATAGTGTAATTAAATTTTCGGTACACACAAGGGTATTTTGGTCATTTCATAACTTGTATAAATATTAATCGAAGTCGTCAAAATTATTTTGTATCATATCTTGTTCGTTTCCAGAAGTTTGGGATCGTTTCGGGACTTTAATTAAGCTTTAATTAATTTTTAAAGTTTTCAGGGGCATTTTTGTAATTTTTGCATGTTTTAGATTTTCGGGTTTTACTAACCCATATCATTAATAGTGATCTTCCTTTTTGTAGCAAAAGAGATCAAGCATTAACAAGCTTCAACATTCTGTTGCAAGACTTGATAGTTACCTACTGTGTAACTCATTAGAATTTAGGCATCATTGTTGCATCTTTTATTCAGTAGAATCCGGTTAGTGTTTTAGTCCTCAAAACACATAGAGTGAAAGGGAGTAGTTGTACCCTTGTAAAGAACTCGACATCTAGCTTAGTGTCGGTAATTATTTAGGCGACGTCAGGTTGGTTCTTCCTTAAACTAGAACCCGGTATTAAGGTTTTCTCCGCCGAGAAGGGAGTTTGTTTCTTAGTGAAGAAAAACTCTCAAGTTAGAGGCTCGAGGAGTGGAGTAGGGCAAGGAAGAGAGTTCTTGTAGCCGAACCACTATAAATCTTCGTGTTGTGGTTTGATTGTTCTTTTCTCTACTTACTTGCTTATATAGTTGATTGTGTACTATTACTTTGAAATCACGATAAGTCACAAAGCTAATTAAATTTTAAAACGGTAAAAACTATTCAACCCCCCTTCTAGTTTTCCACAATTGGTACCAGAGCAGTGTTACTCAAGATTTTCAAAATATATTGTATTTTAAAAACTTGAAACGATCAATGGATTTTGAAAACTTTAAAGAAGGGCAATCTATGCAAAGACTACCACTATTTGAACCAAATTGTTTCATATATTGTAAAAATTGCTTTGAGATGTATGTGAAGTCAAAGGATATAGATCTGTGGTATATAATTGTAGAGGGTGATTACAAGCCCATAAGTAATGATATTTCAGGTGGTCGGGATGTAGGTACTTCTCTTACTCGTCACAGTGATGAGCAAAAGAAGTTTATTGCCAAAAATAACGAAGCAAAAATGATGCTTTACAATGCTTTACCTAAGAAAGAATATGAAAGAGTTTTTATGTGTAAAATGGCTAAGGATATTTGGCAATCATTAATTATCACTCATCAAGGGAAATCACAAGTCAAAGATAACAAAATTGATCTTCTTGTTCAACAATATGAACAATTTGTTATCTCTGAAGATGAGACCATTGATAGTGCGTTTGCTAGGTTTAATACTATTATTACATCTCTTAAAGCACTTGATGAATCTTTTTCTAGTAAGAATTTTGTCAGGAAATTTCTAAGAGCACTCCATCCGAAGTGGAGAGCAAAGATGACGGCTATTGAAGAATCTAAGGATCTTTCAATCTTGACACTTGACGAGCTCATCGGAAATCTCAAAGTTCACGAAATGGTGATGGAAAAAGACTTAGAAATAGTTAAAGGCAAAAAGGAGAAGATGAAGTCCATTGCCTTAAAAGCTAGAGTAGAATCAAGTGATGAAGAGTCTTGTTCTAGTATCAAAGACGAAGAGTATGCCATGGCCGTAAGAGATTTCAAGAAGTTCTTCAGGAGAGGAGGAAAGTTCGTAAGACCACCTCGTGAAGAAAAGAAATCCTTCCGGAAAGACCGTGATGATAGGAAAGGAAAAATAGATAGGAAGTGTTTTAGATGCGGGGATTCTAATCACTTAATAGGAGAATGTCCAAAACCTCCAAAGAACAAATCTCAAAAAGCACTTGTTAGTGGAGCCTGGAGTGACAGTGAAGGTGATGACGACGAGCCTAAGAACAACGAAGTTGCTCTCATGGCCAACGACACAGAAGAGGTACATTCTGACTCGCCATACTCCTTTATTGATGATGATACATTAGATATAGAATATAACAAACTGTGTGAAATCACCCTAAAAATCATAAGGAAAAATAAGTTCTTAAAAACTGAAAAGGAATTTTTAGAAAACGAAATTCACAGGTTAAAAGAGAAAGCTATAAGGTTAGAAAAAAGGTAATGGTATTAAAGAAACATGTGTTTTATGTCAAGAACTAAAACTTGAAATAAAAACACTAAAGTCCACACAGGAAAGTCTTATCAAACAAAACTCCAAATTCAAAAGATTTGATAAACACTTAAGTTGTACAGATGACATAATGAAAATGCAAAAATTACCTCATGATAGTTTCAAACCAGATTTTATGAGAAATGGAGACTTAAGTGACTTTCAGGAACAAACGGTAAAAGAAAAAGAAACTGTTCCAACAACTTCTGAGAACCACGGATCTGGCGGATCCAAAATTTTGGTTCCGCCAGTTGTATCCAAAGGATCCGCGGAAACAGAAGATGAACAGAAAGCTATTAAATCAGATAGTACAAATTTCGTTAAAGTCACTAGAAAACCTAGCACTAGTACAACTATTAACAAACAAAAACCATCAGTCTCTATAGGAAAATGTCAAAATAAGTATAAAGTCAAAACGACTGTAGACTCCTCATTCTATAAAGGAACCATGCTTAGAGAACAACTAGCTGCAATTCCCTTCGATTATCTGCTAGATATCAGTGAACCATGGTAATGTTATGTTTAACCCAAACGGACCCATAAGATATTGGGGACCAAATGCTTAAGTTTTTCTTGAACTAAGGTATGCTCAAAAATTGAGTTAGAACCAGATGAGTGGATTAAAAGATAGTAGGTGTTCAAGACACATGACGAGAAACAAAAGCCTTTCATCAACCTACCAAGTGTACGACGGAAGTAATGTCACATTCGGTAGCAAACTTTAAAGTAAAATCATAGGAAAATGTATGATCTCTCATGACTCTCTCTCTCGATGATGTTGCTCATATAGATAATTTAGGTTTTAACTTGCTTAGTATAAGTCAATTGTGCCATAAAAAATATAACGTCCTTTTCAGTGAAAATGGAAGTAAAATACTTAGAAACGGCATAACCGAAAGAAAAGGTGTTTTAAAGAATAACGTAAATGTTATAGATAAAACACCTAAAGACAAACGTTGTCTCACTTCTTTGGACGATAACTCAACTCTATGGCATCGACGCTTAGGCCACGCCAATATGAGGTTAATCCAATCCTTTTCATCTAAGGAACTCGTTAGGAACCTACCCAAGTTGAAATATGACCAACACTTTTGTGATGCTTGCAAAACAAGTTCATAATAGCCATAAGGCTAAAAACATGGTGTCTACATCTAGGTGTCTAGAATTGTTACATATGAATTTGTTTGGTCCATCCACTATACAAAGTTACGGGGGAAAACTTCTATACTTTGGTAATAGTAGATGATTACTCTAGATATACATGAACTAAGTTTTTGAATACTAAAAACAAAGCTAGACTAGTAGCACAAGGCTACAATCAAAAAGTAGGTATAGATTATCAATGAGACTTTTGCACCCATCGCTAGACTTAAATTAATTAGGATATTACTTGCATATGTATGTGCACATGATTTTAAACTATTTCAAATGGATGTCAAAAGTGCATTTTTAAATGGCCTTATAAACAAGGAAGTGTATATAGCACAACCTCCCGGCTTTGCCGATTTTGAAAAACCAAATCACGTCTACAAACTTAAAAAGCTTTATACGGACTTAAGCAAGCACCAAAAGCTTGGTATGATCGACTTAAGACCTTCCTAGTTGACCATAAGTATACCATGGGCCTAGTAGACAACACTCTCTTCACCAAGAAAAAAGGATCACATATTATCATAGTCCAGATATATGTGGATGACATTATATTCGGTTCAACTTGTCAAGAGTTATGCAATGAATTTTCGAAAATCATGCATGATGAGTTTGAAATGAGTATGATGGGGGAACTAAACTTTTTCTTAGGTCTCCAAATAAAACAATTAGAAGATGGGATATTCTTCAACCAATCTAAGTATATCAAGGATATGCTTAAGAAATTTGGTCTTGAAGATTCTAAACCTATGAAAACACCAATGTCTTTCGAAACCAAACTCACCAAGGATGACAAAAGTGAATCCGTAGATAGCACTAAATATAGAGGGATGATTGGTAGTTTACTCTACCTAACGGCTAGTAGACCGGACATTATGTTTAGTGTTTGTCTATGTGCACGCTTTCAAGAAGATCCCAAAACATCCCATCTTGAAGCCGTTAAAAGGATATTTAGGTACATTAAAGGCACTACACAATTAGGATTATGGTATCCCAAAGGAACGGGTGTAGAAACCATAGTGTATGCCGACTCAGACCATGCCGGTGATTATGTAGATAGGAAAAGTACAAGGGGTATTTGTACTTTTGTAGGACATTGTCTCACCTCATGGTTTGCTAAGAAACAAACTGCCCTTGCAATATCAACAATTGAAGCAGAGTACATATCTGCAGGAAATGCGTGTCAACAAGCACTATGGATGAAACAAGCTCTCGTCGACTATGAAATTAAACTCAAATGACATTCCTATTCCTTGTGAACAAAGGAGCTATCGATCTTAGCAAAAATCCAGTCCAACATGCTAGAACCAAACACATAGAAAAACGCCACCACTTCCTACGTGTCAATGTTCAGAAGGGAAAACATCTCAATTGAGAAAGTTTCCTCAGAGAACAACATTGCCAATATCCTCACAAAACCTCTCAAAAGTGAAACCTTTCAACTGTCTTAGACTTAGATTATGATCAATGAAACCCAGTGAGTAGATAAAGCATCAGCTCGTACCTTAGATTAATCAAACACGACAATAACAAAATTGTGTCCTGATCCTGCGGATCCAAACGACAATGAGGGCGGATCCCTTATTTTGGATCCGCCGGATCCGCGGCCTGCTGAGCTAATTTTCTGTATATTAAAACAAACACTCTTTATTGTACATCACATTCCCCAAAAACACACATCCCACTGGAATTCGATTTCTATCACACCAAACCCAGAAATTAGGTCATTCTCCACCATCAATTTGTGCTTAAATCATCTCTGTAAGTATCCTAATCATAATCTAAATCATAATCTGAGTCTAGGATTTCTATTTATTACACAAAAATCAAAACATGGGGTTTGTGCATTTTCTTTGTAAAATCATGAAGCATGTTTACTAAAATTGCATAACAAATCATATTTGGAATCGAATATCATAATGCATTATCATTTTTCATCAAAAACCCCATGAGAAATTTTTGCTAAAATCTTCTCACAACTAGGAAAAACGATTTTCAATCATTGTTTATACAAATACAAAAACGTTATGCTTTTAAACATCACTTGCATAATGTCTCTTGAATGCTAAAGAGAATACATAACTAATATGTATTTTCGGGTACATTCAAACGTAGCTACATTGAATTAGGAGCGTTTGGGTTATCTCATATTTTTGTTATAAATCTTGCATAAATGAATCTTCATACATCAAAAGAAGTCGAGATAACCGCACCTCCACATTGTCCCCATGTAGGCACTCACTAGAAATTAATATACGTATTGTCGGTAGTTTTAACTAAATTAAGAAATTTCTTGTGTCTAGGATAATCATGCCTCCTGCAACAAATTATGACCATAAGGGCACCATCAATTACCTACCTCAACACCACAAAACCAAAGGTCTCACCGAAGCTCAAGTAAATATATTTAAAGCCTTAGAGAAACGTTATATTCATGAAGGTAGAACCATAGACTCATCATTTTTAGAAGAAACCAATATCCGTGAACAATTAGCCGCTATCCAACTTGATTGTCTCCTCGACATAGATGAGCCTATCATTCCTAGGTTTATACTTGAATTTTATGCCTCCATAAAACTTAGATCTGACGACTTTGGATCTTTAAGCATCCATTTCAAAGTAAACCATAATCAATTCAGTTTTCCTTTAAATCAATTCGGAGAAGTTTTAGGTATTCCAAATCATGGAACTTGCTTTTATTCAGACAAGTGGCCTTTGTCCATTCTAGAATGCAACCTTGGCCGTATCCATCCATACGATACACCTCTCACTTCCAAAGAAATCATCCGAGACCATCTCTTCAATCCTAGAACCAACCCAACTAAGAAAATCCGAGGTAAACAAGTAAATCGATATCCATTTGCCATGGAGCTTAATGAACTCAAACCCGAATTTAAGAAACTAGAGGAGATTTTAAAAGCCAACATCATTAGCACTGTTGGTAATAGGGATCATATGAATGCAAGCCTGTGCTACATACTCTACTGTGTGTCGACCCACCAACAATTCAACTTAGCCTACTATATCGCCAAAAGAATGGCCGATATACCTGTCTTAGGTACCACCGCCATGCCATATGGGATGCTTCTTACCCGTCTGTTTAGAGCTTCTATACCTATTCCTCGAAATGACAGTGGTTTCCTTCCTATCTACACCGAAATCCCACACACCTTTGTTCCTCTTAGCGATCATAGGGTAGCCGTAGCAAGAGGAAAACGTGCTCATTCTCCAACCTCATCTTCATCATCATCGGCTAGTGACGAAGACGGTTTGCCCAACTCTAGGATTCCTCCACCCGAATACTTGAATCAACTTCCTTCCATTAACAATGAATTCGAGGAGCTTCGACAAACAAAGGAAATAATGAAAAATCTAGGACGGTGGATCATGAAACTTCACAAGAGTCACAAGATAATGAACAACAAGTGACATCTAAGGAGTGTTTGGATTTAGACTTTATTAGACAATGAGATGTTGAATTTATGTGTTTCTTAAGATATTATGTTAGTACTTGACATACGTGTGAACTAACTCAAAATTGCAGGTCGATAACACATGTTGTTATCAATTTTCCGAGATTAAGCCCCCGTTTGGCTTAACTCCCTTTATGGTAAGATATTATGATTGGATTAATCAATGTGCAAACGTGTGTTAGAACCTATATATTTAGTATTTTTCTATCACATATTAGTTATTACATATGTTTTAGGAGAATTTTCGGGATTTGAACATGAAACGCGAAATTCGACATATGTTCTGTTTGTTTTAGAAATTGTGTACGGCGGATATGGCGGATCTCAAAATTTGGATCCGCCAGTTCTGAACCTGCGGATTCAGCGGATCCAAAAATTTGGATCCGCCTTTGTTGTCGATTGGATCCGCAGGCTTAAACAGTAATATTTTTCAAAACTTTCCCGATTAATCGACTCTTAGATTCTTCGTTTCAGGAGCATTCTACTGATCATTAGGATGTTTAGAAACCTTTAGAACAATTAGAAAACAATAAGAATCATTTTCCCACCAAAATTTGAATATTCAAATTTTTGTCTAGGTTACCTTTCTCTAACACATCAGGATTCCTTTAGCTAGGTTCCTTGGAATCCGTGAATCAATCACATTACATGCTTTTGAGTCATCTTCTGCATATCTTCATGTCAACTCCATTTCTATGGATTGACTTTGATAATATGACAAACAACTTTATCTTGCTCCAAGTTTTTGGAAACCAACACCTCTTTAAACATCTAATCCAAACACCAATTTCCATACACTTTAGAGTAGTATAAATTAGAAGCCTTAGGATGATTTCCACTCACATTCTCATAATCATACCTGCACAATTTTACAATGCACAAATCCAACAATTCACACACATCCAGACCACACAGAAGGACCGCTAGAATTAGCGTAAGACCATACTGGTTCATAAATCCCATCTCTAATGTGAACTTCCCTACCATATCCACTACTACTTCAACACCCATCATAACTCCTGTGATTAACATACCATCACCCGTTTCAACTCAACCATCACGATCACCATCACCTATCATAATTCTACTAAGTACCACACCATCACCTACATCAAGGTCACCATCACCTACCATAACTCTAATAGGTAATACACCATCACCAACTCCATCTCAACCAAGATCACCATCATCTACAACAACACCATTAGCTTCCTCACCACTACCCACATCATCTCAAGTGAGAAAATCATCATCACCTCCACAATCACCTAACTTGCAACCCCATGATCTACTTACCACACTCCAAAACATTGATGAATCAATGTGGATCAATCAACCAAACACTCAAGACAATGAGGAACTTGACTCAAACTTACATGATACTAAGAACTTAGAATCCATTTGGCTTGCCTCCATCATATCTTCATCAAACCTAAACAATCCTCCGCAATAGGCATTTTTAGTCCCTTCCTAGCTTTCTTCTATAGGAACTCTTAGAAATTTTTAGGACTCGTTTTGGTTGTTCTCTTTTTATGTTGTAATATCATGTTTTGTGACCTTTGTCACAAACAAATTTTCAATGAATGGATGTTATGTCTTTATGCTTGTAGGTGATCACTATTTGGCATAATATCTTGTTGTTTTAAGTTCTCATTATAATTAGACCACTTATACTTAGGAGCATTTTTTTGATCCGACAGTTGTTTTGACTTTTTAAAGTCAAATGGGTTAAACTATCATGTTTGGTTGACATATACATGTGCATTTAGCTACTTGGTTAGATTGATTCACAACTAACCTTTGTTTTGTAGCTTCTCTCAACCTTGAATCATATACGTTGGTACCCTAGCAACGGGGAGTATAGATCAAGGGGGAGTATATTATACTAACTCATTTTCTTTTATAACATCTCATACTCTTGAAATGTATACGTTGGTACTCTAGCAATGGGGAGTATACATCAAGGGGGAACATATCATATTCTAACCATTTGTTTTGTAGGATCATACATCATATCCTTGGCACTCCATTTAGGGGGAGTATAAATCAAGGGGGAGCTTTAAAGTTCTCAAAATCACATTCCGCTACGCATATCTTCTTTTTGTTTCGACAAAAAGGGGGAGAAAGGATTAAGTTCTCATCACTGTGAAACATCACAGTACATACTTTTTGCTTAAAATAGATTTTAAAACTTGCATAAACTAACTTAATCTATATTTTTAAAAGACTCATCCTTTATTTAAGTTCTTTACTTAAAAATACACTTTATGTTTTGTCATCAACAAAAAGGGGGAGATTGTTAATACAAATATCGTCCTAAAAACGTTATTTATATTTTACGATCTTTGCTTAATTTTGTTAATGACAAATACAAAGTTTATCTTTAAGCAAAAGCATAAATATAAGAATAAGCCTTTTACATTTATAGTGATAAGTCTTTTAAAAACACATTTTCACATTACAAGTCTACTAGGGATAACATTACATACATTTACAAGTTTATTCCTTAAAATAGAAACTTTATTTTTTAAATATTAGGATGACATCATGGCATGCATCATGAACATAATCTTAGAAAGATTTTGAGATATTTTGTTTAGATCTTCAAGCCAAAGAGTTGACATTTGAAGATATGGAAAGATTGTGCAAGATTCGGAAAGATATGAAGATCTCTTAGCTGGCCTGACATAGCGGATCCAAATCCATACAAGGGCGGATCCAATTTTTGGGATACGCCAGATCCGCCAACTGTTGGATCAGTTTGCCTATAAATAGCAAGCTGATCATTTGGGCATTTCATCACTTACATAGCATAAATTATACATTCTTTCATTTACATATTACTAACCCATATCATTCATAGTGATCTTTCTTTTTGTAGCAAAAGAGATCAAGCATTAACAAGCTTCAACATTCTGTTGCAAGACTTGATAGTTACCTACTGTGTAACTCATTAGAATTTAGGCATCATTGTTGCATCTTTTATTCAGTAGAATCCGGTTAGTGTTTTAGTCCTCAAAACACATAGAGTGAAAGGGAGTAGTTGTACCCTTGTAAAGAACTCGACATCTAGCTTAGTGTCGGTAATTATTTAGGCGACGTCAGGTTGGTTCTTCCTTAAACTAGAACCCGGTATCTAGCTTTGTACCGGAAAAAGGTGTAAGCGACGTGTATTAAGGTTTTCTCCGCCGAGAAGGGAGTTTGTTTCTTAGTGAAGAAAAACTCTCAAGTTAGAGGCTCGAGGAGTGAAGTAGGGCAAGGAAGAGAGTTCTTGTAGCCGAACCACTATAAATCTTCGTGTTGTGGTTTGATTGTTCTTTTCTCTACTTACTTGCTTATATAGTTGATTGTGTACTATTACTTTGAAATCACGATAAGTCACAAAGCTAATTAAATTTTAAAACGGTAAAAACTATTCAACCCCCCTTCTAGTTTTCCACAATCTACATATACTTGAACTAAGAGGATATCACCTTTGTTCTTTTTGATACATAGAGTCTGATCAATCTTTCCCCTATGGAACCCATTCTTCAAAAGATATTTAGCTAGAGTTTCATACCAAGCTCTTGGAGCTTGATGCAATCCATATAGAGCTGTTACCACCTTATAAACTTTTTCAGGATGATCTGGGTCTATGAAACCTGGAGGTTGAGAAACATATACCTCCTCATCAATTGTACCATATAGAAAGGCACTCTTCACATCCATCTGATAGACCATAAAACCCATAAATGAAGCATAAGCTAGAAAAAGCCTTATAGCTTCAATCCTGGCAACTGGAGCAAAAATCTCCTCATAATCTATCCCTTCTTCCTGAGTATAGCCTTGAGCTACAAGCCTTGCTTTGTTCTTTATCACTATACCCCTTTCATCCTTCTTGTTCCTGAATACCCACTTAGTACCAATAACCTTCATTCCCTTTGGCAAATCAACCAGAACCCAAACCTTTTGAATTTTGAATTGAAGCAGTTCTTCTTGTATTGCCTCAACCCAACTTGAGTCCTCCAATGCCTTTAGCACATTCTTTGGTTCAATCTGTGATAGGAAGCATACAAACAAACACTCATTCTCATCTTCATGGTGTTTTTCATCATACACAACACTTAGAAAACCATGATGATCTGGATCTTGTATATGTCTTCTGGTCTTCACACCAGATTGCACATCTCCAATCATATTTCTAAGTGGGTGATTCTTGTTAACAATAGTATGATGTGTAGGAAGAACTTCATAATTCACTGGCATGTTGTGCAGCTCCACTTCTTCATCAGAAAGATTACCAATATCAACTGTTGGTTCAACAGTATGAAGATTTGAACCATCAATACCTTCTTTTGGCTCAGCAGTACTAACTCCATTTGTACTGCTCTCAGGAATTTCTGTTTCTTTACCTTCCAGTCCATTGATTTCACCATCATTCTTCTCTTTATCAGCATCATTCGGTGAAGAAGAATCATACAATGAACTATCTTCCAAAATTGGCATCAATATATACTCTTCATCATCTTCTTCTGAACCTGCATCATGGTTAGTATTTGTACCTGTAACAGGCACATAGTTCATAGAATCTGAAAGCATATCAAGATCAAATAACCAATCTGGACCAGCACCTGCAACATTTTGTATATTCTCTTGAAATTCTATGTGCAGATTTTCCTCTACATGCCTAGTGCTCTTGTTATACACTCTAAATGCCTTACTATGCAAAGAATAACCAACAAAGAAACCTTCATCAGATTTCCCATCAAACTTTCCTAATTGGTCTTTGGTATTAAGGATAGTGACATGGAAACCAAAAGGTCTCATGAAGCTTAAGGCAGGTGTTCTACCTCTAAAAAGTTCATAAGCAGTCTTGTTATGAGGTTGCACAACTAGAACCCTATTCTGAACATAACAAGCAGTACTAACTGCTTCAGCCCAAAATGAAATAGGTAGCTTAAAATCTGCTAACATTGTCCTAGCAGCCTCTATTAAAGTCCTATTCTTCCTTTCAGCTACTCCATTTTGCTGTGGGGTTCTAGCTACACTAAATTCCCTTTTAATACCCTTTTCTTTGCAAAACTCATCCATAACCCTGTTTTTAAATTCTGTTCCATTATCACATCTGATTATCTTAACTTTCTTATCAGCTAGGTTTTCTACCTCAACAATAAATGACTTAAGGATCTCACTAGTCTCATCCTAAGTTCTCAAAAAGAAAACCCAAGTAAACCTAGAATAATCATCAGTGATAACCAAACAATATCTTTTATGATTCAAGCTATTCACAGAAGTTGGACCAAACAAGTCCATATGAAGCATGTATAAAGCTTGATTGTTAGAGTTATGCATCTTTGGCTTACAAGAAGCTCTGTGTTGCTTACCCTTAAGGCAAGAAACACAGGTTTGGTCATTTTGAAAAGTCTTGTTAGGTAAACCTCTTACCAAACCATTTTTAGCAATTTTGTTAATGGTTTTGAAATTAACATGACCAAGCCTTCTGTGCCACAACATTGACTCCTCCAATGTGGCTTTTGCAACAAGGCAAGTAAAACCTTCTTTGGGAACAAGTTTATTCATCTCAACACCGTATGTGTTACCCTTTTTGGGGATTTTAAGCAATACTTTACTTTCATCAGGCAGCTTGAAATCAGGAGAAAGAATAAGACAATTAGTATCAGTAAATAACACCTTATTCTGTTTGTCACAAATTTGTGATACACTAAAAAGGTTGTACTTTAGCTCTGGTACAAAATACACATTTTCAAAGTCAAGATTACCAGTTTTAATTACACCTTTACCAGTAATCTTGCCACCAACTCCACCTCCAAAGATAACAGGTCCACCATCTAAAGCCACAAAATCTGAAAGGTATGACATGTTACCAGTCATGTTCCTTGACCATCCACTGTCTGAGTATCCTCTATCTTCTCGATCATTTATAGGATGTTCCTGCACACAAAATAAGGGGGTTAGTTCCTTTTGGGGACCCAAGCCATCACTGACTTGGATCTGCCTCGTGCATCAATATAAGAATATTTATTAAAAGTCATTGATGCACCATTGGGTTTGGTAGGTTTCCAGACCCAACGTGCTGAGGCCTTCACAGCATTGCCCCATTTTCCCTTAACAGCATTCAGATGCCTAGCAGTAGGAATTGCTGGCCTAGCAGTAGGAACTGCTGACCTAACAATAGAAACTGCTGGCTTAGTATTTTTAACTTTAGACACCCATTTTTGATTATGTAAAGCTATTTTCTTGTAGAAGGGCCTGTTAACTGTTTGTGCATGTTTTGAAAATGGTTTTGCACCTGAAATAGTTGGTTTGTTGTTAACACCTTTGTTTGGTCTAGCAGTAGAAACTGATTTTATGCCAGACTTTAACATTATTGCATTGGGTGTCATCCTATGATTGACATTAGGGTGAGTCATTCTACTTGAACTTCTGTTGTTCACCCTAGAGTTTGTATTCCCATTCACCCTTGATTTCCCAAAAACATTCTTTTTCCAAGGGTTTGAATCACAGTATGCTGCCAAGTGATCAAAACTACCACACACAAAACAAATTTTATTCTGCATACAAAATTCACTACCCAGCTGTTGAGACTTTAAATTGTTCCAATTCCTTTGATTTCCCCTAGGAACTGGAGATCTACTTGTAGACCTGTACATCTCAGCATACCTAACATTTTTCTTAATTGGTTTTAGATTGTCAGTTTTAACCACTTTAGGAGCATGTTTAGCTTCTACTTTAACATTCTCAGTTTTGACCTTAACCTGATCATCCTTGTCATCATCAGAAGTCCAATCCTCAATGGTTGGAGCATCTGAGTCCCTTGCAGAGGATACCTTGTTCTCAAAGAGTGAAGTATCACTTGCACTCTCAAAAGAATCCTCAGCCTTAACAAACTTTGTGGGACTCTCTTTGGTCTTAGGACCATAACTAGGAAACTCAACATCCTTAAACTCTTCTAGACCTGTATGGGCTAAATCAATTCCTGGAGGCACAAACATTCCTCTAATGGGAGGTACAACAGACTTGTAACCTAAACCAGATGTAGCTTTATTTACAAGTTGACTCTCTATAATTCTTTGAACCCCTTTAGATGTATATTCAAGAGTGTCAACACTTAACTTTATATTTTCTCTTTCTCTGTTAAGCTTTTCTAGTTCATATACAAGCCCACTCATTTTATCATCTTTTAGTTGCAAATCCCTTTTTAAGAAAGCTATTTTTCTGTAAAATTAGTTTCATTTTGTCTATAAAAAGTCAGTTGTTCCTCTAAAACAGCTAGTCCTCTTTTATGGTTTGACAGACTGAAGTTTACTTGATTAAATTCTACTCTAAGATCATCATATTGTTTCTTAAGAGTTTCATAATCTTTTAAAGCAGAACAAGCATTTGAACATTTTTGAACTATATGTACCTCCGAGTCTGAGAAAGCCATTAATCCCAAGTTAGCCGATTCCTCCTCTTCTTCCATGAAGCTCCAGTCAAAACCAGCTCCGTCCACAGCTACCATTTCCTTGGAAGAAGTGTCTTCCACATTCACTGTCCTTCTGTTCCCTTGCTGACCTCTGTACACCTTCCCTTTGTTAGCCTGTTGTCTAGGGCTTCTACATTCCCTGGCAAAGTGTCCCATCTTGTGACAATTATAGCACTCCACCTTAGATTTATCATACCCAGCAACATCTCTTCCATTGAAGGTAATCTTGTTACCAGTCCTTTGATAGTATTTCTTTGCCCTGATACTTATCAAAGCCAACTGCCACTTCAAATCCATAGCTTCCAAATCATCTTCAGCAATTTGAAGAAGGTCTTCATTGAAGATCTGAGACCCACTAGATTGTTCTGACACAAATGCATATATGGTCTCATCAGTTAAGCCAGCAGTACTAGTTTTTACACTAGCAGTGCTAACTTTAGGGCTGGCAGTACAAACTGCTTCTTCATCTTCAGGACTGATACTGCTTGGAGATGATAAGAATGCCATGTTTCCAGAACTAGTACTGGTGCTTCCTCCCTTCTTCACCTTTTGTTCAACAATCTTGAGATTGTTGTACAGCTCATTCAATGACATCTTTTCCAGTTCTGGCTTATTGCTCCAGACAACCACATAGGTGTTCCACTCAGCAGGTAGACTATTGAGAAACTTCATATTGAGATCTTCTTGTGGAATCATAATTTTCAGAACAGTAAGCTGGCTGACAATCTTTTGAAGTCTATTAAAGATATGATCAAGTGATTCAGTGCTTGAGGCACTAAAGTTCTCATAACTCTGCTTAAGTAGGGTTCTCTGTGCCTTCTTGGTGGCTTCATTACCACCAAATCTCTCCACCACTGCTTCAAAAAGTGTCTTAGCAGTCTCATAATGGCTAAAGTTTAACACTTGATCATTAGGAATTGCCATGAGTAACAAATTCCTAGCCTTCTGATCATTCTTCTTTTTTATTCTCTCATCATTTGTGACTGGTTCAGTGTTGAGCTTTATGGTCTTGGAACCGTCAGCACGAGTTTCCTCAGAAGTAGTTGGTTTGAAGGAATCACCATTGATTATGATATCCCATAGTGCATAGTCTTACACCATGAAATATTGTTCAATTCTGAGCCGCCATAGATCATACTCATTCTGTTTTAGCATGGGGAGTTTGGCAAGGATTGAGGTTTGTGGTGTCTCCATGTCCATCTTCTTGGTTGCAAGAGAGTAAATACTTTTGGATCTTCTAATTCAAAGTATCAGAAACCTGGCTCTGATACCACTTGACCGGATCTAAACACACGACTTGTGTTGAAGATACTTTGAGTATAATGCTAAGTAGCACGCGGAATTTACTACAAAGCACTTAGAAGATTTTGTGTTTGGTGATGTGTATGATAGTATGAATGTAACAGTAAAAGTAAGAACACACTGTTTAACCAAACGATTAGCTTCAATATATTACGAGTGATCTACAATATCACTAGGGTTCGACAACCTTGAAGCTCTTACAATAATGCGTATTAGAGATATATGAAACCCTAATTAGGATCTCCTTTTATAGAACAAGGAGTCCTATACAAGTAAAACTATTATACGTATCAATCTAACTTAATAAGATATACATTACATCTTTTCTATATATATCATTACGCGTCTTTCATCTTCTGTCTTCATCTTATAACCAGTACTAACTTCTTGAGGTAACAGTACTAACTGACTTAGTACTGTTAGTGTAAACTGTAAAACCCAGAATTTTTGAACACGTAAAATACCCAGAATACCCTTTGATCCCAAATTCATAAAAGACGTTTATTTAAGACATTTTATCCCGAATATAACCTAAGCAGTTAACCGTTAAAATTGAACTAATTTAAGTGATACGATAATAAGACTATGATAAAACAAATGGTACGTATATTAAATCCCACGTCACTAATGCCTAAACGAAATTCTTGGGTGTAGCAATTATTTAAAAATATTAACACTAAAAGTTGTCCTCTAATCAAATCCCATAATAATAGCATGTTTCCATTTTAAGATCAACCTTTACACGTTTGTTTTATGACTGAACCATGCCCTCTTTTCTTTGTCAATTGTACCCCATAAAGTTAGTGTTTTCCTTTTTGAAAATCCATTCACACGTTTTCTTTAATGACCAAATCTTGTACACGTTTTTCCTGTCAATCATATTCCATAAAGTTAGTGATTTCCTTTTGGCTATTTCTCTCACGTCTGCCTTTAAACCATGCATGCTCACACATTTTATTCACACAAAATTCTCTAAGACACAACCTTAAAAAAAAAACCCTACAATCAATTGGCGGCTACATCTTTTATTTCATCCTTCCTGTTCGAATCAAAGGCAGCAAAGAGGAGACTTTTTTTTGGTTGCTACTTGGTGGTCTAGTCGAGGCGTACTGCTGGTTCGAGGGGAGTAGTTTTGGCTTGGATTCGACGAGGTTGTGGTCGTGGTTTTGTAGCAGGTTCGAGGGGCTTGTGCTCGTGGTCTTTGGTCGTTCGTTCTTCTCTTTTGATCACGCTACGAGGGTATAGTATCTACCTTGTTTTATTCCTTTCATTTGATCTCTTTTTAAACGTATGAAATGTCTCATGATGCTTCATAAATCAGTAAATATACATGTATGGATACAACATAAACGTCACATGAAATCAAAAAGGTAACACATAAAAATAACGACTATAAGAGCCTACATATATATCGATCTTTATTCGACCCTCATGTTTCTGTTTTGATTTGCTTGTGTCCAACCCATTTTGCACGTACGAAATTAACCCTACGAACAGAAATAAAAGAAGAAAAGACATGTTTGTTTTGTTACTATTTTCGAACACCATACAGTAGGTAAAGGGGGTGTCGGGTAGAGTGGAATGTCATGATTTTATGTGGTCATTGTGGTGTCGTGTGGCTGTGAAATGGTCGAGTTTCATGCAAAAGAAATGGGTCTTGTGTGTGTGTCGTATGGTGCTAGGTGTGTGTCGATAGGGCTATGACTCATGCGTGTTTTTGCTGTGTCGAGGGGGCTGGAAAGGAGTAAAACATGCGTATTTTCCTTATGTTTCATGTCGCATCTAAATATACATAAAGAGGGTGTCGCGAGTTAATTTTGTATCGAGAAGTATACGTTGTGGGTGTGTCGTATGTTTTACAAGTTGGGTATGGTTTGAAAACATTCATACTAATTATTGTCGTGCGAGTAAACGTGATCCTATGAAGCTGTTTTGTATGCGATTTCGTTTTCATTATATACCATACGAGGAGATGAGGGCATGCACGGTTTACTTTTTTGTGTCCTACCTTCATATCAAATAAAATAAAGAGTAATTGAATTGTTTGTACAGCAAGTAGTGTAGTAAAATAAGGAATCTTAATATGTAACTGATAATTTACACTATGGACCTTAAGCTTTGTAATATTAACACTTTAGACCCTAAACTAATATAATGGTTGATGACATCAAATAACGACATATTATTAGCATCATTTATCCTATATTATTGACTTGTTTTATATCACTTTATATGAGAATTGATACTTAATCGTTTACTTTTGTAATTCTCAGTTATAAACAAGCATTAGGTGAAAGTTAATGATTTCGGACGGAAATTGGAGCAAAATGAATCAAGTTGGAAAAGTCTACTGAACTGAAGGAAGATGCGTCGTATCATTCTTGATAGATACGTCGTACATAAAGACTTAGACGAATCTGAGACCATTGCCTGACTTTAAAGAATGCGCCGCATGTATTTATCTCATGCGCCGCATATAAAACCTTGGTCAACGAAGAAGATCTGACTTATCTACTCCAGATACACCGTATGACATTCCTAACATACGGCGCATCAATCTCAAGACTTCACCAAAGATTATCCAAGATACTAAAGGACATGCGCCGCATAAAGATACAAGTTACGCCGCATCTGAAGACGGTGAACGAATATTCTGGAATATAATAATCTTGGACCCCACGCGAAGTTACCTAGATACGCCGCATCGGACCAATCCGATGCGCCGTATTGGCCATATACAATCTTAGCCGAGAAATCAAGTGAAGAATAGAAGCTCAATGAAGAAGTCAAGATTACATAATGATACTCGGAGATGCTTTCGTATTTTGGCCATAAAATCTTCATCCGGACTCCGTTTTAGGTGATTCAAGCGGCCACGGAAAGAGAAAAAGGAGATCTATATTTTTCAGAAGGAGATACGGCGCATTGGCTTTGTGGATGCGCCGCATCGAGGTCGGAACAGCAGCAGACTAATTTTGGTAAACCTTGGAGGCTACTCTTCCTTACCCCTATAAATACCACAGCCCTATGGACGATTTGTGGGGGTGAAAAATCACTATTATCAGTTGGGAACAGCCCCAAATAGTCCCCAACACCTTCTCCATCCACCATTGAAGATCGACGAAGAACATCTCCATACTTATCTTTGTGTATCATTCGGTTAGCATAATAAATTTGTCTATGGATTTCTTATGTTTAATTTTTATGTATACTTTATCTTTTGCTGAGATTATGGGCTAACACCCTTAGGTGTTAGCCATGTTTATGAAGTTTTATTAGTTTTTATGATTTTGTCGATGTGTTTGCTTTGTTATTGGATTGGGTACTTGTCGATAAAAACTCGTTTATTGCTTATAACTAGTA
The DNA here is from genome assembly GCA_021014915.2 of Artemisia tridentata subsp. tridentata. Lineage (NCBI taxonomy): Eukaryota > Viridiplantae > Streptophyta > Magnoliopsida > Asterales > Asteraceae > Artemisia > Artemisia tridentata. Next base: position 297,391,544 of record CP139501.1, read on the forward strand.
GAAGTCTATGTAACTAGGTTATGATCCTTATAACTTTAATTGATGTGACTTAACTACCTGTAATTGTGGTTACTTAGGTTGAGTTATTTGCGTGTTAACCCGAATCTCTATTAGGAATCATTGTTTGGCATAAACGGAACGTGTCTACAACCTAATAGGACTAGTAGCGTGTAATACCGAACTAGGTTAGATAGTTTAAAGCAATAAGTTAGTATTGATGCTAGACGAGTCACTATGATCATGTCCTCTTTCCCACCACGATGGTCGGTTATTTAATCATGACAGGATTAATAATTGGATTGGCGACAAAACAATTGAATGAATTAAAACAAGTAGACATAAGCATGTATAACTATAAAATGTATTAGACTTGGCTAACCCGTTCTTCCCTATTGATATCGATCTATTGTACTATCCTTAGTTTAGATATTTATTTTATTGCAATTAGTTTAATTAAAACACATAAAATCGTGATAGCCTCTCAGGCTAAAACCCCCAAAAATATTTACTTGCTTTCTAGGTTAGAATAGTTAGTTTAGTAATTAGAATACCTTTAGATCATCTTAGCTTCGCTCCAAGTGAACGACCCTTGCTTACCTAGAAACTATCTACATTGATCGGGTACACTGCTCGTGAGTGTTTAGAGTCTATAGGTTAGTTCGGCAATAAATAAATTTAAAACTTGGTTGATTTTTATAGACCTAAAAAAAACACATCAAGTTTTTGGCGCCGCTGCCGGGGAGTGATTGTTTTAATTTGATTTATTGGTATTTTAGTTTAGTTAGTTTTATTTGTTTCTGTGTTGTTTCTGTGTTTCTGTCTCAGAAAGGCAATACGGCGTATCCTTGTCTGTGGATGCGGCGTATCTGTCTTATATCAATACGGCGTATACAGGTCAATTGTATACGGCGTATTGACGTTCTGTGACCATTTTTTTTTTTTATCGTTTTTCTTTATTTTTGTTTATTTAATTTTTATTTTTCGTTTTAGTTTTTATTGTTTTTGTTTCGGTTACTGCTGTTCTTGGTTGTTTATCTTTCAGGTAATAATGATGATGGATAATCCGGACATAACTATGGAAGAATATCTTAGGCTTAACAATGAAAGATCCTTGAGCAATAAAAAGGTTTACGATTGGGAAAGAGCAAGATATGGTGCACAAGTCATCAATGATAAAGAACCCACGATGGAAGAGTACTTATTATCAAAGCAGGAAGAGTCAGGGAAAGAAAGAAAGACATTGCCATTTAGACACACTTGGACTTTATCCAATGATGATGATGAAGAAGAATCATACGATTTTGGTGCAATTAGGTTTCCGGCAATAGTTATTGATGATGTTATTTCTCCGAAAGTTGCCCAAGAGGAAGAAGAGTCACAAGTGTTTGATTTGAATGAAAATCCGGCAATTGTTTACAAAGAAGCTTATTCATCCGAAAGTGCTTATGATGAAAATGAAGATGAATGTGGAACAATGGTGTATGGTGCTATTACTTGTGATTTTTCACCCGAGTTGGAAAATATATTCTAATCATATCAAAAACACCATGATGATATTCCATCGGATGAAGATAATGAGTATTCTAATATTGAAAGTTTTGATTGTATTGTGTACGATGCCATACCGCAATTGCCACAACAAAATGAAATATTCATGCGTGGAACAAATGAGCCAGATTATGACCCCACAAAGGATTTTGAAGAAATGTGGGATGACTTATTTGAGGCGGCTATTCGGGAAAAGGATGAAATTACAAGACCACTAGTTGAAGATGGAGACCCACAAGATGAATTGGAGTCACTTACAACAAAAAGTGGTACTAATTTATTTAATATTATTAATCCCGTTACTAATAATCTTGCTAGTTTTCCTAAACAGGTTGCAAAACGAAAGAATGATGAGGTGGAATTTACTACACCAACTAATGATGAATATAAAGCACCTGTTATCAACCCATTTTTGGTTGAAATAGAAAAAGAATTCAAGGATGAGCTGATGGACACGACCATGATTGAAGAGGATGATTTCAATCCTATGAAGGATATAGAGGAACCCGAACTTTTACTCGCCAAAGACCCTTTCTCATCTTTGATGCGTGGTTTTGCAACCTTACAACAGGTTTTACCTCTCGAGGGATCTCAAGAGGCTTACAACCCCACCAGGCAGTGTACCTGACCGATGTAGTATAGTGTAGTGGTAAGTACGGGGGATTGATCGTTCTCCACAGGGAATAGTGTTCGTTAGGTATGAAAAACTACTCTAATAGGTCTAAGGGTGAGAGAAGATTCTGTTTATGTTTTTATATTTTTATGAAAGCAAGTAAAATCTCAGGTTTGAAAGAGTGGGCGGAATTAGTTGCTAGTCAACTAACCCAAATTACTACGAATGCAAATAAAATAAAATAACAGAAAATGAAAATGTTGGTGAAAACTTATGTGGAGGGAAATGTGTTTACTTAGATTTCCTTACTCCCTAACTATCTTTTACCGGTTGATTAGTGTGTATTAGTCGCGTGGATGACGGGTGTATTCCTTAATACCATTCGTGGGGTGGCGTACGTACTTCCCCAACTCTACAAGCTCCTACTTCACTCCTATGTCGAGCCGGCTAGGAAGCTCCTAACATGGGATCACTAGAATTCGCTTGTGCATTAAATACAACCATAAAAACCTTTAGTACGCATTGGTTCATGTTTCTTAAGACGTTCAAGCAAGTTACCGAATAGGAAGTTAGCCAGTTTTCTTAAGCCTAACATAGATAAACAATCATCCAATACAACTAATAACACACTAATAACCAATAATCAATAGCTAGGTTTCATTAGATCTAAGCAAACACAAGATAAATCTAGCCTAACATGTTAAACAAATGACAAGAATAAGATAGAATCAAACAACACATAGACATATTGAATGATTAATTGATAACTTATCTTCAATGTAACATGGAAGATCTCAAGGCAAAAAGCCTTGAAAGAGCTGCCAAATTCGTCCTAGGGTTTTCACACACAAAGTTCCCCAATAAGTTCCACACTAATGACAAAGAATTGCAAAACTATATATAGATTTTTATATCTGACGGCGTCACGTTATGGAGTGTGACGCCGTCACCTCGCCGCTTTTAGGGTTCTCGGATGACCTTCTTGACGCCGTCCCTCTTTAGCTCTCCAAAATCCGTTCTGGCTTATCAAGGCTTGACGCCGTCAGACTATGAACGTGACGCCGTCCCTCTTTGAATTATAACGTGACGACCTTGATCAAATTAAAGGGTGACGCCGTCAGAATTTCCATGCAATTTCTCTGGCTTATCATGAGTAAATTTCACATCCACCACTTTTGCCAAGCCATGACGCCGTCCAGGGTTAATCCTGACGCCGTCAAAGGTAACTTTCAGCCGATTTTTGAGACTTTGCCGTTTTCTTCACTTTTATGCTCCAAAAACGTCCAAAATGCCTCCTTTTCCAGATTTCTTCTCAAAAGTACCTAAAATGACAAAAGGAACGATTTAGGGCAATATTTGATCAAATAAATACGATTTAGGGCTTAAATGACCCCTTAAAAGCGGTACACTTTTCGCTTCATCAAATACCCTTACACTTGAGATTTGCTTGTCCTCAAGCAAATGCGCTTTTATTCTAATCAAAATACAAGTTAGGGGTCATTTAATGCTAATATAAAAGTAATTACAACAAATAATCGTTCCACTTTAATCATAATAAGCACGGAGATTATAAACTAGCACCTCACAAGTAGTGTTTAGATACTCACATCTCTCAAGTGTCATCAAAATAAATCTCATAAATGAAAACGGATAATATCTCTCACTACCTGTCATAGCAAATAGATTACCATAGGCTTGGGAAAGGGTCAAAAACCTCCTCCACTAGGCGTAAGCACCTAAGATAAACTATCAAAGAGGGCTTTTACATGGGTTATAACGTTAGGTGTAGGGATATGATAAACACGGATTTGTTGGATAAGGGATATTTTACTGGTGGCGAGTTAAAGATCTTGATCAATTACATGTACTATACAATGTTGCTAAGCCAAGACTCGACTCAATCTTAAGCTAAAAACAAAATAACAAAAACATAAAATAAACATGAAATGAAACGGGATGGTAGTCCGTATGTTTTTTCTACTTTTCTTTTTCTCATTTTTTTTGTATTTTTCTTGATTTTTCGATTTTTTTTTTTTTTTTTTTTTTTTTTTTTTTTTTTTTTTTGCATACACTTTTGCCCTACCATCCAAAATAATACATCATAGGGGCGTTGCATCCCCTTACACTTGAACTTTTACATAACTTTACAAATAACTATTCTAATGACTCGAATTAAGATAATTGAAAAACTTGGAGTACTTTTAAAATATTTAGCACATATGGGGGTAATAAATGATGTTCTTCCCCATTACTCTATTACACTAGTACTTTACTCATGAGTCCCAATCGTCCCAAAACAATATGTACAAAGATATGACTCGACTTAGCAACCATGTAATCAACTAGATAATTAACTTGGGTTTAAACAAATGTTGTAACAATAATGCACTAAAAATGAGTGCATACAAGGTAGGCTAAGGCGATTTGGGTGTGCATTTTAGTGGGGTGTAACAAATTCTTCCTTTAAGTAAAATGCTTAAAGTTAGAAACGAAAAGATAGGCTCTGAGGGGTGTACTAGGGGTATCGTGTACTAAAAATGAGTACAACGCAAAGGGTGTGGGAGAATTACTTGACCAATGTAGCCAATGTAATTATAACAAAAACACAGGTGTAAAACAATGGGTTAATCCTAATGCCTCTTATCATGTAGTAAATCTAACTACACGAATGTAGTCTCACTTGTGGCCTCGGAATGGTCCTAACGCAAGTTCTAGAATCTAAGTGCTACCGGTACACACATCATAGCATAAATGCTTTTCCTACCAATTCTAGGGGCGAACCTCACATATTTGGGGGTGGAAAATTTTTTTAGTGGTACGGTTTTTGTGCTAGTCATATAACTCCTATCCGTGAGATGCTCATTAAGATCAAAGTTTCACTCCTAAATGTTGTAAAAAATTTTAAATTTGGCACTAAAATTACCCTAACAGGTATTTCTCTCAGTTTTATTACACATTTACTATTAAACAAACAAAAATCAATCGTAAGAGCATTCTCTAATCGTACTTTACCCCCCCTTACACTTAAGATGAACATTGTCCCCAATGTTCAAATAACAAGATGTAAAAGTATAAAGTAAAAGAATGAAATCAAATACTCCCCTGATTCGTTCGGTGGATAATGAAGTAACACGGTTAGATCTTCTTCCAAAGAGAATGTTGAAGCTCCGTGACTAATGCATCGCCATAAGCTTGATCCAAAAACATTTCCTTGTCCAAAATAACCTGTTAAACCTGAGAAAACAAACACGAAAACCTGCATAACATCGGCGGGAAAAAATCTATATATAAGGATATAATGATTGTGGAATGATAATTTTGCAGATTCCTGGAGATTATAAGTTATAGATTTAATAAAAACTTTTTATGAAAACAAAACTTTCAAAAAATTTCAGAAAATTAAACCTGACGCCGTCAGGTTGTAGAGCCTGACGCCGTCAGAAATGATCTGACAGAATTCTCATGTTACGTTTCCGGAAAAATTTTGGAAAAACCTACACCTTACTTCCTGGAATTCCTGCAAAACTTCATTATGACTCGATACAAGCATTTGACTCAAACAAATACTAATATGTATGTTAATTTATTATTATTATGATTCATGTTTATTTGTGTTCTAATAAACCGATTTAGATTTCCCTTACACTTAACTTTTGCAAAGTACCTTTATATGTAGTTAAGACGAAGTTAAAAACAAAATAAAGCATTTTCACAAATTACTTTTGAACATGAACCAATAAGAATAAAAATTAAACACACATACGGAAGCAAATAAAAACAAACAAACAAATAAATAAACACACAAAGCAAATAAAGCTTGGGTTGCCTCCCAAGAAGCGCTTTTCTTTATTAACGAGTCTTGTAGCTAGACTCAAAGTCACGTACATTACGTGATTCCATCATTGGTCACGGTTCCTAGGCCATTTTCATTCCCGGTTTTATATTCCGGTCCCAATTTCAAACAATCCTTGTAGAAACCGAATATCCTTTCCATAACATAGTCTACTCCTTTATTTCTATTGATGCGTGGGTTTTGCAACCTTACAACAGGTTTTACCTCTCGAGGGATCTCAAGAGGCTTACAACCCCACCAGGCAGTGTACCTGACCGATGTAGTATAGTGTAGTGGTAAGTACGGGGGATTGATCGTTCTCCACAGGGAATAGTGTTCGTTAGGTGTGAAAGGCTACTCTAATTAGGTCTAAGGGTTGAGGAAGATTCTTTTTATGTTTTTATATTTTTATGAAAGCAAGTAAAATCTCGGGTTTTGAAGGAGTGGGCGGAATTAGTTGCTAGTCAACTAACCCAAATTACTACAAATGCAAATAAAATAAAATAACAAAAATGAAAAGTGGTGAGAAACTTATGTGTGGAGAAATGTGTTTACTTAGATTTCCTTACTCCCTAACTATCTTTTACCGGTTAATTAGTGTGTATTAGTCGCGTGGATGACGGGTGTATTCCTTAATACCATTCGTGGGGTGGCGTACTTACTTCCCCAAACTCTACAAGCTCCTACTTCACTCCTATGTCGAGCCGGCTAGGAAGCTCCTAACATGGGATCACTAGAATTCGCTTGTGCATTAAATACAACCATAAAAACCTTTAGTACGCATTTGGTTCATGTTTCTTAAGACGTTCAAGCAAGTTACCGAATAGGAAGTTAGCCAGTTTTCTTAAGCCTAACATAGATAAACAATCATCCAATACAACTAACAACACACTAACAACCAATAATCAATAGCTAGGTTTCATTAGATCTAAGCAAACACAAGATAAAATTAGCCTAACATGTTAAACAAAAGACAAGCATAAGATAGAATCAAACAACACATAGACATATTGAATGATTAATTGATAACTTATCTTTCAATGAAGCATGGAAGATCTCAAGGCAAGAAGCCCTGAAAAAGTAGCTAAAATCGTCTTAGGGTTTTATCCCAAAATTCCACACACTAAGCTCCCTTTTAATGACAAAAAATTAGAAAACTATATATAGACTTTGACATCTGACGGCGTCACCTTATGCATTGTGACGCCGTCACCTCGCCGCTTTTAGGGTTCCCGGATGACCTTCTTGACGCCGTCCCTCTTTAGCTCTTCAAAAATCCATTCTGGCTTATCAAGGCTTGACGCCGTCGGACCTATAACGTGACGCCGTCCCTCTTTGATTTAAGCCGTGACGCCCTTGATTTAGTTAAAGCGTGACGCCGTCAGAATTCTCATGCAAACTCACTGGCCCGTCATGAGTAAATTTCACATCCAACTTTTCTTGCCAAGGCATGACGCCGTCTGGAGTTAATGTTGACGCCGTCAAAGGTGACTTTCAGCACAATTTTGAGACTTTGCCGTTTTCTTCACTTTTATGCTCCAAAAACGTCCAAAATGCCTCCTTTTCCAGATTTCTCCTCAAAAGTACCTAAAATGACAAAAGGAACGATTTAGGGCAATATTTGATCAAATAAATACGATTTCGGGCTTAAATGACCCCTTAAAAGCGGTACACTTTTCGCCTCATCAAATACCCTTACACTTGAGATTTGCTTGTCCTCAAGCAAATGCGCTTTTATTCTAATCAAAATACAAGTTAGGGGTCATTTAATGCAAACATAAAAGTAATTACAACAAATAATCGTTCCACTTCAATCATAATAAGCACGGAGATTACATACTAGCACCTCACAAGTAGTGTTTAGATACTCACATCTCTCAAGTGTCATCAAAATAAATCTCATAAATGAAAACGGATAATATCTCTCACTACCTGTCGTAGCAAATAGATTACCATAGGCTTGGGAAAGGATCGAAAACCTCCTCCACTAGGCGTAAGCACCTAAGATAAACTATCAAAGAGGGCTTTTAAATGGGTTATAACGTTAGGTGTAGGGAAAAGGAAAACACGGTTTGGTTGGATAAAGGATATTTTACTGGTGGCGAGTTAAAGATCTTGATCGATTACATGTACTATACAATGTTGCTAAGCCAAGACTAGACTCGATCTTAAGCTAATGAAAGAAAATAACAAAACATAAACATAAAATAAACATAAAATAAAACGGGATGGTAGTCCGTATGTTTTTTCTATTTTTCTTTTTCTCATTTTTTTTGTATTTTTCTTGATTTTTTTTTTTTTTTTTTTTGCATACACTTTTACCCTACCATCCAAAATAATACATCATAGGGGCATTGCATCCCCTTACACTTGAACTTTTATATAACTTTACAAATGACTATTCTAATGACTCGAATTAAGATAATTGAAAAACTTGGAGTACTTTTAAAACATTTAGCACATATGGGGGTAATAAATGATGTTCTTCCCCATTACTCCATTACACTAGTACTTTACCCATGAGTCCCAATCGTCCCAAAACAATATGTACAAGGATATGACTCGACTTAGCAACCATGTAATCAATTAGATAATTAACTTGGGTTTAAACAAATGTTGTCACAATAATGCACTAAAGATGAGTGCATACAAGGTAGGCTAAGGCGATTTGGGTGTACATTAAAGTGGGGTGTAACAAATTCTTCCTTTAAGTAAAATGCTTAAAGGTCGAAACGAAAAGATAGGCTCTGAGGGGTGTACTAGGGGTATCGTGTACTAAAAATGAGTACAACGCAAAGGGTGTGGGGGAATTACTTGACCAATGTAGCCAAAGTAATTATAACAAAAACACAGGTGTAAAACAATGGGTTAATCCTAATGCCTCTTATCATGTAGTAAATCTAACTACACGAATGTAGTCTCACTTGTGGCCTCGGAATGGTCCTAACGCAAGTTCTAGAATCTAAGTGCTACCGGTACACACATCATAGCATAAATGCTTTTCCTACCAATTCTAGGGGCGAACCTCACATATTTGGGGGTGGAAAAATTTTTTAGTGGTACGGTTTTTGTGCTAGTCATATAACTCCTATCCGTGAGACGCTCATTAAGATCAAAGTTTCACTCTTATATGTTGTAAAAAAAATTAAATTTGGCACTAAAATTACCTTAACAAGTATTTCTCTCAGTTTTATTACACATCTACTATTAAATAAACAAAAATCAAACGCAATTGTATTCTCTAAAATCGTACTTTTACCCTCCCCTTACACTTAAGATGAACATTGTCCCTAATGTTCAAATAACAAGATGTAAAAGAAAAAGTAAAAGAATGAAATCAAATACTCCCCTGATTCGCTCGTTGGATAATGAAATTACACGGTTAAATCTTCCTCCAAAGAGAATGTTGAAGCTCCATGACTAATGCATCGCCATAAGCTTGATTCAAAACATTTCCTTGTCCAAAATAACCTGTTGAACCTGAGAAAACAAACACGAAAACCTGCATAACATCGGCGGGATAAAATCTATATATAAGGATATAATGCTTGTGGAATGATAACTTTGCAGATTCCTGGAGATTATAAGTTGGAGATTTTAATAAAAACTTTTTAAAAAACAAAAATTTCAAAAATTTCTGAAAATTAAATCTGACGCCGTCAGGTTATAACCCCTGACGCCGTCAGAAATGACCTGACAAAAATTTTCGTTTTAAGTTTCCGGAAAATTTCTGGAAAAACCTTTACCTTACTTCCTGGAAATTCTGCAAAACATCATTATGACTCGATACAAGCATTTGACTCAAACAAACACGAATATGTATATTAATTTATTATTATTACGATTCATGTTCATATGTGTTCTAATAAACCAATTTGACTTTCCCTTACACTTAACTTTTGCAAAATACCTTTATATGTAGTTAAGACGAAGTTAAAAACAAAATAAAGCATTTTCACAAATTAGTTTTTGAACATGAATCAATAAGAATAAAAATTAAACACACATACGGAAACAAATAAAAACAAACAAACAAATAAATAAACACACAAAGCAAATAAAAAAAATAAAGATTGGGTTGCCTCCCAAGAAGCGCTTTTCTTTATTAACGAGTCTTGTAGCTAGACTCAAAGTCACGCTACCCTATGTAAGTAAGCTCGTCATCAAGGACGTCTTTAGGGTTAAGCTTGGATTGAAGTTTCCTATTGGTCCGCTCAGTACGATATGTCTTTTCAAACTTCTCTCCATCCGGGTCATACAATGTCATCTTGATATGCCATGACCCATCTCCATCATTGGGTGGTTTATCCCAATTCCACTTATGATCATCTTCCTCACAAATCCACTTATTCATTCCTAGGTTAATTGGCAAAACTCCTAGGAAATCAATCATCCTTCTAAAAACTAGAGGGTCTTCAAATGGATCCAATTCGGTGTCCCTAGCCAAGAGTTGCTCTACCGAATGCGTTCGGTTAACAAAGTCCTCTTCTAGGTAAAATGGGCGTTGGGGTCCTATGAAGTCTCTATCAATCCAAGGTCCATATCTAGATGGTCTCCTATTTAATTCTAACCAATGGGGTGTCGGTTCCTCACTAGCATCATAGGCGTGTTTCTTAACATCATAGACTGACCAAGTATCTCCTTCTCCTACCGCTATCTTAGATTCCTTACAATCAATCATAGCACTAGCGGTCGCCAAAAATCCTCTACCTATCAACAAGGGGCATGTAGGGTCGCTAACCATATCAAGGACGTGGAAATCGGCTAAAATGGTTAGCTTTCCAATGTGTACTAACACGTCCTTAACTACTCCAACCGGGTAAGCAACACTTCCATCCGCTAAGCCTATTATCACCTCGGTTTCTTCAAGTTTTCCAAGTTTTAAAGAGGTGTAGAGAGGTAACGGAAGTAGGTTAAGGCTTGATCCAAGATCGGCTAATGTGTCATAAGCCTCCGAATTACCGATCTTGCAAGGTAGAACAAATAGGCCCGGATCATCTAACTTCTTAGGTAGCTTGTTTTGAACAAAGGCGGTCCCTTTTTCGCCTAACTTGAGCTTCTTCTCATCAACAACCGGACTTTCAAGGTGGAGCTCCTTGAATTCATCGTCAAGGTTTTGAGTGGGAGGTGTTTCAACTATGTTGTTGACCAATTTAGATGTCATAACTTCTTGGTCACTTGGAATGATTTGGGTTTGTTTGAAACACGTGCTCATGGAATTGACCGAATAATATTGTGGACAAGAACTAGGGGACGAAACCGATGAAATAGCGTTAACGTTTAGTTTCGGGTTCTTGACCGTGTTGCTAGGGAGTGCTCCCATTTCTCGGTCATTGAGGGCTTTCAACAAGGTGTCAATCTTATCGGTCATCTCGCTTTGTTTTTGTTTGAAATCGGCTTCAAACTTGGCTAAACGAGCTTCTTGAGATGCCATAAATTGAGACATCAATCCTTCAAAGTTATTGGTACTACCATTGCCGGAAGGATTGTTGTTGAAAGTACGGTTCGAGTTGGAACCGCTTGATTGGAAACGATTAGGTGGGTTGGAAGAATTGATTTGTTGTGAGTTTTGGTTTTGTTTCCACCTAAGGTTCGGGTGATTTTTCCATGAGGGGTTGTATGAATCACCATAATGGTTTGGCTCGGGCTTGAAAGTGTACCACTTGTCTCCCGCTCCGTCGGTACGCGAGGATGCGTAGTCCGCAAAAGCTTGTTCGGGGAGTTCCATGCAATCACGAGTGTCGTGGGGACCACTACATAATTCACATGAAGAAGTGATTTTGTTCACTTGGCTTGAAGGTTTAGGAGCCTCGTAGGATTTCATGAGAAACTTGACTTGGTCTTCAAGTTCTATGATCCTACGGTCGGAAGTGCTTGAATTGTTCAAAGGAAAAGATATTGCCTTGACCGTTTTATTCAAATCACGGGGATCACTCCAACTTTCGTTGTCATAAAGAGCAAGATCCTCTAGGAGAGCCCATGATTGTTCCGCACTTAGATCACGTAGCTTGCCACCGGCCGATTGGTCAATGGTTTGCCTTGTGGAGAGATTGATATGGTCATAGAAGATTTGGACTTGGAGCCAAAGTTCTATGCCATGGTGAGGGACTTTTTGGAGTAAGTCCTTGAATCGAGTCCATGCCTCGTAGAGAGTTTCGCCTTGACGTTGTTGGAACATCAAGATATCATTCCTTAGCTTGGTAGTTCTTCCCGGTGGGAAAAACTGAGCAAGGAAACGAGTGGTGAGATCATCCCAAGAGGTGATGGATCCTGCGGGTTGACGTTCTAGCCACTGACTAGCTTGGTCCCGCAGAGAGAATTGGAAGAGACGCAATCGGGTCGTCTCTCGAGTGGCAACATCAAGGTCTATAGAATCAACGATTTTAAGAAAGTCCTTGAGATGTTGATTAGGATCTTCAGAACGAAGTCCATGGAATGCGCATCCGCTTTGCACCAACCGGATGGTGTCGGATCGCAAGGGTGTGATATTGGCTCCTTGAGTGAGCTCAATGGTGTTTCGATAGCCATGGTGGCTAGGACGGGAATACTCTCCTAAAGTACGGGCTCTAGGAGGTGGTGGTGGTTGTTGTGGTGGTGGGTTGTGGGGTTAAGGATATTACCATCTTCCATGATGTCGGACGGTAATGGTTACGAACAAAGACACGAAGAAAATAGATAGACTAAAGAAAACCTAGAAAAAAAAAATAAATAAATAAAATAAAAATCTCACTAGAAAGGAATCTAGTGAGTAGACCTAATAGAATTAAAAATTCAACCTAAACAATAACTATTCCCCGGCAGCGGCGCCAAAAACTTGATGCGTGGGTTTTGCAACCTTACAACAGGTTTTACCTCTCGAGGGATCTCAAGAGGCTTACAACCCCACCAGGCAGTGTACCTGACCGATGTAGTATAGTGTAGTGGTAAGTACGGGGGATTGATCGTTCTCCACAGGGAATAGTGTTCGTTAGGTGTGAAAGGCTACTCTAATTAGGTCTAAGGGTTGAGGAAGATTCTTTTTATGTTTTTATATTTTTATGAAAGCAAGTAAAATCTCGGGTTTTGAAGGAGTGGGCGGAATTAGTTGCTAGTCAACTAACCCAAATTACTACAAATGCAAATAAAATAAAATAACAAAAATGAAAAGTGGTGAGAAACTTATGTGTGGAGAAATGTGTTTACTTAGATTTCCTTACTCCCTAACTATCTTTTACCGGTTAATTAGTGTGTATTAGTCGCGTGGATGACGGGTGTATTCCTTAATACCATTCGTGGGGTGGCGTACTTACTTCCCCAAACTCTACAAGCTCCTACTTCACTCCTATGTCGAGCCGGCTAGGAAGCTCCTAACATGGGATCACTAGAATTCGCTTGTGCATTAAATACAACCATAAAAACCTTTAGTACGCATTTGGTTCATGTTTCTTAAGACGTTCAAGCAAGTTACCGAATAGGAAGTTAGCCAGTTTTCTTAAGCCTAACATAGATAAACAATCATCCAATACAACTAACAACACACTAACAACCAATAATCAATAGCTAGGTTTCATTAGATCTAAGCAAACACAAGATAAAATTAGCCTAACATGTTAAACAAAAGACAAGCATAAGATAGAATCAAACAACACATAGACATATTGAATGATTAATTGATAACTTATCTTTCAATGAAGCATGGAAGATCTCAAGGCAAGAAGCCCTGAAAAAGTAGCTAAAATCGTCTTAGGGTTTTATCCCAAAATTCCACACACTAAGCTCCCTTTTAATGACAAAAAATTAGAAAACTATATATAGACTTTGACATCTGACGGCGTCACCTTATGCATTGTGACGCCGTCACCTCGCCGCTTTTAGGGTTCCCGGATGACCTTCTTGACGCCGTCCCTCTTTAGCTCTTCAAAAATCCATTCTGGCTTATCAAGGCTTGACGCCGTCGGACCTATAACGTGACGCCGTCCCTCTTTGATTTAAGCCGTGACGCCCTTGATTTAGTTAAAGCGTGACGCCGTCAGAATTCTCATGCAAACTCACTGGCCCGTCATGAGTAAATTTCACATCCAACTTTTCTTGCCAAGGCATGACGCCGTCTGGAGTTAATGTTGACGCCGTCAAAGGTGACTTTCAGCACAATTTTGAGACTTTGCCGTTTTCTTCACTTTTATGCTCCAAAAACGTCCAAAATGCCTCCTTTTCCAGATTTCTCCTCAAAAGTACCTAAAATGACAAAAGGAACGATTTAGGGCAATATTTGATCAAATAAATACGATTTCGGGCTTAAATGACCCCTTAAAAGCGGTACACTTTTCGCCTCATCAAATACCCTTACACTTGAGATTTGCTTGTCCTCAAGCAAATGCGCTTTTATTCTAATCAAAATACAAGTTAGGGGTCATTTAATGCAAACATAAAAGTAATTACAACAAATAATCGTTCCACTTCAATCATAATAAGCACGGAGATTACATACTAGCACCTCACAAGTAGTGTTTAGATACTCACATCTCTCAAGTGTCATCAAAATAAATCTCATAAATGAAAACGGATAATATCTCTCACTACCTGTCGTAGCAAATAGATTACCATAGGCTTGGGAAAGGATCGAAAACCTCCTCCACTAGGCGTAAGCACCTAAGATAAACTATCAAAGAGGGCTTTTAAATGGGTTATAATGTTAGGTGTAGGGAAAAGGAAAACACGGTTTGGTTGGATTAAGGATATTTTACTGGTGGCGAGTTAAAGATCTTGATCGATTACATGTACTATACAATGTTGCTAAGCCAAGACTAGACTCGATCTTAAGCTAATGAAAGAAAATAACAAAACATAAACATAAAATAAACATAAAATAAAACGGGATGGTAGTCCGTATGTTTTTTCTATTTTTCTTTTTCTCATTTTTTTTGTATTTTTCTTGATTTTTTTTTTTTTTTTTTTTTGCATACACTTTTACCCTACCATCCAAAATAATACATCATAGGGGCATTGCATCCCCTTACACTTGAACTTTTATATAACTTTACAAATGACTATTCTAATGACTCGAATTAAGATAATTGAAAAACTTGGAGTACTTTTAAAACATTTAGCACATATGGGGGTAATAAATGATGTTCTTCCCCATTACTCCATTACACTAGTACTTTACCCATGAGTCCCAATCGTCCCAAAACAATATGTACAAGGATATGACTCGACTTAGCAACCATGTAATCAATTAGATAATTAACTTGGGTTTAAACAAATGTTGTCACAATAATGCACTAAAGATGAGTGCATACAAGGTAGGCTAAGGCGATTTGGGTGTACATTTAAGTGGGGTGTAACAAATTCTTCCTTTAAGTAAAATGCTTAAAGGTCGAAACGAAAAGATAGGCTCTGAGGGGTGTACTAGGGGTATCGTGTACTAAAAATGAGTACAACGCAAAGGGTGTGGGAGAATTACTTGACCAATGTAGCCAAAGTAATTATAACAAAAACACAGGTGTAAAACAATGGGTTAATCCTAATGCCTCTTATCATGTAGTAAATCTAACTACACGAATGTAGTCTCACTTGTGGCCTCGGAATGGTCCTAACGCAAGTTCTAGAATCTAAGTGCTACCGGTACACACATCATAGCATAAATGCTTTTCCTACCAATTCTAGGGGCGAACCTCACATATTTGGGGGTGGAAAATTTTTTAGTGGTACGGTTTTTGTGCTAGTCATATAACTCCTATCCGTGAGACGCTCATTAAGATCAAAGTTTCACTCTTATATGTTGTAAAAAAATTAAATTTGGCACTAAAATTACCTTAACAAGTATTTCTCTCAGTTTTATTACACATCTACTATTAAACAAACAAAAATCAAGCGCAATTGTATTCTCTAAAATCGTACTTTTACCCTCCCCTTACACTTAAGATGAACATTGTCCCTAATGTTCAAATAACAAGATGTAAAAGAAAAAGTAAAAGAATGAAATCAAATACTCCCCTGATTCGCTCGTTGGATAATGAAATTACACGGTTAAATCTTCCTCCAAAGAGAATGTTGAAGCTCCATGACTAATGCATCGCCATAAGCTTGATTCAAAACATTTCCTTGTCCAAAATAACCTGTTGAACCTGAGAAAACAAACACGAAAACCTGCATAACATCGGCGGGATAAAATCTATATATAAGGATATAATGCTTGTGGAATGATAACTTTGCAGATTCCTGGAGATTATAAGTTGGAGATTTTAATAAAAACTTTTTAAAAAACAAAAATTTCAAAAATTTCTGAAAATTAAATCTGACGCCGTCAGGTTATAACCCCTGACGCCGTCAGAAATGACCTGACAAAAATTTTCGTTTTAAGTTTCCGGAAAATTTCTGGAAAAACCTTTACCTTACTTCCTGGAAATTCTGCAAAACATCATTATGACTCGATACAAGCATTTGACTCAAACAAATACGAATATGTATTTAATTTATTATTATTACGATTCATGTTCATATGTGTTCTAATAAACCGATTTGACTTTCCCTTACACTTACTTTTGCAAAATACCTTTATATGTAGTTAAGACGAAGTTAAAAACAAAATAAAGCATTTTCACAAATTAGTTTTTGAACATGAATCAATAAGAATAAAAATTAAACACACATACGGAAACAAATAAAAACAAACAAACAAATAAATAAACACACAAAGCAAATAAAAAAAATAAAGATTGGGTTGCCTCCCAAGAAGCGCTTTTCTTTATTAACGAGTCTTGTAGCTAGACTCAAAGTCACGCTACCCTATGTAAGTAAGCTCGTCATCAAGGACGTCTTTAGGGTTAAGCTTGGATTGAAGTTTCCTATTGGTCCGCTCAGTACGATATGTCTTTTCAAACTTCTCTCCATCCGGGTCATACAATGTCATCTTGATATGCCATGACCCATCTCCATCATTGGGTGGTTTATCCCAATTCCACTTATGATCATCTTCCTCACAAATCCACTTATTCATTCCTAGGTTAATTGGCAAAACTCCTAGGAAATCAATCATCCTTCTAAAAACTAGAGGGTCTTCAAATGGATCCAATTCGGTGTCCCTAGCCAAGAGTTGCTCTACCGAATGCGTTCGGTTAACAAAGTCCTCTTCTAGGTAAAATGGGCGTTGGGGTCCTATGAAGTCTCTATCAATCCAAGGTCCATATCTAGATGGTCTCCTATTTAATTCTAACCAATGGGGTGTCGGTTCCTCACTAGTATCATAGGCGTGTTTCTTAACATCATAGACTGACCAAGTATCTCCTTCTCCTACCGCTATCTTAGATTCCTTACAATCAATCATAGCACTAGCGGTCGCCAAAAATCCTCTACCTATCAACAAGGGGCATGTAGGGTCGCTAACCATATCAAGGACGTGGAAATCGGCTAAAATGGTTAGCTTTCCAATGTGTACTAACACGTCCTTAACTACTCCAACCGGGTAAGCAACACTTCCATCCGCTAAGCCTATTATCACCTCGGTTTCTTCAAGTTTTCCAAGTTTTAAAGAGGTGTAGAGAGGTAACGGAAGTAGGTTAAGGCTTGATCCAAGATCGGCTAATGTGTCATAAGCCTCCGAATTACCGATCTTGCAAGGTAGAACAAATAAGCCCGGATCATCTAACTTCTTAGGTAGCTTGTTTTGAACAAAGGCGGTCCCTTTTTCGCCTAACTTGAGCTTCTTCTCATCAACAACCGGACTTTCAAGGTGGAGCTCCTTGAATTCATCGTCAAGGTTTTGAGTGGGAGGTGTTTCAACTATGTTGTTGACCAATTTGGATGTCATAACTTCTTGGTCATTTGGAATGATTTGGGTTTGTTTGAAACACGTGCTCATGGAATTGACCGAATAATATTGTGGACAAGAACTAGGGGACGAAACCGATGAAATAGCGTTGACGTTTAGTTTCGGGTTCTTGACCGTGTTGCTAGGGAGTGCTCCCATTTCTCGGTCATTGAGGGCTTTCAACAAGGTGTCAATCTTATCGGTCATCTCGCTTTGTTTTTGTTTGAAATCGGCTTCAAACTTGGCTAAACGAGCTTCTTGAGATGCCATAAATTGAGACATCAATCCTTCAAAGTTATTGGTACTACCATTGCCGGAAGGATTGTTGTTGAAAGTACGGTTCGAGTTGGAACCGCTTGATTGGAAACGATTAGGTGGGTTGGAAGAATTGATTTGTTGTGAGTTTTGGTTTTGTTTCCACCTAAGGTTCGGGTGATTTTTCCATGAGGGGTTGTATGAATCACCATAATGGTTTGGCTCGGGCTTGAAAGTGTACCACTTGTCTCCCGCTCCGTCGGTACGCGAGGATGCGTAGTCCGCAAAAGCTTGTTCGGGGAGTTCCATGCAATCACGAGTGTCGTGGGGACCACTACATAATTCACATGAAGAAGTGATTTTGTTCACTTGGCTTGAAGGTTTAGGAGCCTCGTAGGATTTCATGAGAAACTTGACTTGGTCTTCAAGTTCTATGATCCTACGGTCGGAAGTGCTTGAATTGTTCAAAGGAAAAGATATTGCCTTGACCGTTTTATTCAAATCACGGGGATCACTCCAACTTTCGTTGTCATAAAGAGCAAGATCCTCTAGGAGAGCCCATGATTGTTCCGCACTTAGATCACGTAGCTTGCCACCGGCCGATTGGTCAATGGTTTGCCTTGTGGAGAGATTGATATGGTCATAGAAGATTTGGACTTGGAGCCAAAGTTCTATGCCATGGTGAGGGACTTTTTGGAGTAAGTCCTTGAATCGAGTCCATGCCTCGTAGAGAGTTTCGCCTTGACGTTGTTGGAACATCAAGATATCATTCCTTAGCTTGGTAGTTCTTCCCGGTGGGAAAAACTGAGCAAGGAAACGAGTGGTGAGATCATCCCAAGAGGTGATGGATCCTGCGGGTTGACGTTCTAGCCACTGACTAGCTTGGTCCCGCAGAGAGAATTGGAAGAGACGCAATCGGGTCGTCTCTCGAGTGGCAACATCAAGGTCTATAGAATCAACGATTTTAAGAAAGTCCTTGAGATGTTGATTAGGATCTTCAGAACGAAGTCCATGGAATGCGCATCCGCTTTGCACCAACCGGATGGTGTCGGATCGCAAGGGTGTGATATTGGCTCCTTGAGTGAGCTCAATGGTGTTTCGATAGCCATGGTGGCTAGGACGGGAATACTCTCCTAAAGTACGGGCTCTAGGAGGTGGTGGTGGTTGTTGTGGTGGTGGGTTGTGGGGGTTAAGGATATTACCATCTTCCATGATGTCGGACGGTAATGGTTACGAACAAAGACACGAAGAAAATAGATAGACTAAAGAAAACCTATAAAAAATAAAATAAAAATCTCACTAGAAAGGAATCTAGTGAGTAGACCTAATAGAATAAAAATTCAACCTAAACAATAACTATTCCCCGGCAGCGGCGCCAAAAACTTGATGCGTGGGTTTTGCAACCTTACAACAGGTTTTACCTCTCGAGGGATCTCAAGAGGCTTACAACCCCACCAGGCAGTGTACCTGACCGATGTAGTATAGTGTAGTGGTAAGTACGGGGGATTGATCGTTCTCCACAGGGAATAGTGTTCGTTAGGTGTGAAAGGCTACTCTAATTAGGTCTAAGGGTTGAGGAAGATTCTTTTTATGTTTTTATATTTTTATGAAAGCAAGTAAAATCTCGGGTTTTGAAGGAGTGGGCGGAATTAGTTGCTAGTCAACTAACCCAAATTACTACAAATGCAAATAAAATAAAATAACAAAAATGAAAAGTGGTGAGAAACTTATGTGTGGAGAAATGTGTTTACTTAGATTTCCTTACTCCCTAACTATCTTTTACCGGTTAATTAGTGTGTATTAGTCGCGTGGATGACGGGTGTATTCCTTAATACCATTCGTGGGGTGGCGTACTTACTTCCCCAAACTCTACAAGCTCCTACTTCACTCCTATGTCGAGCCGGCTAGGAAGCTCCTAACATGGGATCACTAGAATTCGCTTGTGCATTAAATACAACCATAAAAACCTTTAGTACGCATTTGGTTCATGTTTCTTAAGACGTTCAAGCAAGTTACCGAATAGGAAGTTAGCCAGTTTTCTTAAGCCTAACATAGATAAACAATCATCCAATACAACTAACAACACACTAACAACCAATAATCAATAGCTAGGTTTCATTAGATCTAAGCAAACACAAGATAAAATTAGCCTAACATGTTAAACAAAAGACAAGCATAAGATAGAATCAAACAACACATAGACATATTGAATGATTAATTGATAACTTATCTTTCAATGAAGCATGGAAGATCTCAAGGCAAGAAGCCCTGAAAAAGTAGCTAAAATCGTCTTAGGGTTTTATCCCAAAATTCCACACACTAAGCTCCCTTTAATGACAAAAAATTAGAAAACTATATATAGACTTTGACATCTGACGGCGTCACCTTATGCATTGTGACGCCGTCACCTCGCCGCTTTTAGGGTTCCCGGATGACCTTCTTGACGCCGTCCCTCTTTAGCTCTTCAAAAATCCATTCTGGCTTATCAAGGCTTGACGCCGTCGGACCTATAACGTGACGCCGTCCCTCTTTGATTTAAGCCGTGACGCCCTTGATTTAGTTAAAGCGTGACGCCGTCAGAATTCTCATGCAAACTCACTGGCCCGTCATGAGTAAATTTCACATCCAACTTTTCTTGCCAAGGCATGACGCCGTCTGGAGTTAATGTTGACGCCGTCAAAGGTGACTTTCAGCACAATTTTGAGACTTTGCCGTTTTCTTCACTTTTATGCTCCAAAAACGTCCAAAATGCCTCCTTTTCCAGATTTCTCCTCAAAAGTACCTAAAATGACAAAAGGAACGATTTAGGGCAATATTTGATCAAATAAATACGATTTCGGGCTTAAATGACCCCTTAAAAGCGGTACACTTTTCGCCTCATCAAATACCCTTACACTTGAGATTTGCTTGTCCTCAAGCAAATGCGCTTTTATTCTAATCAAAATACAAGTTAGGGGTCATTTAATGCAAACATAAAAGTAATTACAACAAATAATCGTTCCACTTCAATCATAATAAGCACGGAGATTACATACTAGCACCTCACAAGTAGTGTTTAGATACTCACATCTCTCAAGTGTCATCAAAATAAATCTCATAAATGAAAACGGATAATATCTCTCACTACCTGTCGTAGCAAATAGATTACCATAGGCTTGGGAAAGGATCGAAAACCTCCTCCACTAGGCGTAAGCACCTAAGATAAACTATCAAAGAGGGCTTTTAAATGGGTTATAACGTTAGGTGTAGGGAAAAGGAAAACACGGTTTGGTTGGATAAGGATATTTTACTGGTGGCGAGTTAAAGATCTTGATCAATTACATGTACTATACAATGTTGCTAAGCCAAGACTAGACTCGATCTTAAGCTAATGAAAGAAAATAACAAAACATAAACATAAAATAAACATAAAATAAAACGGGATGGTAGTCCGTATGTTTTTTCTATTTTTCTTTTTCTCATTTTTTTTGTATTTTTCTTGATTTTTTTTTTTTTTTTTTTTTTGCATACACTTTTACCCTACCATCCAAAATAATACATCATAGGGGCATTGCATCCCCTTACACTTGAACTTTTATATAACTTTACAAATGACTATTCTAATGACTCGAATTAAGATAATTGAAAAACTTGGAGTACTTTTAAAACATTTAGCACATATGGGGGTAATAAATGATGTTCTTCCCCATTACTCCATTACACTAGTACTTTACCCATGAGTCCCAATCGTCCCAAAACAATATGTACAAGGATATGACTCGACTTAGCAACCATGTAATCAATTAGATAATTAACTTGGGTTTAAACAAATGTTGTCACAATAATGCACTAAAGATGAGTGCATACAAGGTAGGCTAAGGCGATTTGGGTGTACATTTAAGTGGGGTGTAACAAATTCTTCCTTTAAGTAAAATGCTTAAAGGTCGAAACGAAAAGATAGGCTCTGAGGGGTGTACTAGGGGTATCGTGTACTAAAAATGAGTACAACGCAAAGGGTGGGGGGAATTACTTGACCAATGTAGCCAAAGTAATTATAACAAAAACACAGGTGTAAAACAATGGGTTAATCCTAATGCCTCTTATCATGTAGTAAATCTAACTACACGAATGTAGTCTCACTTGTGGCCTCGGAATGGTCCTAACGCAAGTTCTAGAATCTAAGTGCTACCGGTACACACATCATAGCATAAATGCTTTTCCTACCAATTCTAGGGCGAACCTCACATATTTGGGGGTGGAAAAATTTTTTAGTGGTACGGTTTTTGTGCTAGTCATATAACTCCTATCCGTGAGACGCTCATTAAGATCAAAGTTTCACTCTTATATGTTGTAAAAAAAATTAAATTTGGCACTAAAATTACCTTAACAAGTATTTCTCTCAGTTTTATTACACATCTACTATTAAATAAACAAAAATCAAACGCAATTGTATTCTCTAAAATCGTACTTTTACCCTCCCCTTACACTTAAGATGAACATTGTCCCTAATGTTCAAATAACAAGATGTAAAAGAAAAAGTAAAAGAATGAAATCAAATACTCCCCTGATTCGCTCGTTGGATAATGAAATTACACGGTTAAATCTTCCTCCAAAGAGAATGTTGAAGCTCCATGACTAATGCATCGCCATAAGCTTGATTCAAAACATTTCCTTGTCCAAAATAACCTGTTGAACCTGAGAAAACAAACACGAAAACCTGCATAACATCGGCGGGATAAAATCTATATATAAGGATATAATGCTTGTGGAATGATAACTTTGCAGATTCCTGGAGATTATAAGTTGGAGATTTTAATAAAAACTTTTTAAAAAACAAAAATTTCAAAAATTTCTGAAAATTAAATCTGACGCCGTCAGGTTATAACCCCTGACGCCGTCAGAAATGACCTGACAAAAATTTTCGTTTTAAGTTTCCGGAAAATTTCTGGAAAAACCTTTACCTTACTTCCTGGAAATTCTGCAAAACATCATTATGACTCGATACAAGCATTTGACTCAAACAAACACGAATATGTATATTAATTTATTATTATTACGATTCATGTTCATATGTGTTCTAATAAACCAATTTGACTTTCCCTTACACTTAACTTTTGCAAAATACCTTTATATGTAGTTAAGACGAAGTTAAAAACAAAATAAAGCATTTTCACAAATTAGTTTTTGAACATGAATCAATAAGAATAAAAATTAAACACACATACGGAAACAAATAAAAACAAACAAACAAATAAATAAACACACAAAGCAAATAAAAAAAATAAAGATTGGGTTGCCTCCCAAGAAGCGCTTTTCTTTATTAACGAGTCTTGTAGCTAGACTCAAAGTCACGCTACCCTATGTAAGTAAGCTCGTCATCAAGGACGTCTTTAGGGTTAAGCTTGGATTGAAGTTTCCTATTGGTCCGCTCAGTACGATATGTCTTTTCAAACTTCTCTCCATCCGGGTCATACAATGTCATCTTGATATGCCATGACCCATCTCCATCATTGGGTGGTTTATCCCAATTCCACTTATGATCATCTTCCTCACAAATCCACTTATTCATTCCTAGGTTAATTGGCAAAACTCCTAGGAAATCAATCATCCTTCTAAAAACTAGAGGGTCTTCAAATGGATCCAATTCGGTGTCCCTAGCCAAGAGTTGCTCTACCGAATGCGTTCGGTTAACAAAGTCCTCTTCTAGGTAAAATGGGCGTTGGGGTCCTATGAAGTCTCTATCAATCCAAGGTCCATATCTAGATGGTCTCCTATTTAATTCTAACCAATGGGGTGTCGGTTCCTCACTAGCATCATAGGCGTGTTTCTTAACATCATAGACTGACCAAGTATCTCCTTCTCCTACCGCTATCTTAGATTCCTTACAATCAATCATAGCACTAGCGGTCGCCAAAAATCCTCTACCTATCAACAAGGGGCATGTAGGGTCGCTAACCATATCAAGGACGTGGAAATCGGCTAAAATGGTTAGCTTTCCAATGTGTACTAACACGTCCTTAACTACTCCAACCGGGTAAGCAACACTTCCATCCGCTAAGCCTATTATCACCTCGGTTTCTTCAAGTTTTCCAAGTTTTAAAGAGGTGTAGAGAGGTAACGGAAGTAGGTTAAGGCTTGATCCAAGATCGGCTAATGTGTCATAAGCCTCCGAATTACCGATCTTGCAAGGTAGAACAAATAGGCCCGGATCATCTAACTTCTTAGGTAGCTTGTTTTGAACAAAGGCGGTCCCTTTTTCGCCTAACTTGAGCTTCTTCTCATCAACAACCGGACTTTCAAGGTGGAGCTCCTTGAATTCTTCGTCAAGGTTTTGAGTGGGAGGTGTTTCAACTATGTTGTTGACCAATTTGGATGTCATAACTTCTTGGTCATTTGGAATGATTTGGGTTTGTTTGAAACACGTGCTCATGGAATTGACCGAATAATATTGTGGACAAGAACTAGGGGACGAAACCGATGAAATAGCGTTGACGTTTAGTTTCGGGTTCTTGACCGTGTTGCTAGGGAGTGCTCCCATTTCTCGGTCATTGAGGGCTTTCAACAAGGTGTCAATCTTATCGGTCATCTCGCTTTGTTTTTGTTTGAAATCGGCTTCAAACTTGGCTAAACGAGCTTCTTGAGATGCCATAAATTGAGACATCAATCCTTCAAAGTTATTGGTACTACCATTGCCGGAAGGATTGTTGTTGAAAGTACGGTTCGAGTTGGAACCGCTTGATTGGAAACGATTAGGTGGGTTGGAAGAATTGATTTGTTGTGAGTTTTGGTTTTGTTTCCACCTAAGGTTCGGGTGATTTTTCCATGAGGGGTTGTATGAATCACCATAATGGTTTGGCTCGGGCTTGAAAGTGTACCACTTGTCTCCCGCTCCGTCGGTACGCGAGGATGCGTAGTCCGCAAAAGCTTGTTCGGGGAGTTCCATGCAATCACGAGTGTCGTGGGGACCACTACATAATTCACATGAAGAAGTGATTTTGTTCACTTGGCTTGAAGGTTTAGGAGCCTCGTAGGATTTCATGAGAAACTTGACTTGGTCTTCAAGTTCTATGATCCTACGGTCGGAAGTGCTTGAATTGTTCAAAGGAAAAGATATTGCCTTGACCGTTTTATTCAAATCACGGGGATCACTCCAACTTTCGTTGTCATAAAGAGCAAGATCCTCTAGGAGAGCCCATGATTGTTCCGCACTTAGATCACGTAGCTTGCCACCGGCCGATTGGTCAATGGTTTGCCTTGTGGAGAGATTGATATGGTCATAGAAGATTTGGACTTGGAGCCAAAGTTCTATGCCATGGTGAGGGACTTTTTGGAGTAAGTCCTTGAATCGAGTCCATGCCTCGTAGAGAGTTTCGCCTTGACGTTGTTGGAACATCAAGATATCATTCCTTAGCTTGGTAGTTCTTCCCGGTGGGAAAAACTGAGCAAGGAAACGAGTGGTGAGATCATCCCAAGAGGTGATGGATCCTGCGGGTTGACGTTCTAGCCACTGACTAGCTTGGTCCCGCAGAGAGAATTGGAAGAGACGCAATCGGGTCGTCTCTCGAGTGGCAACATCAAGGTCTATAGAATCAACGATTTTAAGAAAGTCCTTGAGATGTTGATTAGGATCTTCAGAACGAAGTCCATGGAATGCGCATCCGCTTTGCACCAACCGGATGGTGTCGGATCGCAAGGGTGTGATATTGGCTCCTTGAGTGAGCTCAATGGTGTTTCGATAGCCATGGTGGCTAGGACGGGAATACTCTCCTAAAGTACGGGCTCTAGGAGGTGGTGGTGGTTGTTGTGGTGGTGGGTTGTGGGGGTTAAGGATATTACCATCTTCCATGATGTCGGACGGTAATGGTTACGAACAAAGACACGAAGAAAATAGATAGACTAAAGAAAACCTAGAAAAAAAAAATAAATAAATAAAATAAAAATCTCACTAGAAAGGAATCTAGTGAGTAGACCTAATAGAATTAAAAATTCAACCTAAACAATAACTATTCCCCGGCAGCGGCGCCAAAAACTTGATGCGTGGGTTTTGCAACCTTACAACAGGTTTTACCTCTCGAGGGATCTCAAGAGGCTTACAACCCCACCAGGCAGTGTACCTGACCGATGTAGTATAGTGTAGTGGTAAGTACGGGGGATTGATCGTTCTCCACAGGGAATAGTGTTCGTTAGGTGTGAAAGGCTACTCTAATTAGGTCTAAGGGTTGAGGAAGATTCTTTTTATGTTTTTATATTTTTATGAAAGCAAGTAAAATCTCGGGTTTTGAAGGAGTGGGCGGAATTAGTTGCTAGTCAACTAACCCAAATTACTACAAATGCAAATAAAATAAAATAACAAAAATGAAAAGTGGTGAGAAACTTATGTGTGGAGAAATGTGTTTACTTAGATTTCCTTACTCCCTAACTATCTTTTACCGGTTAATTAGTGTGTATTAGTCGCGTGGATGACGGGTGTATTCCTTAATACCATTCGTGGGGTGGCGTACTTACTTCCCCAAACTCTACAAGCTCCTACTTCACTCCTATGTCGAGCCGGCTAGGAAGCTCCTAACATGGGATCACTAGAATTCGCTTGTGCATTAAATACAACCATAAAAACCTTTAGTACGCATTTGGTTCATGTTTCTTAAGACGTTCAAGCAAGTTACCGAATAGGAAGTTAGCCAGTTTTCTTAAGCCTAACATAGATAAACAATCATCCAATACAACTAACAACACACTAACAACCAATAATCAATAGCTAGGTTTCATTAGATCTAAGCAAACACAAGATAAAATTAGCCTAACATGTTAAACAAAAGACAAGCATAAGATAGAATCAAACAACACATAGACATATTGAATGATTAATTGATAACTTATCTTTCAATGAAGCATGGAAGATCTCAAGGCAAGAAGCCCTGAAAAAGTAGCTAAAATCGTCTTAGGGTTTTATCCCAAAATTCCACACACTAAGCTCCCTTTTAATGACAAAAAATTAGAAAACTATATATAGACTTTGACATCTGACGGCGTCACCTTATGCATTGTGACGCCGTCACCTCGCCGCTTTTAGGGTTCCCGGATGACCTTCTTGACGCCGTCCCTCTTTAGCTCTTCAAAAATCCATTCTGGCTTATCAAGGCTTGACGCCGTCGGACCTATAACGTGACGCCGTCCCTCTTTGATTTAAGCCGTGACGCCCTTGATTTAGTTAAAGCGTGACGCCGTCAGAATTCTCATGCAAACTCACTGGCCCGTCATGAGTAAATTTCACATCCAACTTTTCTTGCCAAGGCATGACGCCGTCTGGAGTTAATGTTGACGCCGTCAAAGGTGACTTTCAGCACAATTTTGAGACTTTGCCGTTTTCTTCACTTTTATGCTCCAAAAACGTCCAAAATGCCTCCTTTTCCAGATTTCTCCTCAAAAGTACCTAAAATGACAAAAGGAACGATTTAGGGCAATATTTGATCAAATAAATACGATTTCGGGCTTAAATGACCCCTTAAAAGCGGTACACTTTTCGCCTCATCAAATACCCTTACACTTGAGATTTGCTTGTCCTCAAGCAAATGCGCTTTTATTCTAATCAAAATACAAGTTAGGGGTCATTTAATGCAAACATAAAAGTAATTACAACAAATAATCGTTCCACTTCAATCATAATAAGCACGGAGATTACATACTAGCACCTCACAAGTAGTGTTTAGATACTCACATCTCTCAAGTGTCATCAAAATAAATCTCATAAATGAAAACGGATAATATCTCTCACTACCTGTCGTAGCAAATAGATTACCATAGGCTTGGGAAAGGATCGAAAACCTCCTCCACTAGGCGTAAGCACCTAAGATAAACTATCAAAGAGGGCTTTTAAATGGGTTATAATGTTAGGTGTAGGGAAAAGGAAAACACGGTTTGGTTGGATTAAGGATATTTTACTGGTGGCGAGTTAAAGATCTTGATCGATTACATGTACTATACAATGTTGCTAAGCCAAGACTAGACTCGATCTTAAGCTAATGAAAGAAAATAACAAAACATAAACATAAAATAAACATAAAATAAAACGGGATGGTAGTCCGTATGTTTTTTCTATTTTTCTTTTTCTCATTTTTTTTGTATTTTTCTTGATTTTTTTTTTTTTTTTTTTTTGCATACACTTTTACCCTACCATCCAAAATAATACATCATAGGGGCATTGCATCCCCTTACACTTGAACTTTTATATAACTTTACAAATGACTATTCTAATGACTCGAATTAAGATAATTGAAAAACTTGGAGTACTTTTAAAACATTTAGCACATATGGGGGTAATAAATGATGTTCTTCCCCATTACTCCATTACACTAGTACTTTACCCATGAGTCCCAATCGTCCCAAAACAATATGTACAAGGATATGACTCGACTTAGCAACCATGTAATCAATTAGATAATTAACTTGGGTTTAAACAAATGTTGTCACAATAATGCACTAAAGATGAGTGCATACAAGGTAGGCTAAGGCGATTTGGGTGTACATTAAAGTGGGGTGTAACAAATTCTTCCTTTAAGTAAAATGCTTAAAGGTCGAAACGAAAAGATAGGCTCTGAGGGGTGTACTAGGGGTATCGTGTACTAAAAATGAGTACAACGCAAAGGGTGTGGGGGAATTACTTGACCAATGTAGCCAAAGTAATTATAACAAAAACACAGGTGTAAAACAATGGGTTAATCCTAATGCCTCTTATCATGTAGTAAATCTAACTACACGAATGTAGTCTCACTTGTGGCCTCGGAATGGTCCTAACGCAAGTTCTAGAATCTAAGTGCTACCGGTACACACATCATAGCATAAATGCTTTTCCTACCAATTCTAGGGGCGAACCTCACATATTTGGGGGTGGAAAAATTTTTTAGTGGTACGGTTTTTGTGCTAGTCATATAACTCCTATCCGTGAGACGCTCATTAAGATCAAAGTTTCACTCTTATATGTTGTAAAAAAAATTAAATTTGGCACTAAAATTACCTTAACAAGTATTTCTCTCAGTTTTATTACACATCTACTATTAAATAAACAAAAATCAAACGCAATTGTATTCTCTAAAATCGTACTTTTACCCTCCCCTTACACTTAAGATGAACATTGTCCCTAATGTTCAAATAACAAGATGTAAAAGAAAAAGTAAAAGAATGAAATCAAATACTCCCCTGATTCGCTCGTTGGATAATGAAATTACACGGTTAAATCTTCCTCCAAAGAGAATGTTGAAGCTCCATGACTAATGCATCGCCATAAGCTTGATTCAAAACATTTCCTTGTCCAAAATAACCTGTTGAACCTGAGAAAACAAACACGAAAACCTGCATAACATCGGCGGGATAAAATCTATATATAAGGATATAATGCTTGTGGAATGATAACTTTGCAGATTCCTGGAGATTATAAGTTGGAGATTTTAATAAAAACTTTTTAAAAAACAAAAATTTCAAAAATTTCTGAAAATTAAATCTGACGCCGTCAGGTTATAACCCCTGACGCCGTCAGAAATGACCTGACAAAAATTTTCGTTTTAAGTTTCCGGAAAATTTCTGGAAAAACCTTTACCTTACTTCCTGGAAATTCTGCAAAACATCATTATGACTCGATACAAGCATTTGACTCAAACAAACACGAATATGTATATTAATTTATTATTATTACGATTCATGTTCATAT
Organism: Artemisia tridentata subsp. tridentata; assembly: GCA_021014915.2. Lineage (NCBI taxonomy): Eukaryota > Viridiplantae > Streptophyta > Magnoliopsida > Asterales > Asteraceae > Artemisia > Artemisia tridentata. The sequence continues at coordinate 297,421,260 of CP139501.1, forward strand.
GTGTTCTAATAAACCAATTTGACTTTCCCTTACACTTAACTTTTGCAAAATACCTTTATATGTAGTTAAGACGAAGTTAAAAACAAAATAAAGCATTTTCACAAATTAGTTTTTGAACATGAATCAATAAGAATAAAAATTAAACACACATACGGAAACAAATAAAAACAAACAAACAAATAAATAAACACACAAAGCAAATAAAAAAATAAAGATTGGGTTGCCTCCCAAGAAGCGCTTTTCTTTATTAACGAGTCTTGTAGCTAGACTCAAAGTCACGCTACCCTATGTAAGTAAGCTCGTCATCAAGGACGTCTTTAGGGTTAAGCTTGGATTGAAGTTTCCTATTGGTCCGCTCAGTACGATATGTCTTTTCAAACTTCTCTCCATCCGGGTCATACAATGTCATCTTGATATGCCATGACCCATCTCCATCATTGGGTGGTTTATCCCAATTCCACTTATGATCATCTTCCTCACAAATCCACTTATTCATTCCTAGGTTAATTGGCAAAACTCCTAGGAAATCAATCATCCTTCTAAAAACTAGAGGGTCTTCAAATGGATCCAATTCGGTGTCCCTAGCCAAGAGTTGCTCTACCGAATGCGTTCGGTTAACAAAGTCCTCTTCTAGGTAAAATGGGCGTTGGGGTCCTATGAAGTCTCTATCAATCCAAGGTCCATATCTAGATGGTCTCCTATTTAATTCTAACCAATGGGGTGTCGGTTCCTCACTAGCATCATAGGCGTGTTTCTTAACATCATAGACTGACCAAGTATCTCCTTCTCCTACCGCTATCTTAGATTCCTTACAATCAATCATAGCACTAGCGGTCGCCAAAAATCCTCTACCTATCAACAAGGGGCATGTAGGGTCGCTAACCATATCAAGGACGTGGAAATCGGCTAAAATGGTTAGCTTTCCAATGTGTACTAACACGTCCTTAACTACTCCAACCGGGTAAGCAACACTTCCATCCGCTAAGCCTATTATCACCTCGGTTTCTTCAAGTTTTCCAAGTTTTAAAGAGGTGTAGAGAGGTAACGGAAGTAGGTTAAGGCTTGATCCAAGATCGGCTAATGTGTCATAAGCCTCCGAATTACCGATCTTGCAAGGTAGAACAAATAGGCCCGGATCATCTAACTTCTTAGGTAGCTTGTTTTGAACAAAGGCGGTCCCTTTTTCGCCTAACTTGAGCTTCTTCTCATCAACAACCGGACTTTCAAGGTGGAGCTCCTTGAATTCATCGTCAAGGTTTTGAGTGGGAGGTGTTTCAACTATGTTGTTGACCAATTTAGATGTCATAACTTCTTGGTCACTTGGAATGATTTGGGTTTGTTTGAAACACGTGCTCATGGAATTGACCGAATAATATTGTGGACAAGAACTAGGGGACGAAACCGATGAAATAGCGTTAACGTTTAGTTTCGGGTTCTTGACCGTGTTGCTAGGGAGTGCTCCCATTTCTCGGTCATTGAGGGCTTTCAACAAGGTGTCAATCTTATCGGTCATCTCGCTTTGTTTTTGTTTGAAATCGGCTTCAAACTTGGCTAAACGAGCTTCTTGAGATGCCATAAATTGAGACATCAATCCTTCAAAGTTATTGGTACTACCATTGCCGGAAGGATTGTTGTTGAAAGTACGGTTCGAGTTGGAACCGCTTGATTGGAAACGATTAGGTGGGTTGGAAGAATTGATTTGTTGTGAGTTTTGGTTTTGTTTCCACCTAAGGTTCGGGTGATTTTTCCATGAGGGGTTGTATGAATCACCATAATGGTTTGGCTCGGGCTTGAAAGTGTACCACTTGTCTCCCGCTCCGTCGGTACGCGAGGATGCGTAGTCCGCAAAAGCTTGTTCGGGGAGTTCCATGCAATCACGAGTGTCGTGGGGACCACTACATAATTCACATGAAGAAGTGATTTTGTTCACTTGGCTTGAAGGTTTAGGAGCCTCGTAGGATTTCATGAGAAACTTGACTTGGTCTTCAAGTTCTATGATCCTACGGTCGGAAGTGCTTGAATTGTTCAAAGGAAAAGATATTGCCTTGACCGTTTTATTCAAATCACGGGGATCACTCCAACTTTCGTTGTCATAAAGAGCAAGATCCTCTAGGAGAGCCCATGATTGTTCCGCACTTAGATCACGTAGCTTGCCACCGGCCGATTGGTCAATGGTTTGCCTTGTGGAGAGATTGATATGGTCATAGAAGATTTGGACTTGGAGCCAAAGTTCTATGCCATGGTGAGGGACTTTTTGGAGTAAGTCCTTGAATCGAGTCCATGCCTCGTAGAGAGTTTCGCCTTGACGTTGTTGGAACATCAAGATATCATTCCTTAGCTTGGTAGTTCTTCCCGGTGGGAAAAACTGAGCAAGGAAACGAGTGGTGAGATCATCCCAAGAGGTGATGGATCCTGCGGGTTGACGTTCTAGCCACTGACTAGCTTGGTCCCGCAGAGAGAATTGGAAGAGACGCAATCGGGTCGTCTCTCGAGTGGCAACATCAAGGTCTATAGAATCAACGATTTTAAGAAAGTCCTTGAGATGTTGATTAGGATCTTCAGAACGAAGTCCATGGAATGCGCATCCGCTTTGCACCAACCGGATGGTGTCGGATCGCAAGGGTGTGATATTGGCTCCTTGAGTGAGCTCAATGGTGTTTCGATAGCCATGGTGGCTAGGACGGGAATACTCTCCTAAAGTACGGGCTCTAGGAGGTGGTGGTGGTTGTTGTGGTGGTGGGTTGTGGGGGTTAAGGATATTACCATCTTCCATGATGTCGGACGGTAATGGTTACGAACAAAGACACGAAGAAAATAGATAGACTAAAGAAAACCTAGAAAAAAAAAAATAAATAAATAAAATAAAAATCTCACTAGAAAGGAATCTAGTGAGTAGACCTAATAGAATTAAAAATTCAACCTAAACAATAACTATTCCCCGGCAGCGGCGCCAAAAACTTGATGCGTGGGTTTTGCAACCTTACAACAGGTTTTACCTCTCGAGGGATCTCAAGAGGCTTACAACCCCACCAGGCAGTGTACCTGACCGATGTAGTATAGTGTAGTGGTAAGTACGGGGGATTGATCGTTCTCCACAGGGAATAGTGTTCGTTAGGTGTGAAAGGCTACTCTAATTAGGTCTAAGGGTTGAGGAAGATTCTTTTTATGTTTTTATATTTTTATGAAAGCAAGTAAAATCTCGGGTTTTGAAGGAGTGGGCGGAATTAGTTGCTAGTCAACTAACCCAAATTACTACAAATGCAAATAAAATAAAATAACAAAAATGAAAAGTGGTGAGAAACTTATGTGTGGAGAAATGTGTTTACTTAGATTTCCTTACTCCCTAACTATCTTTTACCGGTTAATTAGTGTGTATTAGTCGCGTGGATGACGGGTGTATTCCTTAATACCATTCGTGGGGTGGCGTACTTACTTCCCCAAACTCTACAAGCTCCTACTTCACTCCTATGTCGAGCCGGCTAGGAAGCTCCTAACATGGGATCACTAGAATTCGCTTGTGCATTAAATACAACCATAAAAACCTTTAGTACGCATTTGGTTCATGTTTCTTAAGACGTTCAAGCAAGTTACCGAATAGGAAGTTAGCCAGTTTTCTTAAGCCTAACATAGATAAACAATCATCCAATACAACTAACAACACACTAACAACCAATAATCAATAGCTAGGTTTCATTAGATCTAAGCAAACACAAGATAAAATTAGCCTAACATGTTAAACAAAAGACAAGCATAAGATAGAATCAAACAACACATAGACATATTGAATGATTAATTGATAACTTATCTTTCAATGAAGCATGGAAGATCTCAAGGCAAGAAGCCCTGAAAAAGTAGCTAAAATCGTCTTAGGGTTTTATCCCAAAATTCCACACACTAAGCTCCCTTTTAATGACAAAAAATTAGAAAACTATATATAGACTTTGACATCTGACGGCGTCACCTTATGCATTGTGACGCCGTCACCTCGCCGCTTTTAGGGTTCCCGGATGACCTTCTTGACGCCGTCCCTCTTTAGCTCTTCAAAAATCCATTCTGGCTTATCAAGGCTTGACGCCGTCGGACCTATAACGTGACGCCGTCCCTCTTTGATTTAAGCCGTGACGCCCTTGATTTAGTTAAAGCGTGACGCCGTCAGAATTCTCATGCAAACTCACTGGCCCGTCATGAGTAAATTTCACATCCAACTTTTCTTGCCAAGGCATGACGCCGTCTGGAGTTAATGTTGACGCCGTCAAAGGTGACTTTCAGCACAATTTTGAGACTTTGCCGTTTTCTTCACTTTTATGCTCCAAAAACGTCCAAAATGCCTCCTTTTCCAGATTTCTCCTCAAAAGTACCTAAAATGACAAAAGGAACGATTTAGGGCAATATTTGATCAAATAAATACGATTTCGGGCTTAAATGACCCCTTAAAAGCGGTACACTTTTCGCCTCATCCTTTATATCTATCCTCATCATTCCTATAGTAAACAGCTTGCTTGAGCTCCTTCTCAACATTTGACAAGTGTTGGAATTGTTCTATCTTATATGGCATTTGGTAGTTTACCTCATCGGTCTCATCCTTAAATCTAACTATCCCTAAGGAAGGTTCATAAGTCATTCTAGAGACCTCAACAAATGGTTTTCCAAAAACCACTTGAGTTAAGGATGCATCGACTATTGGGCGGATATCTTCTACAATTACAAAGTCGGTGACATAGGTGAAGTTTCCTACATAAACCGGTAATCCCTTAACTCTTCCCGTGAAGTTACTCATCCATCCCTTGTCAGGGAACATCCTATACCCAAGTTGATTTTTCATTATCAAGTTGTAGTGGGCTCTAGTCATGATGTTTATGGGTGATCTAAGGTCGATGTAGGCTTTCCACACATGCAAATGTCCGATGTTGCATGGTATGTTGAGATTAGAAGGGTCGCCTATTTCTATAATTGGTCTACCTAGGAAGTATGGTGTCTCGGGGTCATCGAATAAGTTTGTATGATATGCGCGCTCTTCCTTAGTGGGTAGCCTATTGAAGTAGTCCTTATCATCATCTACTTCTTCAATCTCACTTGTCCTAACTTCCTTATCAACCTCGACTTTCTTATCCTCATCCTTAGGTTCACTATTATCCTCATTCCTTTCAATTGGTTTAATAGTGACAATGTTGACAAAGTGGACGTGTTTGGATGAAGAGGGGTCTTTTACTTGGGGTCCGCTATTTGTGTTCCTAGCGTCCTTATTTGGAGGTGATAACACTTGGTTATTGAGAGCTTTCAACAAGTTGTCAATTTTATTGGTCATCTCCGTTTGTTGTTGATTGAATTCGGATTCGAATCTAGCTATCCGAGCTTCTTGAGATGCCATAAATTGGGACATCAATCCTTCAAAGTTATTGGTACTACCATTGCCGGAAGGATTGTTGTTGAAAGTACGGTTCGAGTTGGAACCGCTTGATTGGAAACGATTAGGTGGGTTGGAAGAATTGGTTTGTTGTGCGTTTTGGTTTTGTTTCCACCTAAGGTTCGGGTGATTTTTCCATGAGGGGTTGTATGTATCACCATAGGGGTTTGGCTCGGGTTTGAAAGTGTACCACTTGTCTCCCGCTCCGTCGGTACGCGAGGATGCGTAGTCCACAAAAGCTTGTTCGGGGAGTTCCATGCAATCACGAGTGTCGTGGGGACCACTACATAATTCACATGAAGAAGTGATTTTGTTCACTTGGCTTGAAGGTTTAGGAGCCTCGTAGGATTTCATGAGAAACTTGACTTGGTCTTCAAGTTCTATGATCCTACGGTCGGAAGTGCTTGAATTGTTCGAAGGCAAAGATATTGCCTTGACCGTTTTATTCAAATCACGGGGATCACTCCAACTTTCGTTGTCATAAAGAGCAAGATCCTCTAGGAGAGCCCATGATTGTTCCGCACTTAGATCACGTAGCTTGCCACCGGCCGATTGGTCAATGGTTTGCCTCGTGGAGAGATTGATATGGTCATAGAAGATTTGGACTTGGAGCCAAAGTTCTATGCCATGATGAGGGACTTTTTGGAGTAAGTCCTTGAATCGAGTCCATGCCTCGTAGAGAGTTTCGCCTTGATGTTGTTGGAACATCAAGATATCATTCCTTAGCTTGGTAGTTCTTCCCGGTGGGAAAAACTGAGCAAGGAAACGAGTGGTGAGATCATCCCAAGAGGTGATGGATCCTGCGGGTTGACGCTCTAGCCATTGACTAGCTTGGTCCCGCAGAGAGAATTGGAAGAGACGCAGTTGGGTCGTCTCTCGAGTGGCAACATCAAGGTCTATAGAATCAACGATTTTGAGAAAGTCCTTGAGATGTTGATTAGGATCTTCAGAACGAAGTCCATGGAATGCGCATCCGCTTTGCACCAACCGGATGGTGTCGGATCGCAAGGGTGCGATATTGGCTCCTTGAGTGAGCTCAATGGTGTTTCGATAGCCATGGTGGCTAGGACGGGAGTACTCTCCTAAAGTACGGGCTCTAGGAGGTGGTGGTTGTTGTGGTGGTGGGTTGTTGGGATTAAGGATATTACCATCTTCCATGATGTCGAATGGTAATGGTTACGAACAAAGAAACGAAGAAAATAGATAGACTAAAGAAAACCTAGAAAAAGAAAATAAAAATCTCACTAGAAAGGAATCTAGTGAGTAGACCTATAAAATAAAAATTCAACCTAAACAATAACTATTCCCCGGCAGCGGCGCCAAAAACTTGATGCGTGGTTTTGCAACCTTACAACAGGTTTTACCTCTCGAGGGATCTCAAGAGGCTTACAACCCCACCAGGCAGTGTACCTGACCGATGTAGTATAGTGTAGTGGTAAGTACGGGGGATTGATCATTCTCCACAGGGAATAGTGTTCGTTAGGTATAAAAAATTACTCTAATAGGTCTAAGGGTGAGAGAAGATTCTTTTTTATGTTTTTATATTTTTATGAAAGCAAGTAAAATCTCGGGTTTGAAAGAGTGGGCGGAATTAGTTGCTAGTCAACTAACCCAAATTACTACGAATGCAAATAAAATAAAATAACAGAAAATGAAAATGTTGGTGAAAACTTATGTGGAGGGAAATGTGTTTACTTAGATTTCCTTACTCCCTAACTATCTTTTACCGGTTGATTAGTGTGTATTAGTCGCATGGATGACGGGTGTATTCCTTAATACCATTCGTGGGGTGGCGTACGTACTTCCCCAACTCTACAAGCTCCTACTTCACTCCTATGTCGAGCCGGCTAGGAAGCTCCTAACATCGGATCACTAGAATTCGCTTGTGCATTAAATACAACCATAAAAACCTTTAGTACGCATTGGTTCATGTTTCTTAAGACGTTCAAGCAAGTTACCGAATAGGAAGTTAGCCAGTTTTCTTAAGCCTAACATAGATAAACAATCATCCAATACAACTAATAACACACTAATAACCAATAATCAATAGCTAGGTTTCATTAGATCTAAGCAAACACAAGATAAATCTAGCCTAACATGTTAAACAAAAGACAAGAATAAGATAGAATCAAACAACACATAGACATATTGAATGATTAATTGATAACTTATCTTCAATGTAACATGGAAGATCTCAAGGCAAAAAGCCTTGAAAGAGCTGCCAAATTCGTCCTAGGGTTTTCACACACAAAGTTCCCCAATAAGTTCCACACTAATGACAAAGAATTGCAAAACTATATATAGATTTTTATATCTGACGGCGTCACGTTATGGAGTGTGACGCCGTCACCTCGCCGCTTTTAGGGTTCTCGGATGACCTTCTTGACGCCGTCCCTCTTTAGCTCTCCAAAATCCGTTCTGGCTTATCAAGGCTTGACGCCGTCAGACTATGAACGTGACGCCGTCCCTCTTTGAATTATAACGTGACGACCTTGATCAAATTAAAGGGTGACGCCGTCAGAATTTCCATGCAATTTCTCTGGCTTATCATGAGTAAATTTCACATCCACCACTTTTGCCAAGCCATGACGCCGTCCAGGGTTAATCCTGACGCTGTCAAAGGTAACTTTCAGCCGATTTTTGAGACTTTGCCGTTTTCTTCACTTTTATGCTCCAAAAACGTCCAAAATGCCTCCTTTTCCAGATTTCTCCTCAAAAGTACCTAAAATGACAAAAGAAACGATTTAGGGCAATATTTGATCAAATAAATACGATTTAGGGCTTAAATGACCCCTTAAAAGCGGTACACTTTTCGCTTCATCAAGACCCTTTCTCATCTTTTATGGAAGTCAAGGGACGCCTTACTACCAATAGAACAAACGAAGAAGAAGGGAGATTCATTGATCCTCAACATACTACTCTCTCACATGTAATGTTCATGTCATCCAATTTAACAACCAAACCGGGTAAGGTAATGAACGAAGTACACATATTGCCAAGGTATTATCTTTACATATTCTATCCATCTCTAGTAGCAAATTTACACCGTTATGGTGCTTATTGCTACTATCACCCGCACTTGACCGCAAGTGGGGGGAAAAACACCCTATTGCCTAGTAAATAAGGGTGGAGTCAGGCTCGTGACTCTAACAAAAACAAGCGCTTCTTGGGAGGCAACCCATGCTTGTCTTTTATTTTTTTTTTTAGTTTATTTTTATTTTCGTATTTCTGTCAGTTGGTCAAATACGACGCATGCAGTTTTAGTAGATGCGTCGCATTTACCCATGACGTGCATTTTAGTATTTCCTACAGGTTGTTGATGTGGCGTATCCAATATTCCATGGATACGGCGCATCGACACTCTGACCTGTAATTTTTTCATATTTTTATTTTCCTAACCAATGATTAACGAGATGCTCTCGAGATTCTTTTTCTGTGGTCTCTATATTTTTACAGGTCTGGACAATTGAAGAGGTTGATGGACTCCCGCATTATATACGCTCGCACGTTTACATTGGAAGATCATACCGAGCAAATCTCAGGGGAGTTCTCCGTTCTAATTCTTTCTATCTCTTGTTTTTAATTTTAAATACAAACAACGAGGACGTTGTTTAACTTAAGTGGGGGGATGGAGAATTAGAACGTTACTTGTCCTAAATTTTCAAAAATATGCTTTAATCTATGCTTAATTATCAAAATTTAATTTTTTTTACCATGTTTTTGTTTAATCTAAGTTGCATAGCTGCACACATAATTTTATTTTTAAAAATTGTGAACTTATCAAAATTCACAAATCTATGAGTGTGCCGGTGACTTGTAAACTTTAGAACTTGGCTTGTATACTATTCGAGACCACCATAATGAGTATTATTGATATAATTGGAGTGACTTGTCTAACAAGGTAAATTTCTAGGATTACACCCAAAAAGCCTATTATATGTTTTGAGTTATAAACAAGCATTAGGTGAAAGTTAATGATTTCAGACGGAAATTGGAGCAAAATGAATCAAGTTGGAAAAGTCTACTGAACTGAAGGAAGATGCGCCGTATCATTCTTGATAGATACGTCGTACATAAAGACTTAGACGAATCTGAGACCATTGCCTGACTTTAAATAATGCGCCGCATGTATTTATCTCATGCGCCGCATATAAAACCTTGGTCAACGAAAAAGATCTGACTTATCTACTCCAGATACACCGTATGACATTCCTAACATACGGCGCATCAATCTCAAGACTTCACCAAAGATTATCCAAGATACTGAAGGACATGCGCCGCATAAAGATACAAGTTACGCCGCATCTGAAGACGGTGAACGAATATTCTAGAATATAATAATCTTGGACCCCACGCGAAGTTACCTAGATACGCCGCATCGGACCAATCCGATGCGCAGTATTGGCCATATACAATCTTAGCCGAGAAATCAAGTGAAGAATAGAAGCTCAATGAAGAAGTCAAGATTACATAATGATACTCGGAGATGCTTTCGTATTTTGGTCATAAAATCTTCATCCGGACTCCGTTTTAGGTGATTCAAGCGGCCACGGAAAGAGAAAAAGGAGATCTATATTTTTCAGAAGGAGATACGGCGCATTGGCTTTGTGGATGCGCCGCATCGAGGTCGGAACAGCAGCAGACTAATTTTGGTAAACCTTGGAGGCTACTCTTCCTTACCCCTATAAATACCACAGCCCTATGGACGATTTGTGGGGGAGAAAAATCACTATTATCAGTTGGGAACAGCCCCAAATCGTCCCCAACACCTTCTCCATCCACCATTGAAGATCGACGAAGAACATCTCCATACTTATCTTTGTGTATCATTCGGTTAGCATAATAAATTTGTCTATGGATTTCTTATGTTTAATTTTTATGTATACTTTATCTTTTGCTGAGATTATGGGCTAACACCCTTAGGTGTTAGCCATGTTTATGAAGTTTTATTAGTTTTTATGATTTTGTCGATGTGTTTGCTTTGTTATTGGATTGGGTGCTTGTCGATAAAAACTCGTTTATTGCTTATAACTAGTAGAAGTCTATGTAACTAGGTTATGATCCTTATAACTTTAATTGATGTGACTTAACTACTTGTAATTGTGGTTACTTAGGTTGAGTTATTTGCGTGTTAACCCGAATCTCTATTAGGAATCATTGTTTGGCATAAACGGAACGTGTCTACAACCTAATAGGACTAGTAGCGTGTAATACCGAACTAGGTTAGATGGTTTAAAGCAATAAGTTAGTATTGATGCTAGACGAGTCACAATGATCATGTCCTCTTTCCCACCACGATGGTAGGTTATTTAATCGTGACAGGATTAATAATTGGATTGGCGACAAAACAATTGAATGAATTAAAACAAGTAGACATAAGCATGTATAACTATAAAATGTATTAGACTTGGCTAACCCGTTCTTCCCTATTGATATCGATCTATTGTACTATCCTTAGTTTAGATATTTATTTTATTGCAATTAGTTTAATTAAAACACAAAAAATCGTGATAGCCTCTCAGGCTAAAACCACCAAAAATATTTACTTGCTTTCTAGGTTAGAATAGTTAGTTTAGTAATTAGAATACCTTTAGATCATCTTAGCTTCGCTCCTAGTGAACGACCCTTGCTTACCTAGAAACTATCTACATTGATCGGGTACACTGCTCGTGAGTGTTTAGAGTCTATAGGTTAGTTCGGCAATAAATAAATTTAAAACTTGGTTGATTTTTATAGACCTGAAAAAACACATCAATGGTCATAATAAACTCTAATTCGTGTATATTGTCATTTTAACGAATTTAACAGGACTAAATGGTAACATTAACGATAAATGACTAATATTGCTAATTCATGAAACTTACCAATTCGGGAAACCTGATAAAAACAGAAAGTTACTTAAAATGGAAAGCTGACTAAAATAAGTAATCTGATTTAAATAAGATATTAATAATATGACGATCATGAATTCATGTAGAATCGCTGAAGATGGAGTTTGCTTCCGATCTTATGTTCTATTGTGTTTTCACTTGCGGTCTAAGGTACAGATATTCTACCCTTTTTCAGTAAGGGTGCGTTCGTTCTCATGATTTTCTTGATCTTGATTCATTAGGATTCCCTTAAGCCATTGCTATAATCCCCTATTCTTTGATTCATTCGTTTGATATGCTTCGTTGATATTATGATTCATTTGACATAAGTATTCGAATCACTTGATGCTTAGAAGGTTCATTTGATTTTGTAATTGGATGTGAAAACCTTTCTTAATTTTATCATGGAAATGTTTTGAGAAAAACTAATTTTAAAATGATGTTTATGAACGATGCGATACCACTTTTATATGAAATTTTACTAAACTTTTATGAAAACTACTTTTAAAGACTACCTTTATGAAAACCATTCTTAAAGATCATTTTTATGAAAACCATTATTAAAAGATTTCTTTAAATGAACATTTGATAGAAACCTTTGAATTGAACCTTGCTATGAACCATTTGATTTCGAACCTTTGAGATCCTATGCCTGATATAATTCCCTCATTGACTCATGACATTCATTTTATGATTGTCATTCTTATTTATTCATTCTGACATTTATTTAAATGTCTCTGCTATGCTATGCTTATGTTTGTCATGCTTATTTGAGTTACTATCTTGTTTCTCTTGCCATGCTAGATTATATTTGTTGTATGCTATGATAGATCTGTGCCTGAGCTTACCTAGTTGTGGAGGTACCATGACCATGTCTTTGATGGCACCTTAGGCATGACACTCCCGTAGAGGTGTGATAGATCTACGGCGTTCCCCCTTATGTTTATGTATTATATTGTGATCACTATTGGCCATTAATGCGTGTGTGTGCTTAGTCTAGTACTGACATACATACTTATGTTAGGGAGCGTATGGATGCATCCTAGGTTTTATGTTTTATATGATTATGGTGACCAGGTGGTGTGTGCCTTGCACTCCTTCTCACACTTTTATTTACTTAGAGGTCTCTCCTCTTCGTATACTTGTTATGCTTTAGTATGATTTGACGATTTATGTATGGAGTTCTTATGGCACATCCTTATATGAACCTTTTCATTATTTCATTCTTTCTCTCGATTCAATTATTATTCAGTTCTCATGCATTCCTGATTTTTAGTTCTCTTTAAATTCGTATGACTTTCATAATTATACTTTCGTTTTGTATTCTTATTCCTTCGTTGCTTATGCTTATTTACCGTCCTGTTATGTTATATATATATCTGTTCACTGGGCTTTTTAAGCTCAGCCGCATTTCTTTCCATGCGGCAGGTTTTAGATGGAAGCTGGGTTATGAGTGGAGAGCACTTGGGACTTAGAGGACATTTACTTTCATAGCTATCCTGGATTAGAGATGACTAGAAGTAATTACGATTGTAGACTTAGAATTTATTATTGTTCCCTTTGTAACCTTGTATTTCAGATTTTCCTTTGTAACCTTTGAAATTCATTTTGTATTATTTAGTCATATGCTTGTGTTTGCTTTGATATGTCACCATAACGTAATACTTCTACCCTTATCGGGTTGGGGTGTTACAATTATGGTATCAGAGCGACAGGCTGCGGCTTGTAATACATTTACCCTTGACCTGTGAAGTTTGGACCATTAAGTTTCCACTGTAGGCGCTCATAAGACAACCTTTGAAAATTTGCTTTAGGATTTCCCCATAGGAACTTAAGTTACTACCGGTGAGGAATGGGTAGACTAGGACATCTATGTAAGTAGCATTGCTTCCGCATCACTCTGATTTGTGCCTCTGCCTTTAGCTATGCCTTATAAGAACATTTGTTTCAGAAGCTAGAAAGTTTTGCAACCTAAGTTTAGAAACCAAGTAAGATTGAGATACCTCGGGAACTTCATGTATACCTTGCACCACTTAAGTTTCACTTCTTGATTTTGATCTCCACTTCCGATCTGTTTGATAAACAGTTGATACTTTTCCGACCATCCCAAAGGTCATTCGACCGTAATGTGTTTGACACATTCTATAAATTCATTACCTATGCTGGATATAAATATATCATCTGATACTACTCAGTCCTGCAAAATCCATTACTACCCTATGAGAACTCTTGTAATTATTGACCATGGATATAGGAAGTTTTATTCCCTCCCTTTGAATGATGAATCTTGCCTGACGACCAGTTTCCTTTGGAAGGATATGATGTAAATACTATCTCAGTACGGAATTATTAACTGAGCATGATGATGTTGATAACTAATATTCCATACATCTCACTTTTGACGATTATACGATGTTCGTATTACCAATGATACACACCCTACCTGCCCCTTATGCTAAAAAGCTAAACAAAATTCCAATACCTTGAACTGTTCGTTTATCTATCTCAACACAATGATGAACCGTGTACTTGACCTTGATATATGAACTACCCGTCTGGTTTAACGACCGTATTCGTTCTACGGATCTGTTACTTTTGATATAGTCGACTTTGAGGTCTTTTAGTTATGGATTGGATGGCTCTTCGTAAAGCTACCATAGACTACCGTATCGGAAATGTAACCTTTAACAATTTGCTTCATCCTACTTTTTTCATAATGACTCTCAACCGCTTAAATTGTTAAGATTAATGTTACTATGAAAGCACATATTCCGATCTCATTTGATTGTCAAATTTCTCCTGACATCTATTAGTATCCACCCTTAGAAAGCTCTGACATTGGAAGTAGTTTGTTGTACGAAAATTTTCCGATGTTCTCGGATGAACCTCTTGGGATTCCCTCCTGCTTGGGAAGTAGAGTTGGCATTGAACTGATCTCGGTTGGCGAACAATGATGCCATAGAAGTTGAGAGATTAAAGGAACTGATGAAATATGATTTTCTTCACCCTAGTGTTTATCCTGGGATTTTCCTGTTGGTTCATGAAGAAGAAAGAGAGAAGTATGCGGCGGCGCATCGACTATCGTGAACTTAACCGTATCACTATCTGAAATCATTATCCATTTCCGCGTATCAATGATTGATTTGGCCTACCTTTGAAAACTCCGTATCAGACGGCCTCATTTAAGTTTGAAGGACTGAAGAAGCAACCACAAGAACTTCTAAGAAGGGAGTTGACTAACTGAGAGTAACCCCGCTAAGCATTTCAGTTTTATTCGTGAAGAGAAAGATTGGTGATGTGAAGTAGATATGAAGTTTCCCTAAGACGATTCCTGAAGCTGCTTTCGTACTCGTTGTGATCATTATGAGTTTTAAATGATGCCAATCGTATTGGCTAATAGAATCATAGTATGACAGTGTGTTTGTGCTCAGAGACGAACGAGGAACATGTAGATCATCTTCGTATTAAGTAGAATGACCCTTTGTTCTGGAAGAGTAGATGTGATTGGCGTTCAGAATTGTAGCAGACAGCACAAGAGAGAAACTGAGAAAGGTCTAGATTATATTTCATGCAACAAGTGGAGATTTCAGTTCGGGCATCAAGACAACCAGACCGTAGGAGACGAACTATTCAGCACATAACCTGGAGTTGACAGCAGCTGGAGCTGGCGAATTTCGAACTGTGCTAGAAGACCTGTCGAAGACACGCAGTCTTGCTTCTCTATTCATTTTAGTTGTACTAAGATGAATTGAGAGCAGAAGCAGACTCGCGAATGGAAGAATGCACAGCGATCATGCCAGAGATTCACGTTACCACCCCACGGTGTCCAGAAAAGGTGTCGAAGGGTTGAGGGACCAGACTCAAGTTTGTAATTTCTTTCCACCCTATGATCATATGAACAGACGTAGACAGATTACTTGAAATTTTAAAGAGATTTGAGATCATGTATTTGAATGGATGAAATTTGAAGCAAACGTTTGAGTTTGGAAGAGTTGATTCTGTGAAGGATGAAGCTATTGATGGCGTAATTCACTCCCTCTCAACCTACTTAAGTTTTCGTTACCTGATAATAAGGTACTTTGAATGATTTAGGTTCTCTGTTAGTAATTATATTCTGTGTTCACTCTGCATTTGTTGAATAACGAGTGTGGTATGAGAATTTTGACGAATTATGGAAGGAACTTTGAGATTTATGTGCATGAATGGATGAATGTTGAAGCAACCACTTATATTGGCTAAGTTGATTTTGGTGGGTGATGAAGGATTGACGCTATTAACGACGTACCTTAACTCTGATAGACATTCTAGGATTTCCGTCACTCTTTCGAGTAGTTTCGTTCTCCTTTTAGTTATGGTGTTGATTTTGGTGACCTCTGAGACTGTAGAAGGACTAGGTGGATTAAGATAGGTTGTTCTGTTCACGACTTGAGATAAAGTATGACCATCATGAGGGCATATTTATATGATGCTAGTATTATGACGCCTGATCAACGTGATAATACTTACATCATATAGCGTGCACTTATTGTGATCATAGGATATTTCGAGGAGTGCCTTAGGAGCCTTAGAATTTCTGATAGCTGTTTGAGATTGTCCGCGTTTAGTGAGACTTTAGGATTCATTCTACCTATACGCGTAATCTGCCTTCACCGTTATACGACTTGATATGTTTGGATTCTCGACACGCATTTTTCTGACCTCTGCACTTCCAATAAGAATCTTAGGTATTGTTGTAGAGCTTTCTGCCGGTTGATGTTATCGACAATCTGTTTTCTGTATGTTCTCATCTGATTTGTCTAATCAAATTCTATGGACGGCATATCCGTCAAATCCTACGTATTTCCTGTATCTCTCCCGAGAGAATACGATTATCATCTATTACGTTTGGTATATTATTCTTTTGATCTGGATTCAGTATGGTATGTCCCTTCTGAAGAAACCGAAGCTATTTTGATCAACAAGATAGAGTCATGAGAAACAAGTCATTCACATTCCCGTTTACGGTCCGTTGTGCTTTCCGTTTCGCTTCATTTCAATTTTCGAGGACGAAAATTTATTTTTAGAGAGGAAGAGTTGTAAAACCCAGAATTTTTGAACACGTAAAATACCCAGAATACCCTTTGATCTCAAATTCATAAAAGACGTTTAACGCATTTAAGACATTTTATCCCGAATATAACCTAAGCAGTTAACCGTTAAAAATTGAACGAATTTAAGTGATACGATAATAAGACTATGATAAAACAAATGGTACGTATATTAAATCCCACGTCACTAATGCCTAAACGAAATTCTTGGGTGTAGCAATTATTTAAAAATATTAACACTAAAAGTTGTCCTCTAATCAAATCCCATAATAATAGCATGTTTCCATTTTAAGATCAACCTTTACACGTTTGTTTTATAACTGAACCATGCCCTCTTTTCTCTGTCAATTGTACCCCATAAAGTTAGTGTTTTCCTTTTTGAAAATCCATTCACACGTTTTCTTTAATGACCAAATCTTGTACACGTTTTTCCTGTCAATCATATTCCATAAAGTTAGTGATTTCCTTTTGGCTATTTCTCTCACGTCTGCCTTTAAACCATGCATGCTCACACATTTTATTCACACAAAATTCTTTAAGACACAACCTTAAAAAAAAAAAAAAAAAAAAAAAAAAAAAAAAACCCTACAATCAATTGGCGGCTACATATTTTATTTCTTCCTTCCTGTTCGAATCAAAGGCAGCAAAGAGGAGACTTTTTTTTGGTTGCTACTTGGTGGTATAGTCGAGGCGTACTGCTGGTTCAAGGGGAGTAGTTTTGGCTTGGATTCGACGAGGTTGTGGTCGTGGTTTTGTAGCAGGTTCAAGGGGCTTGTGCTCGTGGTCTTTGGTCATTCGTTCTTCTCTTTTGATCACGCTACGAGGGTATAGTATCTACCTTGTTTTATTCCTTTCGTTTGATCTCTTTTTAAACGTATGAAATGTCTCATGATGCTTCATAAATCAGTAAATATACATGTATGGATACAACATAAACGTCACATGAAATCAAAAAGGTAACACATAAAAATAACGACTATAAGAGCCTACATATATATCGATCTTTATTCGACCCTCATGTTTCTGTTTTAATTTGTTTGTGTCCAACCCTTTTTGCACGTACGAAATTAACCCTACGAACAGAAATAAAAGAAGAAAAGACATGTTTGTTTTGTTACTATTTTCGAACACCATACAGTAGGTAAAGGGGGTGTCGGGTAGAGTGGAATGTCATGATTTTATGTGGTCATTGTGGTGTCATGTGGCTGTGAAATGGTCGAGTTTCATGTGAAAGAAATGGGTCTTGTGTGTGTGTCGTATGGTGCTAGGTGTGTGTCGATAGGGCTATGACTCATGCGTGTTTTTGCTGTGTCGAGGGGGCTGGAAAGGAGTAAAACATGCTTATTTTCCTTCTGTTTCATGTCGCATCTAAATATACATAAAGAGGGTGTCGCGAGTTAATTTTGTATTGAGAAGTATACGTTGTGGGTGTGTCGTATGTTTTACAAGTTGGGTATGGTTTGAAAACATTCATACTAATTATTGTCGTGCGAGTAAACGTAATCCTATGAAGCTGTTTTGTATGCGATTTCGTTTTCATTATATACCATACGAGGAGATGAGGGCATGCACGGTTTACTTTTCTGTGTCCTACCTTCATATCAAATAAAATAAAGAGTAATTGAATTGTTTGTACAGCAAGTAGTGTAGTAAAATAAGGAATCTTAATATGTAACTGATAATTTACACTATGGACCTTAAGCTTTGTAATATTAACACTTTAGACCCTAAACTAATATAATGGTCATAACAAACTCTAATTCATGTATATTGTCATTTTAACGAATTTAACGGGACTAAATGGTAACATTAACGATAAATGACTAATATTGCTAATTCAAGAAACTTACCAAAACGGGAAATTTACTAAAGATAGAAAGTTACTAAAAATGGAAAGCCGACTAAAATAAGTAATCTGATTTAAATAAGATATTAATAATATGACGATCATGAATTCGTGTAGAATCGCTGAAGATGGAGTTTGCTTCCGATCTTATGTTCTATTGTGTTTTCACTTGCGGTCTAAGGTACAGATATTCTACCCTTTTTCAGTAAGGGTGCGTTCGTTCTCATGATTTTCTTGATCTTGATTCATTAGGATTCCCTTAAGCCATTGCTATAATCCCCTATTCTTTGATTCATTCGTTTGATATGCTTCGTTGATATTATGATTTATTTGACATAAGTATTCGAATCACTTGATGCTTAGAAGGTTCATTTGATTTTGTAATTGGACGTCAAAACCTTTCTAAATTTTATCATGGAAATGTTTTGAGAAAAACTAATTTTAAAAAGATGTTTATGAACGATACGATAC
Source organism: Artemisia tridentata subsp. tridentata (assembly GCA_021014915.2). Lineage (NCBI taxonomy): Eukaryota > Viridiplantae > Streptophyta > Magnoliopsida > Asterales > Asteraceae > Artemisia > Artemisia tridentata. Next base: position 297,439,938 of record CP139501.1, read on the forward strand.
CACTTTTATATGAAATTTTACTAAACTTTTATGAAAACTACTTTTAAAGACTACCTTTATGAAAACCATTCTTAAAGATCATTTTTATGAAAACCATTATTAAAAGATTTCTTTAAATGAACATTTGATAGAAACCTTTGAATTGAACCTTGCTATGAACCATTTGATTTCGAACCTTTGAGATCTTATGCCTGATATAATTCCCTCATTGACTCATGACATTCATTTTATGATTGTCATTCTTATTTATTCAATCTGACATTTATTTAAATGTCTCTGCTATGCTATGCTTATGTTTGCCATGCTTATTTGAGTTACTATCTTGTTTCTCTTGCCATGCTAGATTATATTTGTTGTATGCTATGATAGATCTGTGCCTGAGCTTACCTAGTTGTGGAGGTACCATGACCATGTCTTTGATGGCACCTTAGGCATGACACTCCCGTAGAGGTGTGATAGATCTACGGCGTTCCCCCTTATGTTTATGTATTATATTGTGATCACTATTTGCCATTAATGCGTGTGTGTGCTTAGTCTAGTATTGACATACATACTTATGTTAGGGAGCGTATGGATGCATCCTAGGTTTTATGTTTTACGTGATTATGGTGACCATGTGGTGTGTGCCTTGCACTCCTTCTCACACTTTTATTTACTTAGAGGTCTCCCCTCTTCGTATACTTGTTATGCTTTAGTATGATTTGACGATTTATGTATGGAGTTCTTATGGCACATCCTTATATGAACCTTTTCATTATTTCATTCTTTCTCTCGATTCAATTATTATTCAGTTCTCATGCATTCCTGATTTTTAGTTCTCTTTAAATTCGTATGACTTTCATAATTATACTTTCGTTTTGTATTCTTATTCCTTCGTTGCTTATGCTTATTTACCGTCCTGTTATGTTATATATATCTGTTCACTGGGCTTTTTAAGCTCAGCCGCATTTCTTTCCATGCGGCAGGTTTTAGATGGAAGCTGGGTTATGAGTGGAGAGCACTTGGGACTTAGAGGACATTTACTTTCATAGCTATCCTGGATTAGAGATGACTTGAAGTAATTACGATTGTAGACTTAGAATTTATTATTGTTCCCTTTGTAACCTTGTATTTCAGATTTTCCTTTGTAACCTTTGAAATTCATTTTGTATTATTTAGTCATATGCTTGTGTTTGCTTTGATATGTCACCATAACGTAATACTTCTACCCTTATCGGGTTGGGGTGTTACATAAACTCCATCAGTTGTAACTTTAAGCTTGACAGTACTAACTTCATACCTGGCAGTACTAACTGTTAGTTTAATTCCCAACAACTTGGCTCAAAACATCACAAGTATAATCACAAGCTTGAATTCCCAAGTCCACAATATCAATATTCAACAGCCCTAATCCTACGGCTCGTTAACCAATATTCCAAATCCAAATCCAAGCTCCAAGTCTCAATCTCATATCAATATAACAACAACAATAATATAACATCACCATGCCGAGACCTTGAAGGTCTCGACTTCGAACTGTGGTACACACCAAACCAAACGGACCCGTGGGTTTCGACTCCAAACTAAACACAATAACCAATTTCCAAAAATTAAAACTAACTAAAATTAATCAAGTATCATCGGACTAGATCCAAATTTTGACCACGAACCACCAAGGGTTTTCACCCTTCGACCCAAAACAAAATAATAAATAAAAATAAGCTAAACCAAACACAATATAAGCTCGAAATAAGCTCGAGGGAGCTTATTCCTTGCTCGTTACCACGACTACATGACTCGAACCCAAACCAAACACAAAACACGACCACTACCAATGATACTGAACTATTATTAATTTGGTTTTTAGCTTTTTAAAATGTTTAACCCATTGCTTCAAACCCAAACCCACTCGAAATAAATAAAACAACTCGTTATTCATGAGTTCACACCCACACCGTATCACACGAGGGTGAAAAATGGTGTGGCTTACCTTCTATCACTCGGATCTATACGGATCTTGATTAGGAAGTGGTGGTGGTGGCGCGTAGTGGTGGTGAAAGGGTGTTTTGGGGCGCGTATGGTAGCTAAACGAGGTAAGGAGATCAAGAAATGGTGTTGTGTGGTGGCGGTGTGGTGTGACAGTGGGCGGTGGTGGTGCTACGGTGAGTGGCTGGAGGTGGTGTTGGTGATGGTGGCGTCGAATAGAGCAAATGGGGAGGGGGAGATAACCTTAAGAATGTTATAATGGGGTTTTTATACCCCTTGTGTGCCATTTTGTAAACCCTACAAACTATAAGGACATGAAACTGTAAATATAGCGAGGGGCTCAAAGTGAAAGCACGAACTTGTGCTAGTTGTTTGTTTCTTTTATTTTATGCATTTTAATATTTGCATTTTGGTTATTTCTTTTTAAGGTTTATGTTAAGACTTCTTTCTAATATTAAGTTTTTATGATTATTAAGTTTATATTTCTAGTTGAGATTATTAGTGTTAATTTTGGTTTTAGTGTTAATAGATATAGACTTGGACAATTTGGTAGACCAAAGTGTGGTGGAAAATTTACATACAAAACAAGTGTTTTTGAAGCTAAACTCATTTTTACTTGTTCCAACAACCTCACAAAAGTGTGTAGACAAGAAAAAGTAAATTTTTGAAAAAACCCAAACCGAATCGGTTGGATCATGAAGCTGATTAGATGGAGTTGAATATAACAACCCACAATTTCAAAAATCACAAGAAACCCACACACACACAATCCACCAAAATTGGGTCTAAGAAATTCGACCATAAGTGTTAATTGGAAGTTACAGGAGTGTTTAGAGATCATCCATGGCTCCAAAACAAGTAAGTAACATCATCAGTTTGGTTTAATTAGATTTTAATTCAGATTTATTAAATTAGGTCATAATTTGGGGATTTTTGATAGACTTTGAATTGAGATGTAATCTTTTAAGAATTGGGTAATTGATAGAGGAGTGCATTGCAAAAGGAATTACATTGATGGATTAAGTTTTGGGAGAAAATTAATTGATTGAATTTTCGGATTCAATTAGGTCAAAACTTAGAATCGAATTAGGTTGCAATTGATAATTCCCAGATGTTATAGGCTTGTTTCTCAATGATTTTATGTTACTCCATTGTTGATTAGAGCACCAATGAAGGAATTGAATTCATAAAATATTTCTAGTGTTCTAAGAATGATTAAGAAATCATGTGGAGATGTTTTGGATAGATATAGGGACGAATTGAGGATGTAGAAATCGACATAAGAGTTCATATGAAAGATAGGAGTGGAGTAGAAGTGATAGGAATTGATCAAGAATTTGTTGAAGGCTTATGCCTTCTGCAGAACACCCAATCGAATCGGATGCTAGGGCATGCTGATCGGTTGGGCTAGGTTCAGAGCACCATCCGATCGGATGCAAGGCATGCCGATTGGATGGAGCTCTCGATAAAGGAAAAATGAAATTTTCAAAATGGAACCTAGGGACTTCTATAATGTGTAGCGTTGGTTCTAATACTCCTATACTAACATATATTTGTGATTTCTATGGTGGAAAGATCATTTGGTTATTATTAGGATGCCTATGTGTTCTAACAACTAACGCAAGATATCTTTCAAATGTTTTTCTTTAAGGATGCTGCAGGAGGATCAAGCATAGCAACAAGGACTAGAGAAGTATGGCAGCTGGTAATTTTCCCATTTTGATAATAGTGATTATTTATCAGAAAATGCACATTAATTATTTTTTGACTCTTAATAATTAGAGGTTACATCCTTTAATGATTTGTTATTACACTACAATAACTCAAAAACGTAAATACGTGATAAAAAATATGGAACCAGCTCATACACGGACCACGCATACCATTTAAATTTAAAAACAAACCAAATGGATCACTTATACTTGTTATTGGGCCAAGCCAAGCTCTTTACTATTCATAAGCCCAAAAACCAAAATTTTTAAAGTTCTATTTCACTCGCCAAGGCGTACTAGCTTTGCCTTGATTTCTCAAAAATTCGACAAGTAACTCATACAAATTTTTACACAACTTAATTCTTTATACTACAAAGAATCGAGATCAACAACTTTCATTTTCTAACTCGAACATTTGAGCACCAAACGAAGAACAAAGTAAAGTGAATTCGAGACAATCACAAACGTAACCCATATTTTCACAACATAACAAAACGCGACCAAACTTGAATTTGACTTACATTTTACATCATTTCTGATCGAATAGAGGTTCTTTGAACCATTTTTAACCAATTAGGACTAGTTGGTCACGTTAGAAATGAAATTGGACCCTTAACATGTTAGACGGCATACACATGTATGCCAACTTGAACCATAACCAAACCAAACTTGTAATTCACCTCTTGTGACTTCCTAAATAAACTAAATCAACCTTATCTTCAGTAAAAATCTCGCAAGGATCTATCAAGGGAATAAAATCTCCCAAGTTGCTATATTAAATGATATAATCTATATACATTATATATATACTTCGACACATACTCTTAGGCTCATACACACTTACACACACTCAATAAATTCTTCCTAGCTCATTCTTACTCCTTTGCCGAGACCACAAGAGAGCCAGAAGTGATCACTCAATTCATTCGAACCCTTTTCAAGTGTTTTGAACCAAGTCGTGATCAAAGGTAGCCCCATTTCGAGTTCTTTATCATTCATAATGACTAATGAACCATTTAAAAGTGATTGTAAGCCTCTCTAATCTATTTACTACTCGTATACATCATGTTTCATTAATCATACATTGTATTCTTTTCTGTTCGAACGTACGTTTTCTTTATTTCATTATACGCTTATTAGTTATTTATTTTTCGTACGAAATTATTGATCTCCTATGATGGATGGCTAGATTTATTAGTTCTATCTTTATTTTACGTTTACTTGTTCGTTTTACATTATTATGAGTCCCATTTGTTATCATGCGTTATATCACATATTGTCTCATGTGTTACATTTATTTATTTCATATCATGTCTCGACTGACCTAAGAAACACCCCATTAAAATCGAAACTATACACACAACGTATAAATTTTATTGGTTGACTCATTTCTCAACATGGCCACCAATTAAATTCGTATTTGGAGTTTCCCATTTTAAGCTCTTAAAAGCCTTCTAATAAGCTACATCCTAACGCTACTCACACGTTTTCTATACATATATATTTTTTCCAAAATTGGGCCTGAACAAGAATAAGCCCAATAAGCCAATTTGAATAAGCCACAAAATAAGTTATTTGAAAGTATTTTCGTGATGATTAAATAAGCCCAACTAAAGGCCCAAACTCACTTTTGACCGAACAGATCACGATTTGTTAATGGGCCTTAAAATGTCTCGTTAAAGGCCCATTAACCAGAAAAATAAGCTATTTTGAAAGTAGGCTGATCATTTTGACCTAAATAAGCTATATGAGCTTATTAAAACTTTTAGAAATCAAATCCCACTCTTTTTGTGATTTTTGGACTAACTTTGCAAAATATTTCAACCTTAGGGACTAAAACTGCCAACTTAGCAAACATGGGTTCTAAACTGTCATTTCAGTAAGCCAAGGCTGGAAATTGTTAAAAACAGTAAACCAAAGGGTAAAAATGTAATATCTGGCCTTTATTGGACTTAAATTGTAATATTAAACTAACAGGGGACTAACGGTGCAAAACCTACACCGTTAGGGTATAAAGTGTACATTCTGGGAAAGTACAAGGACTGGACAGTAAAAATTTCTATTATTCATTTCTATTTATGTTTTGCATATCTCATTTGCATACGTACAATTATTATTCATTTCAGTACATTATTATTTGTTACGTTTATATTTATTTAACGAACTTTTAACGAATAAACTTAACTTGTTATTCAACGACACTCGAGGAAACGATAATTATGGAATCAAAACCATAAAAACAAGATAATATTATGTATAATATTATTTTTTAACTTTAAGCATTTTAAGCATATCAAACTCACACATCACAAACCAAATGATTATCCGTTACTTGTTTTCACACTCATTATGCATAACTGAGCAAAAACTGTAAAAACTCAGACTTTAATTATTAATTAAGGTAGTGTGTTGAATCCGTTCCCATAACTTGCTTAATTTCATATTTCACTTTGTTGATATTACTCAAGGTGAGTAATAGCCCCACTATTACTTTTAATACTTGTTTTAAACTATTTTGGGTGAGAAACATGCTTACTTTTATGGATCATTTTAAACAATGCTTTTGTTGGTAAAACTATTACGTGTTAGCCTAAGTACTGTATCCCAAATTCATGCCCATACTCATGTACCGTTAATTCCCTACTAGGAAGCACGAGTGATATAAATAGATCTATTGAGGGTGACACCTCCATCCGTGTTGGAGAACAAACAGTCCAGATAGGACAAACGGATGTATACCATGTCGAATTACAAGTGTCAAGGGATAACACACTTGACGGGCCTTATTATTATTACATGAACTCATTTCATGCACACTGTCGTAGCTTTGGTAACATGGAACTTAGTGCAGCGTAGTAGCCTTTCGTATAACATTATGCACATTATAATGTTAATTCGTAAACTTAATGATCCAACTTTACTGCTTTATGTAAACCTATGAACTCACCAACCTTTGTGTTGACACTTTAGCATGTTTTTCTCAGGTGTTTAGCTGTTTACTATATGATGATGCAAGGCAGTGCGTGGCAGGGGCATAGGCACACTTTTTGGAGTGTATACATAACACTCATGACCAAGGTTTTTGTACTATGGGACAACTAAATAAGTTATTATGGGCCTTGTTTTCTGCATTTCGATTATGTAAAACTTATGTTTTATTTAATAAAGCTTTTAAAACGAATTTCATAAATTCGTTCTCTATTACTTATGTTATGATCCGGTTAACTAACACCCAGATGTTAATTCCGCTGCATTCTGATTTTGGGGGTGTTACAAGAAGCCACCAGGAAGCGGGAACAAGTGCCAATTTCGGAATGTCATCCTAACCTCCTATGGCGGGGGGAAGATCCAATGATACGGAAATCTTATAATGTCATTCTCCTTAAGATTGGTGGATGGATGACTCATTCACCAAGAACTATTAGCTGGAAGGCAATGAAGGAGCTCAGTTGTGATGAGTTTATGGAAGACATGTTCCTTATTAGGATTTTGTGGAACATAAAGATATTGACTTCGAGAATGTGGGAAAGGGCATTTAATATCAGAGAACCGATATACTAGGAATGGGGCCTAGAGTTTTTGTGTTCCATGCGGATGAAACTGGAAGTTACTGATATTTGGGTTACCACCGACAAATTTCTTGATTTCAGACTAGGAGGTAAGAAACATAAAGTTTGGAAATTTGTTAGGCTTATACTTTGACGAGGATTTGAGTAATAAGGATTTCAAGTTTTTAATAATGAGTGGAGAAACGAGTAAAAATAATTTTGATGCACATGGATATTGGAAGAGAATTAGCGCGGAAGATAAGTTAGTATATGGAGAAAGTAAGGTTTCGTCAATCAAGAAACCAATGTTGCAAGTACTACACAGGGTTGTAGTACAATCGTTGTTACATAGGACTTCTAGTGTTGATCTGATTTATGAAGATGATTTATGGGTTCTACAAGCATTAGAAGAGAAGCATCCCTTGAGGCATTTGAACGTAGCTTGGGTGATAGTGCAACATTTGCACCAGCGCGCGACCGTTGGGACAAGGAATTATATATGTGCGGGTCATTTTATTTAACGGATAGCCAGAAATCTTGAGCTATTTACTGAGAAGGAAATGAATCTTTTTAGTAAACCAGTTATTCCATTGAGCATTGATATCAAGGGTTCACGTACCTTAGAGAAAGAAAGAATGGGAAACTCAAAGGACTTCCAGAAGTTTTAGATGTACAACCAATAACCACCTGGGATGGTTGATCATGACTTGATTCAATTTGGTGTTGGTTTCCAAAAACAACTATGTGTGTTAAACTGTTTTTATTTCTATTTCTACTTTCTTAACTTTTTCTTTAGGATTAATAACGTACTTTAACTATGGTTTGTTTTTAATTTACTTTGGTTTGTTTTAGTGGTGTTTGTTTGTTTTGTTTGTTTCGTATATTTTTGCAGTCTTTGCAGGGTTGATATGCAGGAAGCTTATTGTTGGTTAATACTTGAAGCTGGAGAACTCATTTGCTTATTTGTGATCAAATATGCATATTGCGTATTTACCCTGGTAGTAGGGGTGAGCATCGGGCCCATACCGACCCGTCCCGACCGGAAACCGATCCATCCCGAAACCGAGTTTCTGGAAAACCAAAATCGAATACCGAACCGAAATTACTCGGTTTACTCGGTTCGGTTCGGGACGAGTCGGTTTCGGTCGGTTTTCTCGGTTTTGTTTGTATGTTTTCGGTTTTTGGCCCGAACCGATCCCGAACCGACCTATCCCGAAACCGAATTTCAGGAAAACCAAAACCGAATACCGAACCGAGAAGAGTCGGTTTCGGTCGGTTTTTCGGAACGAGTCGGTTTCGGTCGGTTTTGCTCACCCCTACCTGGTAGTATCTTTTTAACTAAGTTTTTCCCATTTCCTTTACTCTGAAGTTCATTTTTATTACATTGAGGACAATGCAAAACTTAAGTGTGGGGGAGGGAAGAAAATAGGAAAAATGATATGATTTTTAATTTTAATTTTTAGGTAATTTTAGAGTCGAGTAACTAGAATTCGTTCGCCCTTGATTTTCTAGTCGTTTTCATACGTATGTTATCTAATATATATTAAAAACAACTAGACTATTTCAATGGTAAAATGAGGCTATTTGAAATTTTTTGGAACTTAATCAAATTATGAGAGCAAATTCATTCTGGATTCGACAACATTTACTAGTACATGTTATAGCCTTTTTCACCTTAAATTGTGAGAATTTAAGCCTTTTTGTATAAAGCATACATCTTTTATGCTATATATTTTGTTATGAGTGTGCCGTTGATTATGTTGATTCTAGAACTTGTACTTGTTATGCATTACGCTTAAAATCACTTTCGAGTGATAAAAATATATTCAAGTGATAAGAGGCAACTTAGGATTTACACCAAATGGCCATCCATTTACAAAACTAATTTTTGCTAACCACATCGGTTAGTTAGCCTAGTATTTGGAACCCCTTTGTTAGCGTTTATCTTTAACGCTAGATACCCTTAGCTACACCTTCTGAGCCATTCTTTTCTGTTGATTAAATCTAGAAAAGTACAAAAATATTTTACACTTTACACCTTAGCCTTACCCGAATCAAGTTCACTCGAAGTTCGAAAGCTATTTATTTTTTGATGATTACGCGTTGGCCACACTTTGATATGCGTATGTGTTGTTTCAACGAAAAAGGAGGTCGCTACTCTTATTTGTATTTTTGAAGCGTGTGCTCATCCAAAGTGTGGGGGTGACGAGGAAAGGAGAAAGTTTAACTGAAAAAAAAATGTGAATAAAGTGATTAGCCAATGTGCTAAGAAGTGATAAGTAAGTATGAGGATTCGGAATGACGATCGAAGAAGTTCGGAAAGTAATCATTTGTGGTATAAAAGTTGGGAACGGAATTTGGACTTGATTCTTATTTTTCATTTTGTAGAAACTAATCACAAATAATTCCCATGCTTTATCTCTAACCTTTACCAAATTACTTTATTCGTTGTTAGCTTTCGAGCATCCGAATATAGTAATGGCTTTGTAAAAATATGCAGTACATAGATATTTTAGTGACCATCCGGTTTTTGAATAATCAAATGACGCGCCAACGATCTAATGCGTATTTCGGTGACCATCCGTTATGAAAATAACGCGCCAGCGAGCCAAGGTACATTCTAGTGACCATCCGTTGTTTGGCTAGTCAAAAATTCGCGCCAGCGATCTATTATATTCTTGTATGAAATGTTTGGATATTAGCCGACAACCGTTTTAACCTAAACCCGAATAAAAGACCTCTTTGATGTTTTATTTGTTTGTTTTGATACTTGTACAAGCTTATGGTAAGACGCATGAATCATGACTAGGCAATGAGTGATTTACAAATACCAACCAATCTACATATGAGTGTTGAGTGAATTCCAAAATCATTCGTGAGGTGCTTAGTTATGTTATCAAGCTCAAGGTTAATTTGTTTACGTTTCAGGATTTTTCACATAGAAATTCAAATTAACAATTATTCTTTTGGAATGGTTGTTAGATTTTTGGGAATCACGATATCGATACCATTGAAATCATTTTTCTAAAATGCTAGACTTGCTCGAGGGCGAGCAGAACTTAAGTGTGGGGGAATTTGATAACGCTCAAAATGAGCATGTTTTTATTTGCGTTATCGTCAGTTTTGCGCATCATATTTGGTTATATTTATATGTTTTTGTTACTTAATCGTGAAAAAGTGTATATGCAAGTGAATATAGCCAAATACAGAAAAAGATGATGAAAAGACGAAGAATTGGAGTAATTATGCACATTTGAAAGATTCCAGAGATTGACACAACATTTGAAACCACGCAAGGACTCAGTGATTTGGAAGCACCAATATTTCTAAGATTCTATATCAAGAAATTATCAAGTTCTATGGAGAAATCAGTGTGATGAACTCAAATAAGTACATTTTATTACTATCATTTATCCTATTAATTTGACTTGTTTTATTATATTATGTATGAGAATTGATACTTAATCGTTTACTTTTGTACACTACTAGAAAAAAGGCCTTTAATGACACCGAAATTATGACACACGCATTTTATTGACAAGCAAAAGTGTGTGTCATAAAAAAACTGTCATAATTTATACAATTTGAAAGACTTATGACACGCAATTATTAGAGTCATAGAAAAACGTACTCGAACACGGGATACACTTTCTTTGCGTGTCATCCTTAAGTGTCGTTCCCTGTGGCTATATAATGATTCATTTTAGGGTTTCACTCACAATTTCACACACAGTTAAATACTCTCTCTCTCTATTATACGCCGCCATCACCATCAACACCATAACCACCACGAGCATCGTCTTCAGCCGCCACTCTCCAGCTACCAGCCACCGCAGCTACCAGCCACCGCTGCCGCCATCACCATCAACACCATAATGATTCATTTTAAGGTTTTCTATTTGTGTTTCATATATATTTTCATGTTTTTTTTATAGATCCATATATTTTTCTAAACTTCTGAAATGTTGTAACAATTTTTTTTGTAGATCTGTTGGTGCCGTTGCAGGAATCCGCCACTGCCGCCCTTTCACCGCTGAAAATGTACGATTTAATTTTTTAAAATTTGTTGTTAAGTTTGTCGTATATGGTTTTTGTGGTTGAATTTGTTTGGATATAAGATGAAATCTTGAAGGAACTTTTGGGTATAAGGCTTGTTGATGAAATAGTTTGAATTGAGACGTTTATGTCTTTATGATGTTGTCTAGAAGCATTTTATTATAGATCTCTGTCCGTCTTTTGGTAGAAGTAAGCTGTTTCAGTTCTGTTGTTGAAGTTTAATTGATGATAGTGTGGACTGTGGACTATGGAGCTATTTTGAGTTTAGTTATGAAAACAAAGTTTGAAATGTGCGGATTCATGATATTGCCAAGAAGCATGTTGTTCTAGGCACTTGTGTTTATTTTTGTTTTGTGTAGATAATTACATGACTGCTAAGTTTTACTGAGATTTAAGATTGTAGAGATTGTGTATATTTTGAATTTCTATCCAGTTGCTTGGATATGCTTATTACACGAAGTCAGGAAGACTTGCATCTTGATTATGTGTAGTAATATTTAGGTTTAGGCTTGTAACTTGTGGATGAAAAACGTTCAATAGGAAAGCGCTTGTGATATGCAGTTAAAGCATGCTGTTGTGGATCATGTGCCACTGGTTAATTCGTTTTGTGTAATGTGATATGCAGTTAAAGCATGCTGTTGTGGATCATGTGCCACTGGTTAATTCGTTTTGTGTATGTTTTTTCAAATCTATTCGTTTTGTGTAATGTTAGATAATTCGGCTTGATAAAAGGCTTTTCAGCCAACAATCTGTTTGTTGCTTTTTTCATTACTATCACAATATATGACTGGACCAATATATACTATTAAAAGATAAAAGTAAGGAATGAATCTGCTCTTATTTTGGGATTAATGCCTGGTGCTGTTTATCTGGTATATTCTATAGCCTTTAGTGTTAATATATTGTCTCTTTATGAGATCCTTTGTTCTGCATTGCAGTTTCGTGCAGCGATACAGTTTCTGCATTGCAGTTGGCTCATGCATTAAAGCCAAGTTACTCCGTATGTATCTTCTATGCATCAAGATCGGGGAAGGTAAAAAAGAATACACGGATGATGATTTGGATGAAATTCGTGAAGAATGGGCAAATTATGTGGCAAACTTAATTTACCGGTCTTGAATTCTATATAATTTAGCGGTTGTAAACTTTTATGGTGAATTTTAGAATTTTAAAATAACTTGTAGTTGTATGAAACACATTCTTTTGATATATATGAAATTCGCTCTTTTGCTATTTGTGTATTAATTTGTATTATGAGATTAACTGTTATTTAATGTGGGGATATTAGTAATTTTATAAAAAAAAATTTTTTTTTTAAATTTGAACCATGACACGCAAAAAATGTCATAAAAGTATGTCGTAAAAGGGTGTCATAAATTCATGACGCGCGAAATGCGTGTCATAAAGATTTATGACGGGTCGATTTATGACACCAAAAAGCGTGTCATCTGACCCCTTTTATGACACGCAATGCACGTCATTAAAGGCCTTTTTTCTAGTAGTGGTAATTCTCAGTTAAAAACAAGCATTTGGTGAAACTTGGCGATTTTGGACTAATTATGGAGCAAAACAAGCAAGAAGTTAAGAGTCTACTGAAATGTACAAGATCAAGACATTCTGCTCCAGATGCGCCGCATCTTGCTTATTACATACGGCGCATCACTATCAAGATTTCACAAGATATTATCCAAGACAGCAAGGACATGCGCCGCATCTAAGGATAGAGTTACGCCGCATCTTCTGGCGGTGTACGTGCATGCCTATCGCTGATTCGTGCTCATTAGTTTAGTTTATTATTTAATTGCAACCAAAACGTGCCAGTCTCTCAGGCTGAACCCCCTTGCGTTAGATTAGGTTGTATAGTTAACTTAGTATATTAAAATACTGATTGGAATAACTAGATAATACGTTCCACTCTTAGTGATCGACACTCTACTTACCATTATATTCATACTGACCGGGTACACTGCTCGTTAAGTGTGTGTGTTATTGATAAGTCGGCTAAATATAAATTTAAAACTTGAGTAGGCATTAATACTGCTAAACCGCAACGACACATCACGCGCATCAAGTTTTTGGCGCCGTTGCCGGGGAGTGAATTGTTATTATCTGTTAATTTGATTAGTATTTTAATTAGGTTTTTAATTTTTAATCTAACTGCTAATTGTGTTGTATATTAGGTTAATTTGCATTCATTGTATTATTTGCATATTTTCTGTTTTGTGTGTTATTTGTTTGCTTTTATTTGTGTTTATTTTCGTTTGTGTTTTTATTTGTTTTTATTTTTTCGTATTTTCTGCATTCTGCTATCGTTGTACTGAGCTTATTTAAACGATACGGCGCATCTGATTTCTCAGATACGGCGTATTGCGTTTAATTTTTATAAAATACAACGCGTTTAATTAATTCGATACGACGCATCTTTTCCCTAAGATACGGCGTATCTGTTTTTAAGGAAAATTTTTTCTAAACGTTAACGCCATACGACGCATCTGCTTTAGCAGATACGGCGTATCTATTATTTTAATTAAAAACAGTTTTCGAATTATTAAACAGATACGACGCATCGATCTCTGTCGATACGGCGTATCTTCTGAATCAAAAATATTGTATTTTGAAACGTAACGAAAATACGGCGCATTAACTTTTGTTAATACGACGCATTTAATTTTAAATAAATATCGATTTTTGATTATTAAAATCTGATACGGCGCATTCTACTTTATAAGCGGCGTATCTATTTTCTAAATAAAGTCTGATTAAATTTTAACGATTATAAGATACGGCGTATCCAACTTTTTGGATACGGCGCATCGTCAGCAGATATCAGCAACTTTTATTTTTATTATCTCCGAACGGAAAATACTCTGACCATTATACTAGGAAATTTTTACTTTGAAATCTACCTGTCTTTAATTTTCAGGAACAATGTTCGATATTTTCCCCAACTGGTTCGGAAGACCACAAAGAAACCTTACCATGGAAGAGTTTGCACTACAAGTCGCTCAAGCTAATGATAAAGAACATCATGAAGCAAGAAACTTTATTAATGAATTCAAAGGCAGTCATGAGCTGTTACTAAAGGAGCAAAGCAACATGATTAATGGATTGGCAATTGAAGTGCACCAATTGTCAACGGTGCTTAACAAGATTCTTTTGGTAAAGCAAGATTTGAAAGGGATTACAACTAGAGGGGGAAAGTCAACCTTTCAAATCGGAGAGACACCCGAGGATGACAGTACAAACAAAATTTCCCCTGAATCTTTATCACCTGAGCAAGAGCAACCAAAAGAGACTAATCCAGAACCTGTAATTAGAAGAGAACCCTCTGTTGAGCCTAAACGATCAACACTACCTTTCCCACATAGGGTAAGGAAGGAGAAAGAAGATGCCTATCAAAAGAAGTTCTTGGAAAATCTCAAGCAGCTGCAGCTAAGCATACCATTTATGGAAGCCCTAGTGCAAATGCCAAAATACGCTAAATATCTGAAGAGCTTACTTACAAACAAGTCCAAACTTGAAGAGGCTTGCACTGTAACAATGGGGGAAAGAAGCTCAGCAGCTGATGAACTCAAATAAGTACATTTTATTACTATCATTTATCCTATTAATTTGACTTGTTTTATTATATTATGTATGAGGATTGATATTTAATCGTTTACTTTTGTAATTCTCAGGTAAAAACAAGCATTTGGTGAAACTTGGCGATTTTGGACTTATTATGGAGCAAAACATGCAAGAAGTTAAGAGTCTACTGAAATGCACAAGATCAAGACTATTCTGCTACAGATGCGCCGCATCTCACTTATTACATACGGCGCATCACTATCAAGATTTCACCAGATACGATCCAATATACAAGAGGACATGCGCCGCATCTATTTATGGAGTTACGCCGCATCTTCTGGCGGTGTACGAATATTCCTGAATATATTAATCTTGGACCCCACGCGAAGTTAAGCCAATGCGCCGCATCTACTTACTAGATGCGCCGCATCTTACCCTCAGACAGAAACTATAAATACCCCAAAGACCAGACGAATTAAGAGTTCCGAGTTCCGAAGTTTGACAGAAGACCGAAGTACAGAAACCCTAGGACGAATTCAGACGAATAGGCAGCACAAGACACACCCAAACAAAGATACAAGAGCTGTAAGAAGGTGCTGCATGTGTTTAATTCATTAAGTAGTTTTGTTTTATTGTGTTAGTAAACTTTAATTCATCAAGATTGGTGGCTTGTGTAATGTGACAACGGAAAGATTGCACTCCCTTAAAACTGCTTTCACATTAATTAAAGTTTATATGTTGATGTCTTTGGTGACTTTTATTAGTGCATTGATAACCTCTGTGTCTAGCTGAGCGTTGATCGGGTCGCCATGCCTCTGCCCTCGCCTATTTATTAGATCGCCTATGCATTCTATGGTCTGTAGAAAAGTAGGAAGAAAGATAAATAGGATAGTCATAAGTAATCATTAAGGGTTTACTCGCCGATAAGATTAGAACCAACGAGAAAGGACTTAATCTCGGTGCGTTGCATCGAACTATACACTTCATATAAAACTAGCAATAAAACAAGTGACAAACTACTTATCTATCAGGACATTCTTCTTATTGTCTCAAGTATTTATCTGTGTACGTGAGTGCTATTCGCTTATTCGTGCCTATTGGTTTAGTTTATTATTTAATTGCAACCAAATCATGCCAGTCTCTCAGGCTGAACCCCCTTGCGTTAGAATAGGT
This sequence comes from Artemisia tridentata subsp. tridentata, assembly GCA_021014915.2. Taxonomy (NCBI): domain Eukaryota; kingdom Viridiplantae; phylum Streptophyta; class Magnoliopsida; order Asterales; family Asteraceae; genus Artemisia; species Artemisia tridentata. Next base: position 297,455,959 of record CP139501.1, read on the forward strand.
TGTATAGCTAACTTAATTTATTAAAATACTGATTAGAATAACTAGATAATACGTTCCACTCTTAGTGATCGACACTCTACTTACCATTATATTCATACTGACCGGGTACACTGCTCGTTAAGTGTGTGTGTTATTGATAAGTCGGCTAAATATAAATTTAAAACTTGAGTAGGCATTAATACTGGTAAACCGCAACGACACATCGCACCGCATCAAGTTTTTGGCGCCGTTGCCGGGGAGTGAATTGTTATTATCTGTTAATTTGATTAGTATTTTAATTAGGTTTTTAATTTTTTTTATCTAACCGCTAATTCTGTGTTGTGTATTAGATTAATTTGCATTCATTGTATTATTTTGCATATTTTCTGTTTTTGTGTGCTATTTGTTTTCTTTGTGTTTATTTTCGTTTGTGTTTTTATTTGTTTTTATTTTTCGTATTTTTTGTATTTTGCTATCGTTGTACTGAGCTAAATCGAACGATACGGCGCATCTGATCTCTCAGATACGGCGTATTGCGTTTAATTTTTATAAAATACAACGCGTTTAATTAATTCGATACGACGCATCCTTTCCCCAAGATACGGCGTATCTGTTTTTGATAAAAAAAAAATTCTAAACGTTAACGCCATACGACGCATCTGCTTTAGCAGATACGGCGTATCTATTATTTTAATTAAAAACAGTTTTCGAATTATTAAACAGATACGGCGCATCGATCTCTGTCGATACGGCGTATCTTCTGAATCAAAAATCTTATATTTTGAAACGTAACGAAAATACGGCGCATTAACTTTTGTTAATACGACGCATTTAATTTTAAATAAATATCGATTTTTGATTATTAAAATTGATACGGCGCATTCTAATTTCTAAGCGGCGTATCTATTTTCTGAATAAAGTCTGATTAAATTTTAACGATTATAAGATACGGCGTATCCAACTTTCTGGATACGGCGCATCGTCCGCAGATATCAGCCATTTTTATTCTTTATATCCGTTTCTAAATTCATTAATTTATCTTCTAGCGAACAGATGCTACTGACGATTTTACCTATGATAACAGGTTTTGCTATGGAAGATATGTCAATGAACGGATATCTTGCTAAAGGAACAAAACAACATGATTAATGGATTGGCAATTGAGTGCACCAATTGTCAACGGTGCTTAACAAAGTTCTTTTGGTAAAACACGATTTGAAAGGGATTACAACTAGAGGCGGAAAGTCAACCTTTCAAATGTGATCGGTATTACGGAGCTGAACGTGAGTCTAACTTGAAGACTCTGGAATAAAGACAAGTGCTGACCGGGAGACAACCCGGATTTATCTTTTAATTTTCTGATCTGTGTCGAGTCAGTCAGGCCCGCAGAAGATGCGGCGCATCTCTATCAATAAGATGCGACGCATCACCTGCACTGGTCATATCTTATTTTATTTTATTTTTTTGCATTTTTATTTTCGACTTTAAAACTTTTTATCAGTTTATTTCAATGCGGCGCATCCCTGGTTAAGGATGCGACGCATCTTCTATTCTGATCCGTACTTATTCCAGGCTCGATACGGCGTATCTTCTTCCATAAGATACGGCGCATCGACTGACCTGATGATTTTCATTTTTAATTTTTATGTTTTATTTTAACTAACTACTAATGTATTATGCAAGTTTGAACCTTTCTTAACTTAGGTGTGTTAAAAGCCTTGGTGGTATTATAGATTCCTGCATTTCCTGTGGATACATTGATTATGAAGCCTTAAACGTTCTAATCCACAAGAAAGATGATTTTTGCTCTTATACAAATGGAGGATCATACCGAGCAATTCTCAGGGGAGTTTTTCTGTTCTAATTCTTTTATTTTCCAGTTTTTAACCTTTGATACAAACAACGAGGACGTTGTTTAACTTAAGTGGGGGGATTGGAGAATTAGAACACTTAACACTTACTTGTCCTAAACTTTTCAAAATATGCTTAAAATGTGCTTAATATATCAAAACTTAAATTTATTTTTAGCATGTTTTTGTTTAAAGTCTAAGTTGCATAGCTGCACACATGACGTTATTTTCAAAAATTGTGATTTTTCAAAATTCACAAATCTATGAGTGTGCCGGTGACTTGTAAACTTTAGAACTTGGCTTGTATACTATTCGAGACCACCATAATAAGTATTATTTTATATAATTGGAATGACTTTTCTAAATTGGTAAATTTCTAGGATTACACCCAAATAGCCTATTATATGTTATGTGTTATTAGCTAACTACACTGGTTAGTTAACCCCCGTAAAAACCCTTTGTTACTCTCACTTTTAGAGTAAGATACCCCTAGAAAAACACTCAGAGCCATTCCTTTCGTTTCTTACACCTTTGTTAAAATGTTTCGTTACACCCTTACACCTTAGCCTACCTTGTAGATTAAAATCCGTGGTTGGTTAATTGCTTTAGGCAAAGTGTGTTTCCTTACATTACCTGTGTTCGCGTGCGTAATTCATTATCTATGGTTAGGTCGGGAAATTGCACAATGCAATTGGAGTGAAAGTAAATATTGTATATCTTTGAGTTTATTTTTCGTGTGTTTACTACTTTCACTATTACCGTTATTTCTGAAGTCATGAAAAATATGGAAAAATTATCCAGAACTATCATTATAGTGATGTGGTGAAATTTTACACATCTATGTTTATGTTAGTAGTTTGAAAAAAAAAAAAAAAAAAAAAAAAAAAAAAAAAAAAAAAAAAAAAAAACCGAAAAAATAGAAAAGAAAAAGAAAAAGGAAAAGTTGGAAGTTTGTTAAACCAACTTATGTAAAGTTTTGTATTAAGTGGTCGATATCACCACTAGTTGTTGTATATTATACTTATGGATTGAATGGGAGTTGGCAGTTATGGGAACGCCAACTAAGGTTTATTCTTTGATTAAGATCTTGTTGAGTATAATTCGTGTCTACCTAAAGCGTGTGTTTCAAGTGTTAAAGCGTGAGTTATTCTATGATATGAGTCTTATTCATGGGATGGTTGGGATAGTGATTAACCACACTTAGGATTTTAATTTATCTGTTTTGTTTGTTTTTCATTTTACACCAATTTATATCCCAAAATTTATCCATACCCTTCATTATTCTTTATCCAACCAAACCTTTGATTTATTGAGATTAGGGATTTGAGCAATCTTAAATATCGTAGTCGTGGATTCGGCTATGTATTTATGATTTTGTCGCCCTTTTTGATATAATATTATTGGTAAAGTTTGGACCTATCTTTAGCCTATTCGAGTTAAGGATTTGAGCAATTGCAAGTATCGTGTTCGTGGATTCGATCGTGTATTTGTGATTTTGTCGCCTTTTCTGGAATTTGAGATCGATAGAGATTAAAGAGAATAATTAACCCTTAAACCTCAAAACCCTTTTTACCGCTTTAGACTTGTTATTCCTTGGCTTTAGTGGGGGAGATGTGTATACTTGCCAAGCTTATGATAGAATATTCGTCACGAATGGACAGTTAAACGATTAGATTTGCTTTTATCAAATTATTTTATTTTACTTCTAATTCGTTAAGTGTTTGGTTGTGTGATTATGGCAAAAATGAATACATGCTTAAATATAAAAATAAATCCTAATATCTTTTAGGATACATTTTCATAAGATTAATTCTAAGGTTTACTTGGGGACAAGTAAAGTTCAAGTGGGGGGATATTTGATGAACTCAAATAAGTACATTTTATTACTATCATTTATCCTATTAATTTGACTTGTTTTATTATATTATGTATGAGGATTGATACTTAATCGTTTACTTTTGTAATTCTCAGGTAAAAACAAGCATTTGGTGAAACTTGGCGATTTTGGACTTATTATGGAGCAAAACATGCAAGAAGTTAAGAGTCTACTGAAATGCACAAGATCAAGACTATTCTGCTACAGATGCGCCGCATCTCACTTATTACATACGGCGCATCACTATCAAGATTTCACCAGATACGATCCAATATACAAGAGGACATGCGCCGCATCTATTTATGGAGTTACGCCGCATCTTCTGGCGGTGTACGAATATTCCTGAATATATTAATCTTGGACCCCACGCGAAGTTAAGCCAATGCGCCACATCTACTTACTAGATGCGCCGCATCTTACCCTCAGACAGAAACTATAAATACCCCAAAGACCAGACGAATTAAGAGTTCCGAGTTCCGAAGTTTGACAGAAGACCGAAGTACAGAAACCCTAGGACGAATTCAGACGAATAGGCAGCACAAGACATACCCAAACAAAGATACAAGAGCTGTAAGAAGGTGCTGCATGTGTTTAATTCATTAAGTAGTTTTGTTTTATTGTGTTAGTAAACTTTAATTCATCAAGATTGGTGGCTTGTGTAATGTGACAACGGAAAGATTGCACTCCCTTAAAACTGCTTTCTCATTAATTAAAGTTTATATGTTGATGTCTTTGGTGACTTTTATTAGTGCATTGATAACCTCTGTGTCTAGCTGAGCGTTGATCGGGTCGCCATGCCTCTGCCCTCGCCTATTTATTAGATCGCCTATGCATTCTATGGTCTGTAGAAAAGTAAGAAGAAAGATAAATAGGATAGTCATAAGTAATCATTAAGGGTTTACTCGCCGATAAGATTAGAACCAACGAGAAAGGACTTACTCTCGGTGCGTTGTATCGAACTATACACTTCATATAAAACTAGCAATAAAACAAGTGACAAACTAATTATCTATCAGGACAGTCTTCTTATTGTCTCAAGTATTTATCTGTGTACGTGAGTGCTATTCGCTGATTCGTGCCTATTGGTTTAGTTTATTATTTAATTGCAACCAAATCGTGCCAGTCTCTCAGGCTGAACCCCCTTGCGTTAGAATAGGTTGTATAGCTAACTTAATTTATTAAAATACTGATTAGAATAACTAGATAATACGTTCCACTCTTAGTGATCGACACTCTACTTACCATTATATTCATACTGACCGGGTACACTGCTCGTTACGTGTGTGTGTTATTGATAAGTCGGCTAAATATAAATTTAAAACTTGAGTAGGCATTAATACTGCTAAACCGCAATGACACATCGCACCGCATCAGCAGCATTGCTCAACAAACTTCCGTCTAAAGAAAAAGATCTAGGGTGTTTCACTATTCCTTGTCAAATTAAAAATTTGCATATTGAAAATGCTTTAGCCGACCTAGGAGCTAGTATAAGTCTTATGCCCTCTTCTATGTATGATAAATTAGGTCTTGGTGAACCAAAACCTACTAGAATGTGCTTAGAACTAGCTGATAGGTCCATACAATACCCATTGGGAATAGCTAAAAATATATTAATAAAAGTTGATAAATTTGAATTACCTATCGACCTTGTTATCCTCGATATGCCTGAAAATTCTAGAACTCCTATAATATTAGGACGACCATTTTTAGCCACTGCTAGGGCCATGATTGATGTTTTTAATAAAAAGATAACTCTTACCATAGGAAAAGATGAGGTTGAGTTCAACATGGAACAATCTATGAGTAAAAATAATTCTGAAGACGATGAATGCTATAATATCGATGTTTCTGATGACACGATTAATCAATTTACTCAGAAATTGTTAAAAAGTAATTTACTTGATTCTTTTCTGCTTAAAAATTTAGAAAACACAATTGCTATAGAAGATCAAGTTGATGAGAATACTATTGATAATACTTTAGCTGCCGACTCTGCTGTATGTAACGCCATACGGCGCATCGAAAATATCGATGCGGCGCATCTATCTGATGACAGCAGCGATATAGTTAAAGAACAAGTTTATTCCGCTAGTGTTACTGAAATTGATAATGTTAAACCTGTGCTTAAGGATCTCCCTTCTACTTTGGAATATGCCTATTTAAATGGGAACACTAATTCGCCCGTTATTATTGCATCTGATTTAACGCCAAAAGAAAAAGAATCCCTTTTGCAGGTACTATATAAACGAAGAGGAGCATTAGCGTGGAGTATGTCTGATATTAAGGGAATTAGCCCGTCATTCTGTACACATAAAATCCTCATGGAAGATGAATTCAAACCAACCATTCAACCCCAAAGGCGTTTGAACCCAAAAGTCCAAGACGTGGTGAAAAATGAAATCATAAAATTACTTGACTCCGGACTTATCTACCTAATTTCCGACAGCTCGTGGGTCAGTCCTATCCACGTCGTACCAAAAAAGGGAGGAATGACGGTAGTACTCAATGACGACAATGAGCTAATCCCTTCAAGAACTGTTACAGGATGGAGAGTTTGCATCGACTATCGCAAACTCAATGATGCTACGCGAAAAGATCACTTCCCTCTTCCATTTATTGATCAAATGTTAGAAAGACTATCAGGACATGCTTATTATTGTTTTTTAGATGGTTTTTCAGGTTTCTTCCAAATACCCATTGCCCCCGAGGATCAAGAGAAGACGACTTTCACCTGCCCTTATGGAACCTTCGCCTATAGGAGAATGCCGTTCGGACTATGCAACGCCCCTGCTACTTTCCAACGTTGCATGACGGCTATCTTCCATGATATGGTAGAAGACTTTATGGAAGTCTTCATGGACGATTTCTCGGTGTTCGGTAACTCATTTAGTGATTGTCTCTTTAAACTTGATAAAATGCTTGCTAGGTGTGAAGAAACTAACCTTGTTCTTAATTGGGAAAAATGTCATTTTATGGTTAGAGAGGGAATTGTGTTAGGACATAAGATTTCTGGGAAAGGTATAGAAGTCGATAAAGCTAAAATTGATGTAATTGCCAAACTACCTTACCCCACTAACATAAAAGGCGTTAGAAGTTTTTTAGGGCATGCTGGATTTTATCGTAGGTTCATAAAGGATTTTTCAAAAATATCTAGGCCTATGACCTAATTATTGCTAAAAGATGCGAAGCTTGATTTTTCTAAAGATTGCAAAAAGGCATTTAACATACTTAAAGAAAAGCTAACTTCTGCACCTATTATAATTTCACCGGATTGGAATCTGCCCTTTGAACTAATGTGTGATGCTAGTGATTATGCTGTTGGAGCTGTACTTGGCCAAAAGATAGATAAGAAATTTAAGCCAATTTACTATGCTAGCAAAACATTGAATAATGCCCAAGAACATTACACCACCACGGAAAAAGAACTTCTAGCAGTAGTTTTTGCATTCGATAAATTTAGGTCATATCTTATATTGTCAAAAACTATGGTTTACACTGACCATTCTGCTTTGAAGTATTTGTTCAATAAACAGGATGCCAAGCCAAGGCTCATTAGGTGGGTTTTATTACTCCAAGGATTCGATATTGAAATTAAAGATAAAAAGGGTGCCGAGAATCTAGCTGCTGACCACTTATCTAGACTTGAAAACCCTGACATGGAGGTGCTTGATGAAAAGGAAATCGCTGATGACTTTCCTGATGAACACCTTATGATGGTAAGAATTAAGAGCAATAATAATGAACCATGGTATGCCGACTATATAAACTTTATTGTTGCAAATGAAATTCCAAAAGGGCTAACATCCGACGAGAAAAGAAGGTTTCTAACTCGCGCTAGCGAGTATATTTGGGATGAACCTTACGCCTTTAAACTATGTCCTGACAATATTATACGTAGATGCGTAGATGGAGATGATGTCCCAACAATATTGGCACATTGCCATTCAGGGCCGACGGGGGGACATCATGGTGCACTTATTACAAAAAGAAAAATCCTCGATGTAGGATTTTATTGGCCCACTATTTTGGATGATGCAAAAGATTATATAAAAGGATGTGATGCGTGTCAACGATCCGGAAATATTACATCAAGAAACGAAATGCCACAAAACTATATCCATGTATGTGAAGTTTTCGACATATGGGGATTGGACTTCATGGGACCGTTTCCTGAATCTAAAGGAAATAAATATATTTTGGTTGCCGTTGATTACGTATCAAAATGGGTCGAAGCGCAAGCGTCACCAACAAACGACAGCAGGGTAGTACTTAAATTTTTACTAAGTTTGTTCGCTAGGTTTGGAGTTCCGAAAGCATTGATTAGTGATCGGGGAACACACTTTTGTAATCACCATTTAGGAAGAGCCTTGCAACATTATGGAGTATACCATAGGGTTTCCACTGCATACCATCCTCAATCCAATGGGCAAACTGAAGTAACCAATAGAGCTATAAAGCGGATTCTAGAAAAAACGACGGGATATAATCTGAAAGGGTGGTCTGACAAGTTAAATGATGCTTTGTGGGCGTTTCGTACTGCCTATAAAACGCCGACTGGATGCACTCCCTTTCGTCTTATATACGGAAAAGCATGCCACCTACCGATCGAAATAGAACAAAGTGCATATTGGGCTTTGAAGCAATGCAACATGGATATGGAAGCTGCAACGAAGAACCGTTTCATGGAACTCAATGAACTCTACGAACTAAGAGATGAGGCCTATAGTAACACTAAGATCTACAAAGAAAGAACTAAAAAATGGCATGACTCAAGGTTACGAGGAGACAAAATGTTTACTATTGGAGAAAAAGTGCTGTTATTTAATTCTCGATTAAAGATGTATCCAGGTAAACTTAAATCAAGATGGACGGGTCCGTTCGTTGTCAAGAAGGTATATCCATATGGGACTATTGAAATATGCGATAAAAATGGTTATATATTCAAGGTAAACGGGCAACGAATAAAAAAATACTTTGATAATGAAATTGAGGATACTGAGAATGAGGTAGTGGAGTTTGAGCCCGAAGTATTAAAATGAAGAGCTGAACGTGAGTCTAACTTGAAGACTCTGGAATAAAGACAAGTGCTGGCCGGGAGACAACCCAGAAAATTTTTATTATTCTGTTTTGTGTCGAGTCAGTCAGGCCCGCAGAGGATACGGCGCATCTCAATCCTGAGATGCGACGCATCTCCTGCACTGGTCATATCTTACTTTATTTTTCTGCATTTTTACTTTTCGACTTTAAAACTTTTTATCAGATTATTTTAATGTGGCGCATCCCTGGTTAAGGATGCGGCGCATCTTCTATTCTGATTCGTTATTATTCCAGGCTCGATACGGCGTATCTTCTTCCATAAGATACGGCGTATCGACTGACCTGATAAATTTTCATTTTTATTTTTATGTTTTATTTTTCCTAACTACTAATGTATTATGCAAGTTTGAACCTTTCTTAACTTAGGTGTGTTTAAAGTCTTGGTGGTATTTTAGATTCCTGCATTTCCTGTGGATACATTGAATATGAAGCTTAAACGTTCTCATCCACAAGAAAGATGATTTTTGCTCTTATACTAATGGAGGATCATACCGAGCAAATCTCAGGGGAGTTTTTCTGTTCTAATTCTTTTATTTTCCAGTTTTTAACCTTTTATACAAACAACGAGGACGTTGTTTAACTTAAGTGGGGGGATTGGAGAATTAGAACACTTAACACTTACTTGTCCTAAACTTTTCAAAATATGCTTAAAATGTGCTTAATATATAAAAATTTAAAATTTTTAGCATGTTTTTGTTTAAGATCTAAGTTGCATAGCTGCACACATGACGTTATTTTCAAAAATTGTGATTTTTCAAAATTCACAAATCTATGAGTGTGCCGGTGACTTGTAAACTTTAGAACTTGGCTTGTATACTATTCGAGACCACCATAATAAGTATTATTTTATATAATTGGAATGACTTTTCTAAATTGGTAAATTTCTAGGATTACACCCAAATAGCCTATTATATGTTATGTGTTATTAGCTAACTACACTGGTTAGTTAACCCCCGTAAAAACCCTTTGTTACTCTCACTTTTAGAGTAAGATACCCCTAGAAAAACACTCAGAGCCATTCCTTTCGTTTCTTACACCTTTGTTAAAATGTTTCGTTACACCCTTACACCTTAGCCTACCCTGTAGATTAAAATCCGTGGTTGGTTAATTGCTTTAGGCAAAGTGTGTTTCCTTACATTACCTGTGTTCGCGTGCGTAATTCATTATCTATGGTTAGGTCGGGAAATTGCACAATGCAATTGGAGTGAAAGTAAATATTGTATATCTTTGAGTTTATTTTTCGTGTGTTTACTACTTTCACTATTACCGTTATTTCTGAAGTTATGAAAAGTATGGAAAAATTATCCAGAATTATCATTATAGTGATGTGGTGAAATTTTACACATCTATGTTTATGTTATTATAAAAAAAAAAAAAAAAAAAAAAGTTGGATGTTTGTTTTAACCAACTTATGTAAAGTTTTGTATTAAGTGGTCGATATCACCACTATTTGTTGTATATTATATCTATGGATTGAATGGGAGTTGGCAGTTATGGGAACGCCAACTAAGGTTTATTCTTTGATTAAGATCTTGTTGAGTATAATTCGTGTCTACCTAAAGCGTGTGTTTCAAGTGTTAAAGCGTGAGTTATTCAATGATATGAGTCTTATTCATGGGATGGTTGGGATAGTGATTAACCACACTTAGGATTTTAATTTATTTGTTTTGTTTATTTTTCATTTTACACCAATTTATATCCCAAATATTATCCATACCCTATATTATTCTTGATCCAAGCCTTTGATTTATTGAGATTAGGGATTTGAGCAATCTTAAGTATCGTAGTCGTGGATTCGGCTATGTATTTATGATTTTGTCGCCCTTTTTGATATAATATTATTGGTAAAGATTACTTGGTCCTATCTTTAGCCTATTCGAGTTAAGGATTTGAGCAATTGCAAGTATCGTGTTCGTGGATTCGATCATGTATTTGTGATTTTGTCGCCTTTTCTGGAATTTGAGATCGATAGAGATTAAGGAGAATGATTAACCCTTAAGCCTCAAAACCCTTTTTACCGCTTTAGACTTGTTATTCCTTGGCTTTAGTGGGGGAGATGTGTATACTTGCCAAGCTTATGATAGAATATTCGTCACGACTGGACAGTTAAACGATTAGATTTGCTTTTATCAAATTATTTTATTTTACCTCTAATTCGTTAAGTGTTTGGTTGTGTGATTATGACAAAAATGAATACATGCTTAAATATAAAAATAAATCCTAACATCTTTTAGGATACATTTTCATAAGATTAATTCTAAGGTTTACTTGGGGACAAGTAAAGTTCAAGTGGGGGGATATTTGATGAACTCAAATAAGTACATTTTATTACTATCATTTATCCTATTAATTTGACTTGTTTTATTATATTATGTATGAGAATTGATACTTAATCGTTTACTTTTGTAATTCTCAGTTAAAAACAAGCATTTGGTGAAACTTGGCGATTTTGGACTAATTATGGAGCAAAACAAGCAAGAAGTTAAGAGTCTACTGAAATGTACAAGATCAAGACAAATCTGCTCCAGATGCGCCGCATCTCACTTATTACATACGGCGCATCACTATCAAGATTTCACAAGATATTATCCAAGACGGCAAAGGACATGCGCCGCATCCAAGAATGAAGATACGCCGCATCTTCTGGCGGTGTACGAATATTCCTGAATATATTAATCTTGGACCCCAAGCGAAGTTAAGTCAATGCGCCGCATCTACTTATTAGATGCGCCGCATCTTACCCTCAGACAGAAACTATAAATACCCCAAAGACCAGACGTATTAAGAGTTCCGAAGTTCGACAGTTTTACAAGACCGAAGTACAGAAACCCTAAGGCCGAACTCAGACGATTAGGAAGCACAAGACACACCCGAACGAAGATACAAGAGCTGTAAGAAGGTCCTGCATGTATTTAATTCATTAAGTAGTTTTGTTTTATTGTGTTAGTAAACTTTAATTCATCAGGATTGGTGGCTTGTGTAATGTGAGGAGAAAGATTGCACTCCCTTAAAACTGCTTTCCCATCAATTAAAGTTTATATGTTGATGTCTTTGGTTACTACTTATTAGTGCATTGATAACCTCTGTGTTTATTAGTGGCCTGCGCATTTGACTACGGAAGAGAATGTGGCTCCCACGGTTGTTACTAAATTGATCACTTAGGAATAACTTTTAGACATAAGTAATCATTAAGGGATTTCTCGCCGATAAGATTAGGGCCAACGAGAAAGGGTTAATTACATACACTTCATATAAAACTATCAATAAAACAAATGACAATCTACTTAATCATCAGGACAGGTCTTCTTATTGTCTCGAGTATTTATCTGTGTACGTGCATGCCTATCGCTGATTCGTGCTCATTAGTTTAGTTTATTATTTAATTGCAACCAAAACGTGCCAGTCTCTCAGGCTGAACCCCCTTGCGTTAGATTAGGTTGTATAGTTAACTTAGTATATTAAAATACTGATTGGAATAACTAGATAATACGTTCCACTCTTAGTGATCGACACTCTACTTACCATTATATTCATATTGACCGGGTACACTGCTCGTTAAGTGTGTGTGTTATTGATAAGTCGGCTAAATATAAATTTAAAACTTGAGTAGGCATTAATACTGCTAAACCGCAACGACACATCACGCGCATCACAGTGCTAAAATCAAGGATAAAGCATGCAACGAGTCGAGATAAAGAAAAGTAAAAAATGAGAGTAAAGAAGGCTTCCAGCCGATCGGCATGCACCCACATCCGATTCGGCTGGGGTGTACCAAAAGAGGGGATCCGATCGGATGGAGCTTGATCCGATCGGATGGATGGATCTGCTATTACAAAATTCACATTTAATGACGGCTTTACTTCAATTTAATCATAAGAGGCTGATCATTTCCAGTTATTAACTCTTAGGGACGTTTTTACTTGGCCATTAAGTGAATCCTATCTATATATTGGATCCTAGGCTAGTTTACTAAGCGTGACATTCTAAATAAGTAATAAGCTTTACACCAAGGCTATTACTCACTCATTTTATATTGCCCGAAAGTCTAGAAGTGCTGTAAAAACGTCCAGGAAACATTGAGTTCAAGTCTCAAGTGTTTAGTTCGAGTTTGGAGTTGTTTACGGGTCATATTAGGCGATTGAAGGAGCGTGGTTGCTATAGTTCCACGATTCTAGTTCTTGTAATTCGAAGATAGGTATATCTTGTTTCATTTTTCAATGAACTATTTTTACTTTAAGTTTAATGAAAGTTGTGTTTGTTACTTGTGTTTTATTATGATGAATGATATGGAGTAATTTGTTGGTATACTTGTGTGAATGATGCAACTATTACGTTGACAACCAAGTGAGGAAAAACTACTTGAAAAGTGTTATGTGGCCGTTACCGAGGATCCACAAGTCGGGCGTGCACAAGTTGGCGATACGTTTTGGAGACGGGTTATCAACGAGTTCAATAGACTCAATTTTCAACCATGCAACAAGGATATGTTAACAAGCAAGTGGAAAACGTTGATCCGTGATTGCACAAAGTTCAACGCGTTCTACAAACGTGCAAAAAGTATGGAGAAAAGTGGGGAAAATGAGTTGGATAACATGAGACGGGATATAGAAATGTATCGTGACGAGCATAGAGGTGCGCCATTTAATAACGAGGATGGGTGGGAGGTTTTGCGTGCTCATAAAAAATGGGACGCTCCGGAAGCGCTTGATTTAACCGGCGATGTCCCAAGCCAAACCAATGAGGCGTTATTCGGTCATGATTACCAACCACGTCCGATGGGCAACAAACGTGCTTCGAAGAAAGCCAAATCCGAGAGCATGACAAGTACCGGGGGAGCGAGTACCTGAGGAACGAGCTCTTCAAGCCAATTCGGGGAGGCTATGATATCCGAGTATCGTATGAAACGGGAAACCGCCCAAGAGGCGTATCAGGCGGCTAAAGAAAAAGATCAAACGATTCAAAGGTTGGAAGAGATGAAATTTCTGATGATTGACACTTCCAACAAGGATCTAAACATTGCGTTTTGGATCGATTCGGAAAAGGACAGAATCATCAAAAAATATAATTTGCAACCTCAACAGTAGATGTAATTGTATTTCGTAATTTCCTTATGTTGTAGTTTCCTTTATGTCGTGTTTTTATTATTTTATTATTATTTTTTTTCCTTGTATTTATTTATTTATTTTTTTTTAAATTCGTATTGTAATATTTAAGTTTTAATGTTATGTTATTTATTAAATGAAGTATTAGTTTTAGTTTAGGGGTTGAATTTGTAAATTGTTGAGTTATGGTTGAGTTATGATAATTTTTTTTTTTTTTTTTTTTTTTTAAAGTTAAGGTTGAAATGTTAAAGCTGATGTGGCAGACGTGACACTGAGTTAAGTTATAACTCAAGGTCATTATACCACATGCTCTTAGTTATTCGAACCTATGTTTAAAAAAAAATAATAATAAAAATATAAAAAAATCGAACCACCTACTAAAAGGGTTAGGTTAAAGTTATTAGGTTCAAGGTTGGGGATCATTTGCAAAGTGACAAAAGTTTAAAAAGTCTAAAAAGTATTTATAACCATTGGATCATAAATCAAGATCCGATCAAATTAAAGAGAGAAATCTACACATAGGGGCATCCTGGTCATTCCAATAAAATATTTATTTCCCATCTCCTTTATCTCAGATCCGACTCTCACTTCTTTCCCCTCTTCATTTCACATCTCATATCCGACTCCCAGATCCGGCGATCTTCGTCACCGTCACCACCATTGCACCGTCACCAGCACTAATTGGTCACCGTCACTCCTTTCCCCTCTTCATTTCACAACCACTACACAACTTCTCATTACCTCATCTCAAATGGAAGTACCACCGCAAACAATTTCTGATCCGATTAAACCACCGGTCTCTGACACGACATCAACCTTGTCCTCGCCACCTCACTCCAACTACCTTCGTTTCTTTGTTGGTCGTCACCGCCACCATCCGATCAGCCAACACCAAATCTGACTATTGTCGGCCAAAGATGCTCATGAACAACGAAAAACAATTTAAAGGAAGTTTATGAGATTGAATTAATGGATCTTATGAGTTACCAGGTTTTGTTTAGATCTGTAGTTTAATTTGTTGAATATTTAATTAGAAAAATAGTTGAAGAAAGAAGAAAAAGAATGGGATGAAAGAGAAGTTGAAAAAAAAAAAAGTGGGAGTTCGATTACTGAAAATAGCAATGGACATGTGGAAGGCTACTAGCGCTTTATATACTTATTAAAAATGACTGTACAACTTTGTATTTGATCCGCTTATTTTTGATAATGTTTATCAGTTCATTAATTAGTTTTGGTCGTCAGTTATTTTTGATAATGTTCATCAGTTTAAGTTAGTATTGTTCATCAGTTCATCAATTTTCTAATAAAAACACAATGTTTATCAGTTCATCAGTTATTTTTGATAATGTTCATCAGTTATTTTTGATAATGTTAATCAGTTATTTTTTATAATGTTCAGCAGTTTTTGAAAAAATAACGTTCATCAGTTATTTTTGATATTGTTCATCAGTTATTTTTGATAACGTTCATCAGTTATTTTTTATAATGTTCAGCAATTTTTGAAAAAATAATGTTCATCAGTTATTTTTGATATTGTTCATTGTTATTTTTTATAACGTTCATCAGTTATTTTTGATATTGTTCATCAGTTATTTTGATAACGTTCATCAGTTATTTTTGATGTTGTTCATTATTATTTTTTATAACGTTCATCAGTTATTTTTGATAACGTTCATCAGTTATTGTTCATCTTTAACGTGCGATATCTCACTCATATCATATCGGATTTGAGTGATTCAAATTTCTGGGTAAAGAATGACGAAAAAGCTACAACTTTCGTGTTTTAAGTTATGCAAAATTCGGGCTTTAAACTAGACAAAATTAAAGCCGAAAATACCAAAAATTTTAAGAAAATCAACAATCACTAAAAAAGTTAAAAAAAAAAATTGCGATTTATATATCATAACAAATTAAAGAGAATTAAATTTAAAAAATTATGGTGAAATTGATTTTTTATAAAAGTTTGTCGTTTGAAAGTTATTTACGTTTCAAGTTTTGGGGTGAAATAAAAAACGAATTACCAAATTTAATAACAAACAACAAAAATAAAAAAAAAAGAAAAAAAAAAAGGAAGTGCGTGGAGACACGTGGCAGATAGGACTTTTTAATTTCGCATCTCTTAGGTTCAATGTTGAAAGTTGAAACCTTTTTTTGACCCTCTTTGTCTTCCTGCCTAAAAAATGAGTATAAATCGCGAAGAAGACTGCCGTTCAAAGGTTTTAGATGCCTTAAATTCGAGATATTCTTGTTTATACGACCCTCAGTCAGATGCTTCTACCTCTTTTGAAAGACCAGAATTATTTAATAAAGTAAGAAGATGTTTATCACCTCTTCGGGTTTATGGTAATCGAGAGGTTGATGAAATACCACACTCCCCTTTACCCAACTGTATGTCAAAATATTCCCTTTTTAGCCTCTCTCTCTTTATCTATTATTATGTTAGTTTTGACTTTGATAACCCTTTTTGGTATGTAATGTGAACTGTTGGTTTTCAGATCCGGTCGAGTGTATGGCCCTACATTTCTAGTACTTTTTGATTTTGTCATGTGGCTTTGTCTTGTTATTTTATGTTTACTACTATTACTTGGGGTTTGTTTCAAGTTGTTATTTAACACTCTTGGGGGTGTTTGTAAATTGTAATTGGTTATTCAAATTTTTGTTTAAGCTTATGTTTGTGCTTACGAGCTTAACTCAATTGGGCTCATGTTTCATATTCCGGCTTATTTTGAGACTTACAAAGCTCAAAGCTCATATAAGCTTTTTATATCATAACTTCATAAGAACCTTATATAGGCCCATAAATATCAAGTAAGACTGAAAATTTGAGTTTACCAAATATAAGCTAAAATGAGATAAACCCCCAAGCCAAAAATAAGCTTAGACAAACACCTACAAGCTTATCAACTTTTTTTAATTAGCTCCAATAAGCTTTTGGGTAAAGGGGATTACCCCGGTAAAATATATTAATCACTGAAAAAAGTTAAGTACAACGGTATGTGGCTGAATTACCACATAAACCTCAAGCAAACGCTTGAACAACCACTAAGCCGTTTGTGACATGCCACAAAACGAACTAAATCATACAAAATACACTAACAATAACACCAATATGAAAAAACCACCTAACCAAGCACAATCCCCAAAACAGTCTGACAACAACCCACTATGAGTATAGCAAGCCAAAAAAGACTGCCTCTTTAAAAAACCTTCATAAGAAAAACCTAGTGGGAAAAACCCTGGAGAAGAAAAAAGAGTACAACTCTCAATTGGCACTCCAACCTCGAACCATACACAGCCGACAACATTGATAAACACTCTCGAACCCAAATGTCCACAAAGAAGCAATCTATTAAAGAGATGTCTGGATAGGAGAGTCCGGTAACTTCCAAAGATGCAAAAGCTCCAATAAGCTAATATATTGTAGAACCACCACAACTGGCCTAGTGGTGGTAAGTCACGTGACTTCCTCACAAGAGGTGAAAGGTTCAAACCTCATTAGGTACATATTTAGGGGTGGCCGGGGAAGGGTCGGAAACGGTCACGGGGATACCCAGTTAGGCTGCGTAGATCTGAGTCAAAAGAATCGTCCTCCCTGGCTAACCGAAACAGGGAAACCTCGTCCCTTTACCCAGTTGTAGACTAGCTTAATTTAAATAAGCTTGATAAGGCAATCCAAAAGCTATCTCATCTATTGTGTTGACGCCGTGTAAGCTAATATCATAAGCCCATTTTGTGCTCCATAGTGTAAGGTGACTGTGACTTACAATTTATAAAACCACAAAAGATTGTATAACGAATGTGTTGATTGTCTATCAAAAGAGATTACAAGAGCCTCTATTTGTAATGAGATAAAAAATTAAATTTGAAGTACCCAGCCTAATCTTGTTAAGAAACTAACCAATTTAATAAAGATAAAGAGTAAATTGCAAAATACATTCTTTTGGTTTGCAAATTCGGCTATCACCATCGCTTCGTTAGCAAAAGTCAATTAGTTTACATCCCTAGGGACTAACGATGCAATTTTGTTTTGTTATGTGCTAACGTGGGTCTCACGGGTCAAGGGTTTTTTTTGTCATTTTGTATGTCCCAACGGTTGTTGCAGTGGTAGATGTTTAAGTTAACAATGTAACTGATTTTGCCCATGTGAGATTGATTTTT
This sequence comes from Artemisia tridentata subsp. tridentata, assembly GCA_021014915.2. Lineage (NCBI taxonomy): Eukaryota > Viridiplantae > Streptophyta > Magnoliopsida > Asterales > Asteraceae > Artemisia > Artemisia tridentata. The sequence continues at coordinate 297,474,021 of CP139501.1, forward strand.
TTTTTTTTTTTTTTTTTTTTTCCTTCTATTTTTTGTGTTCCCAGCGGTGGAAGCAGTCTCCCTACTCTCGGGTTTATCCTGAGGTAGGATCTGTCTATATTCTACCTCCCCCATACCCCACCCCGGCGGGATTGGGTTTGTTGTTGTGTTCCTCTACTTACAATACCTATTGAAGTAATGCTACTACCATAATTTCATTGTCCGATGGTCTTTTGTTGGCCGGTATTATATAATTAACTGATTTTTCCGTTCACAATATCTTGATTGGAGCTTTAGTCCAATGGGTGGAGCTCTCGTGCACGAGTCAATAGACCCGGGTTCGAGTCCCACCTTGTCCTAAAGTTCTCAATGGTACCATCCCCCCACCGCAAATGCTCAGATTGACTGGTTAACGAGGGGCCTATTGGAGAAAATGGCCAGGGTTCAAAGCCCACCTCCTGATAAGTACAGTCAATGGACAGGTGCTCATTGCTTGGGGCCGGTTCCTTGGGGGAGGGTCCGGTTGGCATCCTTAGGATGCATGGGACCAAGGTGATCCCACCGTTCTTCACCTTTTGGAGACCATATGTGATTTTTTTTTTCACCTCTAATCGTTGATATACTCTTCTTCAGACATTTAGATGCTTGTGTTAACCATTGTTTGAATTGACTAGGCCTTGTAAACTTCCACCCAAATCTTATGCTTTCAAATTTCTTGTGTATGTACTAAATTATAAAATCGATCTTTGTTACAATCCACTCACTATAGAAGAGTGATCTCCTAGTACTCTTAAATAGCTAATTCTGAGAGCATGTGGCATCAGAATAGTATGTGCACATTTATTTCTTACATGGTGAATTGGTGATGTGTTATTGGTTTATATGACTTAACTAATTCAGCCACATGGTTTTTTGATCCATCTCATCCACAGATCCACTCAATGCATCTTTGGTCAATAAAGCATTTTACTGCCTTGAGCTAACACCCATTATCTGGTTTGTAAAGCTACTTTTGCAGTCGTTGCAGTTGGTTTTATGTGCACTCTAATACTTCCTTATGTCCATCTCTCATTGGTGGATGAATCTCATTGAGATTGACTAACATGTTATTTATCATTTACTTTTGGTTAATCTTATGGGTTAAAATATTTGCCTACTACTTCTTAGCTTGTAAATGTTCATCCTGAAGCAATAGCATATTAACTTGAGGTGTTAATGACATTTTGCTCTAGACTTCGACTTTAGTGTAGTTGACTTTGTATGCAAAACTTTCTAAATTTCATTATTTCCGTGTGTGTATAAATTTATAAATAAACATTGTATTGCTGTAGCTGATGATATACAAAGTGTCGCTCTACATAAGTTTCTCTAAATATTTCTCTGTATTTATGTTAACTTCTTAGTTATTACTACTATATGAAAAAACTAATATTCTTACTGTCATTCATGCATTTCTAGGTTTTTCTAAGCTGTTGGACGATCAAAATATCATTGACTCACAAATAATTAAGGAGAAAGTCACTGCTGCACTTTCAGGTTTACGTTTTCGTGAGCCACGTGTACTTGTTCAGTTTTGGTCACCTGTTACTCTCCGGAAGCGCTGCTTGCTAACAACTTTGGACCAACCTTTTGGTCTTGGTGCGGTTGATGAAGGCCTTTACCTGTATCGATTGGAGTCTGAGCAGCGAATGTTTGTTGTGGATGGGGAACACAGAGAAGACATCGGTCCACCTGGTCGTGTTTATCGCGAAAAAATGCCAGAATGGAGTTTGGACATAAATATGCTATCGACCAGACAAAATGTAAAAGATTGGGCTGCTTCCTATAATATACATGGTTATATCAATTTGCCTGTGTTTGAACCCGACAGTGGTTGCTGTGTAGGCGTACTTGAACTCATAACGTCATCAGATTACGTTGATTATGCTTTTGAGGTTCGGGAAGTCTCGAGAGCACTCAAGGTTGTTGTACTCCTACTACCATATTCTAATTTTTATTCATTGCATACATGCAACGCATGCACTTCATACCATGATTTTGCTCACATATTAGATTGACTCTACTTCTCAGGAAGAGAAGCTGAAGTCTCCAAATGTGTTTGAGGATCTCATCTTGAATGTGAGTTGTTTTCATGCCCGTATATGTATATATATTATATGTACGTGTGTATATATCTTGTGAGTTTATGTTTGAAAGTTCAAACACAGGTTAGAGATGAAAGAAAGCAACACGAGTTTGATGAAATCTTATGTGCTTTGAAGACGATCTGTGATGTTCAGGAAATACCTCTAGCTCAGACGTGGGGTCTGTCGGGATACAGTAGTGTTGTGGCCAATTCAGGAAATTTAGAGCGGACTTGTAGTAGCTATAACAGAAAGTGTATCGGGAAAGTCTGCATGTCAACATATGGTCTGCCATACTATGCTCGAAACTTAAGAATGTGGGGATTCGTTGAAGCCTGCACACAGCAACACTTGGACAAATCGAAAGGAATTGTTGGGAGGTCATTGTGGTCTCGTGGTTCATGTTATTGTGAAGATGTGACCAAACTTGGTGAAGACGAATATCCTTTGGGGTATTATGCACATGTGAATGGGATAACTGGTTGTTTAGCTGTTTATCTGGTAAGTATTGAAAGGGATGTTGAATATGTCATAGAGTTTGTTTTGCCACCGCATAAAGCAAACGGGGAAGACCTGCAAAGCTTAGTGAAAACAGTGAAACATGTGATTGAGAAAGCTTCTAGTGTGAAATTAGGTATTATGTCATCTCTTCAAGTCATTGGTGGAGAGCCATTTGATTGGAATCTTGAACCTCCACCTTCTCCTATAACATTACTGGATGACAAAGGAGAGGTCCCACCTGATCCGGGAAATCAACAACCGTTGGTAGATAATGAACTAACTGAGGTTACAGTTTTAAAGGATCAGAGTGTAGTAGCTGCTAATGTGGAGCATATTGAACATGATTATTTGGAAAATGAACCATCTGTCTTTTCTGCTGCTGGAACAAGTCAGAGTGTTGTTCCTTGTTTAGAGGTCGAATTTGAAGATTCTGATATTAATAAAGGGAAAACAAGAACAAATAATAATCAAAATAGTTCCAATAAACCAGGTAGAAAAAGGAAGGGAACTGACGGGTCAATTAGTTTGGAGGATATTAGCAAACACTATGGAAAGACGATGGATGAAGCTGCGGTTATCCTTCATGGTGAGTTTATAGCTTGTCAGTAGCGTTTAGAAGTGGTAATTTTGATCCTTTTATGAATGGGTCGATTTGGGTTATGTCACGCTTTAACTAGGTGAGCTAGATTTAAATGAAATAAAAACTGGTTGTATGCATCCAAGGAGTCAAAAATAATTCTGGAGTGTATTTTTAGAAAACATCTAAATCATTTTAGAAAAGAAAGTTAAATTATTATTTCAATAATGTACGTACTTGTTAATATATTTTTTTTGAGAGAGTACGTGCTTGTTAATATTCAAAAGAGTAATTTTTATCAAGTTTATAATAGAAGATAAACTTGTTTGTGGGTCAGCCCAACCCAGTTTGTTTTAACCCGTCACCTAAGGTTGTTGAAGATAATTGCCAAACGAAAACCAAACTGTAAAAGAGGTTAACCATCCTTTGTGTATCGTCTTGGTGATCGTATTATGTAGTTCATTTTAGGCTTGGTACTATAACCTATCGTATTTAGTTAGATTGACAATAATTCTAGGCCCACAGGAGTGTCAGCATGGACTTTTTATATTATATAAAAAGTGGGCAAAGGTCTGAAAAATGCCAATGGACTTTTGTTGAAGTGGCACATAAAAGATTTAAGAGTTAACTTCAAAAATCGTCCTTGTGGTTTACCGGGTCATTTGGATTTGGTCTCTAAACTTTAAAAATTCCGGATTTCGTCCCTGTGGTTTACGACCCATACGGATCTTGTCCCTTGACGGGGTTTGACCGTCAGTTGACCGTCATATATTTCTAAAATGACATAAATACCCTTAGTCCCTGTAAACCACAGGGACCAAATCCAAATGACCCGGTAAACCACAGAGACTATTTTTGAAGTTTACTCTTTTTTTTTTTTTTTTTTTTTTTTCTTTTTTTAATTTTTTTCCGATTTTTTTTAAAAAAATAAAATTTATTATAATTCTAAAAAATTTATTAAAATTCGAAAAATTTATTAAAATTCGAAAAAATTTATAAAAATTCGAGAAAATTTATAAAAATTCGAAAAAATTTATAAAAATTCGAAATTTTTTTAAAAATTCAAAAAATTTATAAAAATTCAAATTTTTTTAAAAATTCTAAATTTTTTTTAAAAATTCGAAAAACTTAATTAAAATTCTAAAATTTATAAAAATTCAAATTTTTTTTAAAAATTTGAAAAAAATTAATAAAAATTCTAAAAATTTATAAAAATTTAAATTTTTTTAAAAATTCGAAAAAATTAATAAAAATTCTAAACATTTATAAAAATTCAAAATTTTTTAAAAATTCGAAATTTTTTAAAAATTCGAAATTTTTTAAAAATTCGAAAAAATTTATAAAAATTCAAAATTTTGTAAAAATTCGAAATTTTTTAAAAATTCGAAAAAATTAATATATATTCAATGCTTCAGTGACCAAACGAGAAGCACAAAGACTTATAAGCACATTTTACTTGCTTCTCTAGAAGCCATATCTTTGATCGGGACAGTGTTGAGTTTGATGGTTGTCTGTGTAAAATTTTTATCGGGATCGTGTTTTAATGTGTGTTGTGTGTGTGTTTTTAAATGGAGCAGCCGAGCATGACCAAAATGGGAAAGAGGTGTTAAGAGTGACTATTAAATGGATCAAGTTTTTTTTGAAATACCAATTTGGTAATTACCTCTTAATTTTTTCGAATTTTTAAAAAAATTTGAATTTTTATAAATGTTTAGAATTTTTATTAATTTTTTCGAATTTTAAAAAAAATTTGATTTTTTATAAATATTTAGAATTTTTATTAATTTTTTCGAATTTTTAAAAAAATTTGAATTTTTATAAATTTTTAGAATTTTTATTAATTTTTTCGAATTTTTAAAAAAATTTTGAATTTTTATAAATTTTTAGAATTTTAATTAAGTTTTTCGAATTTTTTAGAAAAAATTTGAATTTTTATAAATTTTTTGAATTTTTAAAAAAATTTCGAATTTTTTTAAATTTTTTCGAATTTTTATAAATTTTTTCGAATTTTTATAAATTTTCTCGAATTTTTATAAATTTTTTCGAATTTTAATAAATTTTTTAGAATTATAATAAATTTTATTTTTTAAAAAAAAAATCGGAAAAAAAAGTAAAAAAAAAAAAAGAAAAAAAAGAGTAAACTTCAAAAATCGTCCCTGTGGTTTACAGGGACTAAGGGTATTTATGTCATTTTAGAAATATATGACGGTCAAACCCGGTCAAGGGACCAGATCCGTATGGGTCGTAAACCACAGGGACGAAATCCGGAATTTTTAAAGTTTAGGGACCAAATCCAAATGACCCGGTAAACCACAGGGACGATTTTTGAAGTTAACTCAAGATTTAATGAATTAATTTTTAAAACTTAGCTAGAAGGCCCTATTTAATTCTTACAAAATTTTATGACATAATATGCATAAAATTACCCATTCATTAGTTTTTGAAAGTTCAGGACTTAATCATAAGAAAAAGACTTATCAAATAACACAAGGGGCCTTTGTGTTAAGTCTCAAAAGTTAAAGGTTTTTATCTGCCAAAATAAGGTTCATTGAATCATGTTTGAATTCAAGACTATATAGTTTTTTTTCCCCAATATTTGTTGTATTAAAACAAGTAATTTTTTCTTGTCATAGAATTTAAAATTCATTTAACTTACTCGTTTCACATAAATTACTTCTTTTGGATGAGAGAGTTGATTAGCGTATCTTCTTGATTTTTTAAAAAGTACTACATATATTGAGGTTAACCAATAGATGTGGTTAGGTTTTAAGTTTCTAAAAACTTTGAAATTAGCCGAACCATGAGCATACACATGTCCATTTCCATCTCTAGTGATGTATATGTTGCCCCATTTGTGATTAGGACTTTATATGCTCATAGATCCATATATATATTTTTTATATGTTTGCATGCTCTTATGATTCTATGTCTTTACACTTTGTCTATGCATGCTTTTGTGTTGTTAGTCTTATATGCCTTTACCCTTATCTTTTATCTTAGTGTCTCTCTCATTCACACACGACCACACATATTTCTATATTTACACACACACACACACTCGCCGAAGGTCTTTCTCGAAGCAGTCCTCCTACCTCTCCCATACCCTGCTCCGGCAGGATTGAGTACTGTTGTTGTTGTGATATAGATAAATTTATGTCCTTTCTTTCTAAGATTCTGGTTTTCACTTTGTACATTGTAATTTACAGTTAGCAGATCTACGTTGAAGCGCATTTGCAGGAGTCTTGGTGTATTTAGGTGGCCATATAAGAACGGTCCTGATAAGAGTGATTCCCTTATTAAGGCAACAAATATCCATGCATCTCAAGGGGTACTTACCTCAGTTTTTGAGGGTTCCGATGGACCATTATCTACAACAGATGTAACTCACAATGCTGCCACCCTTACTGAACATGGTAAGTATAGTTCCACACCTGTTCTCCTCCAGCAGGTACAAACAATTCGGCCTGATGAACTTGCACAGCTCGAAACAACCTTCAGAAACTCAGTGGAACAGTTGACGATCAAGGCAACATACAAAGAGAATACAGTAAGTTTTTCATTCATAGTTTCAGATGGATTTGTAAAGTTGGAAGAGCTGATTACATCAAAGTTTCAGCTCAAGCTTGGAAGCTTTAGCCTCAAATATGAAGACAAAGATGGAGATATGATATTGATTGCATGTGACAGTGACTTAATGGGGTCAGTAGATGATTTTAAACTCTCAGATGGTCAAACTGTCGTCAAACTCTTGGTTTGGCCACTTGATGATTTTAAACTTACCTCAGTTTTTGAGGGTTCCGATGGACCATTATCTACAACAAATGTAACTCACAATGCTGCCACCCTTACTGAACATGGTAAGTATAGTTCCACACCTGTTCTCCACCAGCAGGTACAAACAATTCGGCCTGATGAACTTGCACAGCTCGAAACAACCTTCAGAAACTCAGTGGAACAGTTGAAGATCAAGGCAACATACAAAGAGAATACAGTAAGTTTTTCATTCATAGTTTCAGATGGATTTGTAAAGTTGGAAGAGCTGATTACATCAAAGTTTCAGCTCAAGCTTGGAAGCTTTAGCCTCAAATATGAAGACAAAGATGGAGATATGATATTGATTGCATGTGACAGTGACTTAATGGGGTCAGTAGATGATTTTAAACTCTCAGATGGTCAAACTGTCGTCAAACTCTTGGTTTGGCCACTTGTTGATAAGAGCCCGGATGCCTAGCCCTTATTTTGCAATCTTTATGGATTATCTTTTTCTTTAGATAGAAATATTTTAGTCAACTCTTGCATTTTTGAAACTGAAGGTGGCAGTGAAGCTTAGGTGAGAAAAAAATATAATGATTTAAACCATTGCGGTCACTGGAATTGGACTCGCCGACGTCTCATCACTTACCTCGATCTTAAAAAACATCCCTATTGAGCTGAATATTGGCAATGGGGTCTTTGTAGTTCCGGGTCTTCTGTTTGTTTCACTTCGAATCTTATTCATGATCGTCTCGGTAGCAATATCTCTGGAATAAATGGATATCAAAGAAAGTTTAACGTATGTGTTTGAGGAGCTTTCTGCAGACAGAGTCTTATTTGATCAATCTTGGTGCTCGAGTTGTTTTGTTGTCCTCTGTGTTCTATGGAACCAGAATCGTTAGAACATTGCCTTATCAACTGCTTGCTTGTTGGACCGATGTGGGCAAAGGTCGGTAGTTGGTAGGGTTTGAACCTTTCACCCCTCTGATATTATTTTGACTGGAAAATACCAGCAGGTAATAAGTTGGCAGTAAAAGCTTTCTGTGGTATTACTTGGACCCCTGTGGCGGAATGATATTTTTCATGCGTTGCCTACTTGCCTGATTCGAAAGCTACTATTCTTGAATTGGATCTCATCCCTCCCTCAACTTCAAAGGGTGGTGCTATCGTGGATTTTATATTGATGCTCCAAGATAGGAGTCGACTGATCCTCATGGGTCTGTCCTCCCATGCACTGTTTTAATGCGGTTATGGTAAGTTAATGTGTTTTGTTTTTCAGCATTCCTCCTGCTTGGAGCCATGTTGCATTTGCATTGGCATGTGGTAAAATTAATTGCATTTTTAAAAAAAAATTTACAATATGATCTTCTTTTTCAACTTCAGAAAATCATTCATTAAGTTCAAGTTTTATGAAGATGATTTCCAGCTAATACTTAATCAAACCTTGAAATTGTATTATATTGAAAAAAAAGAGGTTACAAAGGTCCTATATATATAGATAAACTAATTACAGTTTAATACCCTTAACAATGAATAACTTGACAAATTAATAACTTAATTTAACATTCCCCCGCAAGTTGAGGGCGGGGAACGACCTGCAACTTGGACCTTAATGATAAGAATCTCTGTGTGGACAACGGCTTCGTAAAGACATCAGCTATTTGATCATCAGTAGAGATAAAGTTAACCTTCAACAGCCTTTGAGCAACTTGTTCACGAACAAAGTGATAATCGACTTCAACATGCTTTGTTCGCGCATGAAAGACCGGATTTGCAGAAAGATAGGTCGCACCAAGATTGTCACACCAAAGTGTGGGTGGTTTATCAACCACACCAAGTTCATGAAGGAGAGATCTTAACCAGATCAGTTCTGCCACAGTATCAGCGATAGCCTTATACTCTGATTCTGTAGAAGATCGAGAGACGGTGCGTTGCTTCCTAGCAGCCCATGAAACAAGGTTGGAGCCCAAGTAAATAGCATATCCTCCCGTGGACCGACGATCGATAGGACATCCAGCCCAATCCGAATCTGAAAAGGCTTGAAGATTGGGCCATGCTGAATCAGAAAAGGCTTGAAGATGACAACCTGAATCATGGCGGAATAGTAAACCAAGTTGAGCCGTGCCTTTTAGATAACGTAGAATGCGCTTGACTGCAACCCAATGGTTTTCAGTAGGCGCATGCATAAATTGACAAATTTTGTTAACTGCAAAGGCAATATCCGGTCTGGACAAAGTGGCATATTGAAGCGCACCTACAGTTTGCCGATATTTAGAAGGGTCATCAAGGAGGGGACTGTCATCAGGAAGCAACACACGAGAAGTACTCATAGGGGAAGAAACCGGTTTGCAATCAGAGAAACCTGCTCGTTGAAGAATGTCCAGAATATATTTGCGTTGAGACAGGACAAGATCATGACCATGATGTAGTACTTCAATTCCCAAAAAGTAATGCAATTTTCCAAGATCCTTGACAGCAAATAGAGAACCGAGACGTTGAATGATATCGGCAACAGCTTGAGGTTGATTTCCTGTGATTATAATATCATCCACATACACAAGGACATAGACAATAGTGCCATTTGAGTTAAGAATAAAGAGTGACGGGTCAGTTTTGGACCCGTAAAAACCAAACTGCAGAAGTGCCGTGGACAACCGAGTAAACCAGGCACGTGGGGCTTGCTTGAGGCCATATAAGGACTTGTGTAATAGGCACACATGATCAGGTTTGGTGGGATCAACGAAACCAGGAGGTTGTTTCATATACACTGTTTCTTGAAGATCACCATGCAAGAAGGCATTCTGAACGTCCAGTTGGCGAAGTGACCACTTATTCATAACAGCAATAGACAAAACGGTACGAATAGTAGTAGGCTTAACTACTGGACTGAATGTTTCATGATAATCCACACCAGGTTGTTGGTGAAAACCTTTAGCCACTAGTCGAGCTTTGTTACGACTGATGTTCCCATTTGGATCTGTTTTCAACCTGTAAACCCATCTGCAATCAACAAGATTAGCATTCCTAACAGGAGGAACTAATGACCACGTCCCATTAGTGTGTAGTGCAGTCAACTCTTCAGCCATGGCTTGACGCCACTCTGAAGATTTGTTGGCAACGGTAAACGAGGTAGGCTCAACAGGTAAGGTATGAGTGGTGGTGGTGGTAGTGTACGCTGCAGGGTTATAGCGGGTGGTGGGTTTGGGGTTAGGCCGAAGGTTGGAGGGGCGGGTGCGTGGTGGTGGATTAGATTGGGCGGTGGTGGGCTGTGGTGCGGGGTCGGTCGTAGGACTGTCGTGGGCTGGTAAGGTGGGTTCGGTAATGGGTGACGGAGAGGGAGTGGAATTGTGTTGGGCTGTTGAAGCGGGTTCAGTAGTGGTAGGCTGAATGGTGGTAGGAGAGGGTGGACGGGAGCGGGGTGGTTCGGTGGGAAAACCCGGTGGTGGGTTTGGAAAAACAGAAATGTAGGGTGTGTTGATGTGTGAGGAGGTTGGTTCGGTAGATGGGACTTTATGGTAGGGAAAGACATGTTCATTGAAGCGAACATGCCGGGCAATGTACACCCGTTCGGTGGAAGGGTCGAAACAACGGTAACCATGGTGAACAGGGCTATAACCAAGAAAGACACACGGGGCAGAGCGAAACTCGATTTTGTGGTGGTTATACGGACGAAGATAAGGGAAACATTGACATCCAAAAACTCGAAGAAATGAATAATCGGGTTTGCGTTTAAAGATGTGTTCAAAAGGAGACTTGTTGGAGGAGACACGAGAAGGAAGCCGATTAATTAAATAAACGGCGGTTTCAAAGGCAAATTGCCAGAAACGTTGAGGAAGACTGGACTGTGCCAAGAGGGTAAGGCCCGTTTCCACAACGTGTCGATGACGACGTTCGACGATCCCATTTTGTTCACTTGTATGAGGACAAGAACGACGATGAATTATGCCAAGGTTGTGACAGTAGGATGCAAGGCTACGAAACTCGCCACCCCAGTCAGATTGAATACTTTTTAATTTGGTGTTAAATTGTCTTTCAACCATTTTAATAAAGTTTGTTAAAGTAGGATAAACATCTGATTTATGAACTAGCGGGTAAAACCACATGTACCTAGAGTGGTGATCAACACAAAGCAAAAAGAAACGACAACCATCACTAGATAAAGTAGGGGCAGGGCCCCAAACATCACAATAAACAAGATCCAAAAAATTTTTGCTACGAAAAGTTGAGTCTGATAAAGATAACTTAGAGGACTTGCCCATTTGACAAGACGTACATAAATCAGTAGATAGTTTGTCTAAAACAGGTAAAGAACAATTCGAAATAACAGAACGAAAAACTTGAGCATGAGGATGGCCTAAGCGTTGATGCCAAGTTTTGGAAGATGCTTTGGTGGCAGTAAAGGCAACCTTTGGACAAGGCTTGAGTTGAGGAAGACGGATGTTATATAAACCCTGTTCACTTGGTCCCGTGAGAAGGATATTGTGTGTAGACTCGTCCTTCACAACAAAATAAGAAGCATGAAATTCAAAGAAAACGTCGTTATCAACACAAAATTTTTGAACAGACAAAATATTCTTTTGAAGTTCAGGGACATGAAGAACATTGGAAAGGACAAGGGTTTTATTAGGTGAGTAAATTTTAGTTGAGCCAATATTTAAAATAGGTAAAGATTGACCGTTGCCAACAAGGAGAGAGTCGTTACCATAGTATGCCTCAGAGTTGTCTAGACTAGCTACATCTGGAGTGCCATGATCATTAGCTCCCGTGTCAGAAAGCCACGTGAAACCTGACTGAGAAGCAGCATCTGAACGTGTTGCATAATTGGCTTGTGGCTGCATACGAGGCTGATTTGGGCACTGAGATGGAAGATGTCCGATGCCACAACGGTTGCAGTGTCCATAAACTGTGTTGTGGGTTGAAGCCCAAGAGAATTGGCGTGTGCCACTGTTGTCTCGACCACGATTGTTTGGTCGCGAGCTGCCGCGTGACCTACGGTATCCACGATTGCCCCGATTACTATTAGATGTCCGAGGGGTAAAATAGGCCTGTGGCTGAGAAGAAGTTGCTGCATTTACTTGTAAACCTATCTGATTTTGGATCTGTGCAGCCATGAGTTGAAGGTTTTGAAGTTGATTCTGAAGTGCAGCAATATTCGGTGGGTTGGTGGCGGCTGGAACAGCTGGAACAGCAACATTAGAAGGTTGGGTAGCCGCCAAAAAGGCCTGAGGGCTGTTGTTAGACACAGCAGAGGGTAAAACCTTTGCTATCATATAGTCATGGTCACTTAGGAGACCATGGAGTTCATTGAAACTTACCGGTGGTGAACGTGTTAGAAGATTGGCCTTAAGACCGTTGTACTCTTCACGAAGACCTGCGAGAGTGAGCATGACAAGATCCTTGTCTTTCATGGGTTCACCAATATTCGCTAAAGCTGTTGCATACTCTAGAGCCCGACTTAGGTATTCAGCAGGTTTTTCATCACCTTTCATGGTGATTCGGAGCAGTTGACTTTTAAGAGTAAATTCATGTGAGGATGTTACCGGTGCATAAGCTCGTTCTAGGGAGAGCCATACCTCACGAGAAGTGCGACCCTGAATGTGCTGAAAAGATTCTTCAGAAACTGTGGACGTGATGAGCATTCGGACATGAGCATCGTTTGCTATCCATGGAGCATAACTCGGATGATCAGTAACAGCAGCCTCGGTTGTGACCTTTGGTTCTGGACAGGGAATGGAGCCATCGATATAACCAAACAAATTGTGAGATGTGAGAAACGGTTCAATCATTGACCTCCAATGGCCATAGTTTGTTGGTTTTAGGGAAAAAGCAAATTTGTGAGTGTTATGTATGGTTTTCTCCTGTGTTGAAAAGCGTAATATAGCAGCCATGATATGTTGATTGGCGCTGAAGGGTTGTTAGGGGCTGTTTAGGGTTTGTTACAGCAGCCTGAAGAAGAAGGAGGCTGTTTAGGGTTTGTTACAGCAGGGCAGCCGATCGGTTTTTTTTTTTTTTTTTGGAATGCCAAAAGTTTGGCCAGAAATTTAGGAAAGAGATAATTGACTTGATCTGGCTTTGATACCAAATCAAACCTTGAAATTGTATTATATTGAAAAAAAAGAGGTTACAAAGGTCCTATATATATAGATAAACTAATTACAGTTTAATACCCTTAACAATGAATAACTTGACAAATTAATAACTTAATCCAGCATACTTTGAGAAATAACATCCGACACAAATCGCAATTCACCAAATTGCTTAAATAACCAAAAGTAAAGCAGGAACATGCGCTCCTCATAACTCATACACTTTTCTTAATTTTGACTCAATTTGAACTTGTTTTTGCAGTATTTTTTTTAGGATACGTCCCTTTTAACTTTCTAGTGTTTGAATTAGCCAATGAGCTTTTATTACATAAGTAATAAATTAAAGAGTAGTGATATAGCGACATAAAACATATGCGTAAATACATGTTGGATATATCAATCATTTGGCAAGTGTAATACATGTTTTCATCAATCAAATTTTAACATCAACCGATCATGTTATAAGGTACATAAGTAGTTATATTTATTAGAAATGATAATCGTTTTCCTAAACTAAATACAATTTGGTATCTTTGCGTGCTCTAAGGTTTAACTTTCCTATTTACATAAAGAAAAATAACGTAAAAGTCCCAAAGAAAAGTTGAAAGGTTAAATCGTTTATTGAGTCAAAGACGAGGACTACCATGTGATTTTCTAGAGTAGTGGACTAATAGTTCAATTGGCAATAAAAATTGAAAAACCACATAAACAATGGGTGTAATTTAGTAAAAAAGAAATAAAGACAAAATTTGTGGGTCTTAAAATTTGGTATCTTTGAATGAGCAGACAAGGGAGACCGGGCAAAGCAATGGTTCGAATGTTTGGGATCTCTTAAAATCATATCGACTCAGTGTTTGCTTATCTGACCCTCTGGTCCACTGCTGCAAGACCAAATTTAACATTGGTTTGGGTTTCTGTAGTCATGAGCCACACTCTCCTGAGCAAACAGCATAAAACGGCCGAGCATTGGTCCGAAACCAAACCGAACCGACGAAACCGAACCGAATATGGTCGGGTCGGTTCGGTTCGGTTTATATGGTTTAGGTGTGTTTTTCTCGGTTTTGGGTCGAACCGAACCGAAACTGAAAACCGTTAGTATATAGAACCGAAACCGAACCGAATAAGGTTGGTTCAGCTCGGTCCGGTTCGGCTCGGTCCGGTTCGGCTCGGCTCGAGTCTCCTCTACCATCCGGTTAGTCGTTCTTTCTTTGATTTTGTTGATTTTGTTAATTTGTTCCTTTTGATAACACGCATTACTTGTTTGGGAAGTTAATTGTATCACTACTGCATTTCTATTAGCTCGCCTTCATTTTTGGCGCGTTTCGAATTTTGCTCAATTAGCCAGCTTATTTGGTTGTAGTGTTTTGATTTAATTAATAGCTAATGATTTACTTTTGAGTGTTTGAACCAAGGCAAATAGGTGTTTGAAAAAGCTTAATTTAAACATCTTATTAGTTTACTAAGTATATTTATAAGCTACGCAAAGAATATTCAAATAGATATTTTTTTGTATAAATCCTGAAAACCATTATAACATGACAGTAAAAAGATACAACATAATTAAATGCAACACAAAAACCTTAAACACAAGTGCGAGAAACAATAGATAAATGAAAGGGGCATGTTATCCTGACACCCCCTATAGGGGTGTTTGCAATCATTGGATGCATCAGACTGTTGTACTGTCTGCTTTACGGGTTGTACATTTGACTAATATAGTGTAGGTCTCACATAGTAGGGGGTGTTAGGATAACACAACTCTAAATGAAATTCAAATCTTGCTCTCTCTTCTTAACATTCTGAGTGTCATCGATCCCATCGAACTCGGATCAGCTAGTCAAGTTTTCAGCCTGCAAGGATCACAAATGAACGAGTACTTAAGTAATAAACTTAAGAGTAGCGATTAAAAGAAATACAAACATATGCGTAAATACATGTTGGATACATCAATCATTTGACAAGTGTACTACATATTTTCATCAATCAAATTTTAACATCGACCGATCAGATCATAAGGTACATAAGTAGTAATATTTATTAGAAATGATAATCATTTTCCTAAACTAAAAACAATTTGGCATCTTTGCGTGCTCTAAGGCTTAACTTTCCTTTTTACGTACAGAAAAATGACGTAAAAGTCCCAAAGAAAAGTTGAAAGGTTAAATCGTTTATTGAGACAAATACGAGGACTACCTTGTGATTTCCTAGAGTAGTGGACTAAAAGTTCAATTGGCAATAAAAGTTGAAAAACCACATAAACCATCGGTGTAATTTAATAAAAAAGAAATAAAGACAAAATTTGTGGGTCTTAAAATTTGGTATCTTTGAATGAGCAGACAAGGGAGACCGGGCAAAGCAATGGTTCGAATGTTTGGGATCCCGTAAAATCATATCGACTCAGTGTTTGCTTATCTGACCCTCTTGCCCACTGCTGCAAGACCAAATTTAACATTGGTTTGGGTTTCTGTAGTCATGAGCCACACTCTCCTGAGCAAACAGCATAAAACGGCCGAGCATCGGTCCGAAACCAAACCGAACCGACGAAACCGAACCGTTAGTATATAGAACCGAAACCGAACTGAATATGGTCGGTTCGGTTCGGTTTATATGGTTTAGGTGTGTTTTTCTCGGTTTTGGGTCGAACCGAACCGAAACTGAAAACCGTTAGTATATAGAACCGAAGCCGAACCGAATAGCTTATTTGGTTGTAGTGTTTTGATTTAATTAATAGCTAATGATTACTTTTGAGTGTTTGAACCAAGGCAAATAGGTGTTTGAAAAAGCTTAATTTAAACATCTTATTAGTTTACCGTATATTTATAAGCTACGCAAAGAATATTCAAATAGATATTTTTTTGTATAAATCCTGAAAACCATTATAACATGACAGTAAAAAGATACAACATAATGAAATACAACACAAAAACCTTAAACACAAGTGCGAGAAACAAAAGATAAATGAAATTCAAATCTTGCTCTCTCTTCTTAACATTCTGAGTGTCATCGATCCCATCAAACTCGGATCAGCTAGTCAAGTTTTCAGCCTGCAAGGATTACAAATAAAAGAGTTATAGTTCCATTTTTTTTAGTCGCATTACAATTTTTCTAGTATAAATAAAGTAAAAGAACTAGAAATTTTGGAAATGGAAAAGCCAACCTGCAATAAACTGTCAATCTGATTGAATTCTGAAAGGTAACTTTCTTTAGGGATGAATGTGACCAGCTCGATCACTCCCATAAATATTTTGTGACCACCCTGATAACGAAATACGGGCACAGCCGAGTGACCCAAACATTGATCAGGGTCCTCTTTTGTCCTTTGAATTGCGACCCCTTTTTGAGCGGCTACACAAGCAAAGCAGTCACGTTGACCATCTGGTAGAACCACACCGTCACGGACCTCACCGTAACTGAGGCACTTCTTCCTGTACCTCTCGAGCCCTTTCTTATCTCTATGCGATCGAGAAAATTGACCTGCCATTCTAAGAGACCACCCGTTGCCATCTGATGTGTTTTCCCAGTAGAGAAGGGAAGCAGGTTTTTCTTCAAAAACAAAATGGTTCATAATGTTTTCAACTGTGGCCTGCATTTTGAAAGTTCAAAAGTATTTTTATTGAAAAGCAAGCTCAAAAGATTGTTTAATAAGCTCAAAAAAATTTTGGTGATAAAAAGTAGATGTTGTCTGGGTTATATAGTAGAACCGGGTCGCTAATTGGGATTCAAATAACACAAATTGGGGTTCAGATAGTGTTGGCGGGGTCACCTTTTTAGAGGGGGTTAATTACCAAGGCTAAGCCTTTGTCAGTTTGTGTAACCAACTCATACAATTTACATATTTCAAATTGTATGCCTGCAACCACGTTTAAGGAGTTTTTTTTTTTTTTTTTTTTTTTTATTTATTTTTTTTTATTTTTTATTTTTTATATTACAACTATTTTCAATAAACTAGTTGTGAATTTCATGTTCAAAATACACACAAATATGTAGATATACATGCTTTTTTGGCACAAATTAATAAATTTATCATTAGTAAATGGATTAAAGGCATTTAACGACATCGTATTTTTCAAAATATATTATGAAGTGAATAACTTACTATATAGCGACATGTTGTTATAGACAACATCAAGTTATCTTATGAGTTACAAGGAAACTGTTTTATTTATGTGATATTTTAATCAGAATTATGTAAAACTAGAAGGACACACCAATACGTACAACAAAGTTTTGTTTCTATTTAACATTCCTCCTGCTTGGAGCCAAGTTGTATTTGCCTCCTCCCTCTACATTTAGGCATTGGCATGTGGTTGTGATGTGCTAAAATTAATTATATATATATATATATATATATATATATATATATATATATATATATATATATATATATTTTATATACAATATGTTTGTCTTTTTTAAACATCAATTTCATAAATTTTTTCATTAAGTTAAAGTTTTTTAAGAGGGGGCTCAAGAGGTGTGTAAGTGGTGATGTCGCGCCAAGCCTTCACTTAAAATGGGTCATATTCTCTTAGTCTTATATAAAGATACGTTAGATATTAAACATATATGAGGCATTTAATTCAAGTTTACACACAATTTCTCTTTAATTTACAAGTGTAATGAGATCTCCTTGTTGTTATTGCCTAGGGCCATCGAATTTTCAGCTAATACTTTAAGATACAACACCTGACACAAATCGCAATTCACCATATAGCTTAAACAACCATAAGTAAAACAGGAACATGTCCACGTCATAACTCATGCACTTTTCTTAATTTTGACTCGATTTAAACTTTGTTTTTACAATATTTTTATTTTTAGGATACATCCCTTTTTAACTTTCTAGTGTTTGAATTAGCCGACTAGCTTATATTACGGAGTACTTAAGTAATAAACTTAAGAGTAGCGATTAAAAGAAATACAAACATATGCGTAAATACATGTTGGATACATCAATCATTTGACAAGTGTACAACATATTTTCATCAATCAAATTTTAACATCGACCGATCAGATCATAAGGTACATAAGTAGTAATATTTATTAGAAATGATAATCATTTTCCTAAACTAAATACAATTAGGCATCTTTGCGTGCTCTAAGGTTTAACTTTCCTATTTACATAAAGAAAAATAACGTAAAAGTCCCAAAGAAAAGTTGAAAGGTTAAATCGTTTATTGAGTCAAAGACGAGGACTACTACCATGTGATTTTTTAGAGTAGTGGACTAATAGTTCGATTGGCAATAAAAATTGAAAAACCACATAAACCATGGGTGTAATTTAGTAAAAAAGAAATAAAGACAATTTTTTTTTATTTTTTTATTTTTTTTTTGAACTTAGAAATAAAGACAATTTGTGGGTCTTAAAATTTGGTATCTTTGAATGAGCAGACAAGGGAGACCGGGCAAAGCAATGGTTCGAATGTTTGTGATCCCTTAAAATCATATTGACTCAGTGTTTGCTTATCTGACCCTCTGGCCCACTGCTGCAAGACCAAATTTAACATTGGTTTGGGTTTCTGTAGTCATGAGCCACACTCTCCTGTGCAAACAGCATAAAACGGCCAAGCAGCGGTCCGAAACCAAACTGAACCGTTATTATATAGAACCGAAACTAGGGATGAGCATTTCGAACCGAATCCCGGAACCGTACCGGTACTGTACCGAAACGGTACCGATTCCCGATATACGGTACGGTACCGGTACTACGAAATAAGGAGAAAAAAAATTCGGGACCACTAATTCGGTACGGGACCGGTACCAAATCGGGAAATTCCTGAAAAAAACCGGGAAGTCCCGATTTCCCGGTACCGGTACCGGTATCCGAATCCCGTTCGGTACGGTACCGGTACCAATAATTTATGCTCGGGAAAAAATCGGTACCAATAATTCGGTACGGGATCGGTACGGGACCGGTACCGTGCTCATCACTAACCGAAACCGAACCGAATATGGTCGGTTCCGTTCGGTTCGGTTTATATGGTTTAGGTGTGTATTTATCGGTTTTGGGTCGAACCGAACCGAAACTGAAAACCGTTAGTATATAGAACCGAAACCGAACCGAATATGGTCGGTTCGGCTCTGTTCTCCCGTTCTCGGTCGGCTCGAGTCTCCTCTACCATCCGGTTAGTCGTTCTTTCTTTGATTTTGTTGATTTGTTCCTACTAATTCTGTTTCAAGTTGTATATGTAATTTACCATCCTTTTGATAACACGCATTACTTGTTTGGGAAGTTAATTGTATCACTACTGCATTTCTATTAGCTCGCCTTCATTTTTGGCGCGTTTTGAATTTTGCTCAACTAGACAGCTTATTTGGTTGTAGTGTTTTGATTTAATTAATAGCTAATGATTACTTTTGAGTGTTTGAACCAAGGCAAATAGGTGTTTGAAAAAGCTTAATTTAAACATCTTATTAGTTTACCGTATATTTATAAGCTACGCAAAGAATATTCAAATAGATATTTTTTTGTATAAATCCTGAAAACCATTATAACATGACAGTAAAAAGATACAACATAATGAAATACAACACAAAAACCTTAAACACAAGTGCGAGAAACAAAAGATAAATGAAATTCAAATCTTGCTCTCTCTTCTTAACATTCTGAGTGTCATCGATCCCATCCAACTCGGATCAGCTAGTCAAGTTTTCAGCCTGCAAGGATTACAAATAAAAGAGTTATAGTTCCATTTTTTTTAGTCGCATTACAATTTTTCTAGTATAAATAAAGTAAAAGAACTAGAAATTTTGGAAATGGAAAAGCCAACCTGCAATAAACTGTCAATCTGATTGAATTCTGAAAGGTAACTTTCTTTAGGGATGAATGTGACCAGCTCGATCACTCCCATAAATATTTTGTGACCACCCTGATAACGAAATACCGGCACAGCCAAGTGACCCAAACATTGATCAGGGTCCTCTTTTGTCCTTTGAATTGCGACCCCTTTTTGAGCGGCTACACAAGCAAAGCAGTCACGTTGACCATCTGGTAGAACCACACCGTCACGGACCTCACCGTAACTGAGGCACTTCTTCCTGTACCTCTCGAGCCCTTTCTTATCTCTATGCGATCGAGAAAATTGACCTGCCATTCTAAGAGACCACCCGTTGCCATCTGATGTGTTTTCCCAGTAGAGAAGGGAAGCAGGTTTTTCTTCAAAAACAAAATGGTTCATAATTTTTTCAACTGTGGCCTGCATTTTGAAAGTTCAAAAGTATTTTTATTGAAAAGCAAGCTCAAAAGATTGTTTAATAAGCTCAAAAAAATTTTGGTGATAAAAAGTAGATGTTGTCTGGGTTATATAGTAGAATCGGGTCACTAATTGGGATTCAAATAACACAAATGGGGGTTCAGATAGTGTTGGCGGGGTCACCTTTTTAGAGGGGGTTAATTACCAACTCATACAATTTACATATTTCAAATTGTATGCCTGCAACCAAACGTTTAAGGTGCTTTTTTTTTTTTTTTAATTATTTATTATTATTATTTTTTTTATATTACAACTATTTTCAATAAACTAGTTGTGAATTTCATGTTCAAAATACACACAAATATGTAGATACACATGCTTTTTTGGCACAAATTAATAAATTTATCATTAGTAAATGGATTAAAGGCATTTAACGACATCGTATTTTTCAAAATATATTATGAAGTGAATAACTTACTATATAGCGACATGTTGTTATAGACAACATCAAGTTATCTTATGAGTTACAAGGAAACTGTTTTATTTATGTGATATTTTAATCGGAATTATGTAAAACTAGAAGGACACACCAATACGTACAACAAAGTTTTGTTTCTGTTTAGCATTCCTCCTGCTTGGAGCCACGTTGTATTTGCCTCCTCCCTCTACATTTAGCCATTGGCATGTGGTTGTGATGTGCTAAAATTAATTGCATTTTTTTTTTTTTTAATTATGATTTTACAATATGTTTGTCTTTTTTAAACATCAATTTCATAAATTTTTTCATTAAGTTCAAGTTTTATAAGAGGGGGCTCAAGAGGTGTGTAAGTGGTGATGTCGCACCGAGCCTTCACTTAAAATGGGTCATATTCTCTTAGTCTTATATAAAGATACGTTAGATATTAAACATATATGAGGCATTTAATTCAAGTTTACACACAATTTCTCTTTAATTTACAAGTGTAATGAGATCTCCTTGTTGTTATTGCCTAGGGCCATCGAATTTTCAGCTAATACTTTAAGATACAACACCTGACACAAATCGCAATTCACCATATAGCTTAAACAACCATAAGTAAAACAGGAACATGTCCACGTCATAACTCATGCACTTTTCTTAATTTTGACTCGATTTAAACTTTGTTTTTACAATATTTTTATTTTTAGGATACATCCCTTTTTAACTTTCTAGTGTTTGAATTGGCCGACTAGCTTATATTATGGAGTACTTAAGTAATAAACTTAAGAGTAGCGATTAAAAGAAATACAAACATATGCGTAAATACATGTGGAATACATCAATCATTTGACAAGTGTACTACATATTTTCATCAATCAAATTTTAACATCGACCGATCAGATCATAAGGTACATAAGTAGTAATATTTATTAGAAATGATAATCATTTTCCTAAACTAAATACGATTAGGCATCTTTGCGTGCTCTAAGGTTTAACTTTCCTATTTACATAAAGAAAAATAACGTAAAAGTCCCAAAGAAAAGTTGAAAGGTTAAATCGTTTATTGAGTCAAAGACGAGGACTACTACCATGTGATTTTTTAGAGTAGTGGACTAATAGTTCGATTGGCAATAAAAATTGAAAAACCACATAAACCATGGGTGTAATTTAGTAAAAAATAAATAAAGACAAATTTTTTAAATTTTTTTTTGAACTTAGAAATAAAGACAATTTGTGGGTCTTAAAATTTGGTATCTTTGAATGAGCAGACAAGGTAGACTGGCCAAAGCAATGGTTCGAATGTTTGGGATCCCTTAAAATCATATCGACTCAGTGTTTGCTTATCTGACCCTCTGGCCCACTGCTGCAAGACCAAATTTAACATTGGTTTGGGTTTCTGTAGTCGTGAACCACACTCTCTTGAGCAAACAGCATAAAACGGCCGAGCAGCGGTCCGAAACCAAACTGAACCGTTAGTATATAGAACCGAAACCGAACCGAATATGGTCGGTTCGGTTCGATTCGGTTTATATGGTTTAGGTGTGTTTTTCTCGGTTTTGGGTCGAACCGAACCGAAACTGAAAACCGTTAGTATATAGAACCGAAACCGAACCGAATATGGTCGGTTCGGCTCAGTCCGGTTCGGCTCGGTTTTCCCGTTCGGTCGGCTTGAGTCTCCTCTACCATCCGGTTAGTCGTTCTTTCTTTGATTTTGTTGATTTGTTACTACTAATTCTGTTTCAAGTTGTATATGTAATTTACCATCCTTTTGATAACACGCATTACTTGTTTGGGAAGTTAATTGTATCACTACTGCATTTCTATTAGCTCGCCTTCATTTTTGGCGCGTTTTGAATTTTGCTCAACTAGACAGCTTATTTGGTTGTAGTGTTTTGATTTAATTAATAGCTAATGATTACTTTTGAGTGTTTGAACCGAGGCAAATAGGTGTTTGAAAAAGCTTAATTTAAACATCTTATTAGTTTACCGTATATATATAAGCTACGCAAAGAATATTCAAATAGATATTTTTTTGTATAAATCCTGAAAACCATTATAACATGACAGTAAAAAGATACGACATAATGAAATACAACACAAAAACCTTAAACACAAGTGCGAGAAACAAAAGATAAATGAAATTCAAATCTTGCTCTCTCTTCTTAACATTCTAAGTGTCATCGATCCCATCGAACTCGGATCAGCTAGTCAAGTTTTCAGCCTGCAAGGATTACAAATAAAAGAGTTATAGTTCCATTTTTTTTTAGTCGCATTACAATTTTTCTAGTATAAATAAAGTAAAAGAACTAGAAATTTTGGAAATGGAAAAGCCAACCTGCAATAAACTGTCAATCTGATTGAATTCTGAAAGGTAACTTTCTTTAGGGATGAATGTGACCAGCTCGATCACTCCCATAAATATTTTGTGACCACCCTGATAACGAAATACCGGCACAGCCAAGTGACCCAAACATTGATCTGGGTCCTCTTTTGTCCTTTGAATTGCGACCCCATTTTGAGCGGCTACACAAGCAAAGCAGTCACGTTGACCATCTGGTAGAACCACACCGTCACGGACCTCACCGTAACTGAGGCACTTCTTCCTGTACCTCTCGAGCCCTTTCTTATCTCTATGCAATCGAGAAAATTGACCTGCCATTCTAAGAGACCACCCGTTGCCATCTGATGTGTTTTCCCAGTAGAGAAGGGAAGCAGATTTTTTTTCTTCAAAAACAAAATGGTTCATTACTGTTTCAACTGTGGCCTGCATTTTGAAAGTTCAAAAGTATTTTTATTGAAAAGCAAGCTCAAAAGATTGTTTAATAAGCTCAAAAAAATTTTGGTGATAAAAAGTAGATGTTGTCTGGGTTATATAGTAGAATCGGGTCACTAATTGGGATTCAAATAACACAAATGGGGGTTCAGATAGTGTTGGCGGGGTCACCTTTTTAGAGGGGGTTAATTACCAAGGCTAAGCCTTTGTCAGGTTGTGTAACCAACTCATACAATTTACATATTTCAAATTGTATGCCTGCAACCACGTTTAAGGAGCTTTTTTTTGTTTTGTTTTGTTTTTTTTTTTTAATTTTATATTACAACTACTTTTAATAAACTAGTTGTGAATTTCATGTTCAAAATACACACAAATATGTAGATATACATGCTTTTTTGGCACAAATTAATAAATTTATCATTAGTAAATTGATTAAAAGCATTTAACGACATCGTATTTTTCAAAATATATTATGAAGTGAATAACTTACTATATAGCGACATGTTGTTATAGACAACATCAAGTTATCCTATGAGTTACAAGGAAACTGTTTTATTTATGTGATATTTTTATCGGAATTATGTAAAACTAGAAGGACACACCAATAAGTACAACCAAGTTTTGTTTCTGTTTAGCATTCCTCCTGCTCGGAGCCACATTGTATTTGCCTCCTCCCTCTACATTTAGGCATTGGCATGTGGTTGTGATGTGCTAAAATTAATTATTATTATTATTATTTTTTTATTATTATTATTTTTTTTAAAGATTTTACAATATGTTTGTCTTTTTTAAACATCAATTTCATAAATTTTTTCATTAAGTTCAAGTTTTATAAGAGGGGGCTCAAGAGGTGTGTAAGTGGTGATGTCGCACCGGGCCTTCACTTAAAATGGGCCATATTTTCTTAGTCTTATATAAAGATACGTTAGATATTTCACATATATGAGACATTTAATTCAAGTTTACACACAGTTTCGTTTTAATTTACAAGTGTAATGAGATCTCCTTGTTGTTATTGCCTAGGCCCATCGAATTTTCAACTAATACTTTAAGATACAACATCTGACACAAATCGCAATTCACCATATAGCTTAAACAACCATAAGTAAAACAGGAACATGTCCACCTCATAACTCATGCACTTTTCTTAATTTTGACTCGATTTAAACTTTGTTTTTGCAATATTTTTATTTTTAGGATACATCTCTTTTTAACTTTCTGGTGTTTGAATTAGCCGACTAGCTTATATTACGGAGTACTTAAGTAATAAACTTAAGAGTAGCAATTTAAAGAAATACAAACATATGCGTAAATACATGTTGGATACATCAATCATTTTACAAGTGTACTACATATTTTCATCAATCAAATTTTAACATCGACCGATCAGATCATAAGGTACATAAGTAGCAATATTTATTAGAAATGATAATCATTTTCCTAAACTAAATACAATTTGGTATCTTTGCGTGCTCTAAGGTTTAACTTCTTGGCCCAAGCCTTAACTGACATTTTATATCTGTGCGGTGTAATATCAGCCCAAATTGTAAGGGTGCTTAGTGGGCTGGTGGCTTCCTGTTGGTCCATCACATACCCAAGAATAGGGGTGAGCAAAAAAATCCGGAAAAACCGAAAACCGAAAAAACCGAACCAAAATAACCGACCGAAACTAAAAACCGATGGTTTGCTTTTTTATTCTTCAAGTAACCGAACTTTCGGTTCGGTTTCGGTTTTGACATATAAACCGAACCATAGAAACCGAACCGAACCGGTTTCATTAATTATAATATACATTTTATTTATATTAGTATTATTACTAATTATTAATTAACTAATTACTAAATGAATATATATTGTTCGGATTTATTGGGCCTCTTCTAGGGAAAAAGGATCAAACTTGGAAATAACAATGGGAAAATCAAACGTCAAAACAATTATGATATCTTTTAAGATGGCTTAACCCTAAATCTACTATCTTCTGATCTTCTCTATCAAACTTCACAACCTCCATTGCCATTTAGCTGTGGTGCAACTTTAATCACTTCAAGGCTTCAAACTTTCATTTTTACGGTAAGTTTATCTTCTTTTCTTCTATTATTTTGTGCTTTTACCAAATAAGAAGCATCATTATACCACAATCTAGTTTGTTCTTGTTATATTATTTTATAGAATCCATGCTTGTATAACCTAAGTCATCACGTTCTTTAATTTTGAAAGTGAATTCATAGTGTTCATATTATGTATCAATCAATAAAATTGTCACAATGCATGCCGCTATTTCAAAAATGTGTCGACATGCTGATGAAAATAAAAAGAAGATTGCTTTATCAATGGAAGCTAAATATGACAAGTATTGGGACAATATGGATAATATGAATGTTTTGTTATATGTGGCGTTGGTATTAGATCCTCGAAACAAGTTGAAGTATCTTGAATTCTGTTTGGACCTAATTTATCCTAAAAGTCGAACATCCACAGAAACATCCAATCAAGATGACCAAGTTTCGAAACGATTGAAAACACTATCCGCGAAAACTATTGAAATTTGTAAAATTGTGGAGGATGCTCTTAAAGATTTGTATGTGCACTACAAGATCAAAATTGATCAACATAATGATCAAAATTTTAGCGTGTCTTCATCTTCTACTCCTATTGAAGATGATAGTAGCATGACGATCGACCTTGATGATGGGTTTTCAAAGTATATGGAGACCCAATATGGTGAAGGTGATGATTATACCGAAGTAGATATTTATTTAAAGGATGGGACAGAAAAGAGGGGGGATAATTCATTTGATGTTTTAGGTTGGTGGAATCAAAATACGATGAAGTTTCCGATACTTTCACAAGTAGCTAAGCATGTGTTGGCAATGCCAATCTCGACCGTTGCATCGGAATCGGCATTTAGCACCGGTGGAAGGGTTATCGATAAATACAGAAGTTCTCTTACACCTAAGACCGCGGAAGCTTTAATTTGTGCACAAGATTGGTTACGCTCTACACCAGCAGATTTGCAAGATATGCCCATTAATGGCTTACCACTAGAAGAGATGGTGGAAAATTTGGAGAAACTAGAACTTGGTAAGCAATGCAACTTAATTTAATTATGTTAATTATTCCCAGTATATGTTATGCTAATCCACTATATGTATTTGTTTGTAGATATGTTTACTACTAGAAAGAAACAATGCAAAGACTCTTCTGAACATTAAGTTTAGTCCTAAAGTGAGTGTCAAATATCTTCTTGTTTCTTATACTTATAATATTATTGTAAGTGTTTGAAGGTTTTAGTGTTTTACTGCAGGTGTTTGAAGTCATGAAGTTTGGCATGTGATGGAGTTTGATGTTGGTGTTGAATATGCAAGGATACCTGAAGTTTCGTGACATGTGATGGAGTTTGATGTTACTTATTAAACTTTCAACATTTGTGTTGCAATTTAAGATATTTTGATTGTTATCTTTTAATTTTGTTGCTTTTATTAAGTTGTTGGATTTTTATTGTTGAATGTTGACTTTAGTTATTGAGATTACATTGTTGGGTTTAAAAATAAGTTGTTGGATCACATTATTGGGCTTGAATTTAACAAATAAAGGAAAAAAATAAAAAGTTGGGCCAAATTGGCCCAAGTTGGGCCCAAGCCCAATTACAAACGGTTAACCGAAAAAACCGAGAAACCGAACCGAAAAACCGATTGAAAACCGAAAAACCGAACCGTGTAAAACCGAACGGTTTCGGTTATGGTTATGCAAAAAACCGAACACTCGGTTTCAGTTTCGGTTTTGGGCAAAAAACCGCCCCAAACCGAACCGTGCACACCCCTACCCAAGAATGTGTGATTTAATCTCTAGCGTACGAGACAAGAGATTTGTAAAAAGTAAAAAAAAAAAAAAAAAAAAAAAAAAAAAAAAAAAAGTAATTTTAAAAAACTTAATTGGATGAATTGCATCATTATGCTTATGTGATAAAATTAAGCATTTCTATTGATCAATAAAAGTCAAAACAAGCTTCAATATGATCAAACTCATATAAATTTCATCCAGCAAAATAAATATGTATAAAAGATTAAAAACATGTGTAAGAGAGGGTAATTAATAAAATTTAGTTGTTAAATTTTAAATAAATTATGTGGACTTAAGTATACTTATCAATTTTCATGTTTTTAATAACTTTATAAATTTTAAAAATACCCCTTATAACATACATGTTATTGTTATTTATAAATATTATTATCAGTATATACTAAATTAATTTATTTGCACGGAATTATTAGTATATACTAAATTAATGTATACATATTCAAACGACTCATGTTATTCATCTTTATAAGATTAAGAAATGATATCTGTAAAAATATTTTTTTTTAACTATTTGCATTTAATAACAACTCGTGTTATTCTCTTTATAAGTTTAACTAGTGCATGAGTTTAAAAATTAAATAAATCTTAAATTATTATTACAGTTATATAAATATCAAAATGAAGTCACAACCTTACGGGTTATTGTCAGATGAAAATAATAGACGAGAAATGTACCGTGACGAGCATAGAGGTGCACCGTTTAATAACGAGGACGCATGAGAGGTTTTGCGTGCTCATAAAAAATGGGACGCGCCGGAAGCGCTTAATTTAACCGGCGATGTCCCAAGCCTTACCAATGAGGCGTTATTCGGTCATGATTACCAACCACGTCCGATGGGCAAAAAACGTGCTTCGAAGAAAGCCAAATCCGAGAGCACGACAAGTACCGGGGGAGCGAGTACCGGAGGAACGAGCTCGTCAAGCCAATTCGGGGAGGCTATGACATCCGAGTATCGTATGAAACGGGAAACCGCCCAAGAGGCGTATCGGGCGGCTAAAGAAAAAGATCAAACGATTCAAAGGTTGGAAGAGATGAAATTTCTGATGATTGACACTTCCAACAAGGATCCAAACATTGCGTTTTGGATCGATTCGGAAAAGGACAGAATCATCAAAAAATATAATTTGCAACCTCGACAGTAGATGTAATTGTATTTCGTAATTTTCTTATGTTGTAGTTTCCTTTATGTCGTGTTTTTATTATTTCGTTTTTTTTTTCGTTGTAATTTTTTTTTTTTTTTTTTTTTTTTTAAATTCGTATTGTAACGTTTAAGTTTTAATGTTATGTTATTTATGAAATGAAGAGTAAATTACATAAATGGTCCCTGTGGTTTGTCAAAAATTTCACCTATCGTCCCTCAAACTTAAAAGTTGCATATATTATCCCTATCGCCTCAAAAGAATAACACTCGCGGTCCTTTTTGCAGAAACTAAAAGGCCTAGAAAGCTTAGGACACGTTAGTCAGCCAAATAACCCAGCCCCGGTTTCCGCTCAGCAGTCTCATGGAGGAACTATTATGGAGAATTATTCTATCTATGTAAATACTTATCCAAGTGCTGATCAAGCGACATGGGAATTAAGCAATATGGATATTTAAATTCAAGAGATATAGGTTCAGGGAGTATGATTAACTTAAAAGCTGTTTTAATCTGTTTTAGTGAGTATAGGTTCAAGAAGTTTGGTTGACTTTTAAGCTCTTTTAGTTTGTTCATTTAACTTGAAAGCTTTTTTTTTTTTTTTTTTTTTTTTTTTTTTTTTTTTTTTTTAATGATTTTACAGTATGTTTGTCTTTTTTAAACATCAATTTCATAAAATTTTTCATTAAGTTCAAGTTTTATAAGAGGGGGCTCAAAATGTGTGTAAGTGGTGATGTCGCACCGGGCCTTCACTTAAAATGGGCCATATTTTCTTAGTCTTATATAAAGATACGTTAGATATTAAACATATATGAGGCATTTAATTCAAGTTTACATGCAATTTCTCTTTAATTTACAAGTGCAATGAGATCTCCTTGTTGTTATTGCCTAGGGCCATCGAATTTTCAGCTAATACTTTAACTAATACTTTAATATACAACATCTGACACAAATCGCAATTCACCATATAGCTTAAACAACCATAAGTAAAACAGGAACATGTCCACCTCATAACTCATGCACTTTTCTTAATTTTGACTCGATTTAAACTTTGTTTTTGCAATATTTTTATTTTTAGGATACATCCCTTTTTAACTTTCTGGTGTTTGAATTAGCCAACTAGCTTATATTACGGAGTACTTAAGTAATAAACTTAAGAGTAGCGATTTAAAGAAATACAAACGTATGCGTAAATACATGTTGGATACATCAATTATTTGACAAGTGTACTACATATTTTCATCAATCAAATTTTAACATCGACCGATTAGATCATAAGGTACATAAGTAGCAATATTTATTAGAAATGATAATCATTTTCCTAAACTAAATACAATTTGGCATCTTTGCGTGCTCTAAGGCTTAACTTTCCTTTTTACGTACAGAAAAATATCGTAAAATTCTCAAAGAAAAGTTGAAAGGTTAAAGACAAAAAGTTCAATTGGCAATAAAAGTTGAAAAACCACATAAACCATGGGTGTAATTTAGTAAAAATGAAATAAAGACAAAATTTGTGGGCCTTATCTGAATGAGCAGCCAAAATGTGGTTATAGCATTTTGGATTTGTTGTATATTATTAACATGTATGTCTTCTTCCGTCTCAATTTATTTGTCCATATTTTTTTTTATGGATGTCTCAAATTAATTGTCCATTTTCCTTATTTAGTAAAAACTAGAGAATCTAGTGAAAGAATATTCCATTTTAGTGGTTGAAAATTAAAGTGACCCCACTTTTATTAAACTTTGTGTTTTCTCTCTCCTGACAAATAAATTGAGACGGAGGGAGTATGTATTACTTGTTTGTGAGGTTAATTTTACACTACCACATTTCTATTAGCTAATGATTACTTTTGAGTGTTTGAACCGAGGCAAATAGGTGTTTGAAAAAGCTTAATTTGAAGTTCTTATTAGCTTATCTCTGTATTTTTACACCCATGTCCGAGCTTTTCTTTATTAAATTACAAGGCATCCAACCAGGTTATTACCAAGTTTTTTTTACAAGCAATGCGAAGAATACCCAAATAGAAAATATTCGTTATAAATCTTGAAAACCATTACAACATGACAGAAAAAAAAAAAAAAAAAAAAAAAAAAAAAACAATATAGAGTAATGAAATACAAAAACCTTAAACATAAGTGTGAAATAACAAAAGATACATGAAAATCAAATCATGCCCTGTCTTGTAAACATTCTGAGAGTCGTCGATCCCATTGAACTGGGATCAGCTATGCAAGTTTTCAGCCTACAAAGGATTACAAATTAATGAGTTATAGTTCCAGTTTTTTTGAGTTGCATTTTCTAGTATAAAATAAAGTAAAAGAAATACTAAAACTCACCTGCAATAGACCGTTTATTTGATTAAATTCCGAAGCGTAACTTCGTTTAGGGTAGAATGTGACTAACTCGATCACTCCCTCAAGTACCTTCTGACCACCCCGATAACGAAATACCGGCACAACTAACTGACCCAAAAATTGTGTAGGGTCATTGTTGGTCCTTTCATGTTTAACCCTTGTTTCAGCAGCTAGGCCAGCAAAGCAGTCTTGTTGACCATCTGGAAGAACATCTCCGTTACGTACCTCACCATAGCTGAGGCAAGTCTCTCTGTACATCTGGAGCCCTTCATTATCATTATATGATAGAGAAGGCTGACCTGCCACGCTAAGAGACCACTCGTAGTAGCCAACTGACGTGTTTTTCCAATACTGAAGGGAAGCTTGTATACCTTCTTCAAAAACAAAATGGTTCATAATGTTTTCAATTTTGGCCTGCATTTTGAGAGTTTAAAAGAATTTTTGTTGAAAAGCAAGTTCAAAAGATTGTAACAAGCTCAAAAGATGTTTTGCTAATAAAAATTCGAAATGTTGTGTGGGTTTATATAATCGAACTGGGTCACAAATTGGGATTCAAATAACACAAATAGGGGTTCAGATAGTGTTGGCGGGGTCACCTTTTTAGAGGGGGTTAAATACTAAGGCAAAGCCTTTGTCACTTTGTGAAACCAACTCATATAATTAACGTATTTCAAATTGTATGTGTGCAACCACAAAATAAAAAGGGTTTTTGCACTCTATAGTCATTATACTTTTTAAAAATGTTCAGTTAGGTTATTGTATTATTTTTGAGTGTATTCAAGATACTTTTATTTAAACTTAATAGAGTAACTAAACTTTTATAACTCATACAATAGAGTCACTCATACTCCATGTCAACACCATCTCAACTATTATGTCATAAAAAAAGTCCACATTATTAAGTATGACACCACATCATTATTTTCACGTCACAATTTTTTATTTTAAATTTTTCTTTTTGCAAATTATTACTTCTATTTATTTATTTTTATAAAAACCTAGTTATATTATTGACTTTAATTTGTATTTATTTGTACGTCAGTTACAATCAACCAATCTTGTTTATAAGTTTTAACAATCATAACTTAAAGTTTTATAATTTTTAATAGTTTATACAATTCTTTTGCACAACCCCAAATATAAGTATCGTGATACAATTGTACACCTAAACTTATAGTATGACTTGATGAAGACAATATTGAGATTAGTACTTTTGGATTTACTCCGCCACAAACATCGCATTAGGTTAACCAATTTAAGCTTGTTTAAATGTTCAGTTAGAATGTTAAATATTCGGTTAGAATATGGATAAAAAAAACCAATTAAATTTAACGTATATAACTATTTTTATAAAGATAAGTATAATCATGACCCTTGGATGCAAAAACCCTAATAAAAACTTCTTTTTCACCCATTTATCAAAACTAATTTATCAAAAGTGTTTGCTTTCATTTATATTAATTTCGTATAATTTTTTCTCGAAAAAACCCATTTATCAAAACTAATTTATGGGTCATTCATTTATGTGCTTGCTTTCATTTATATTAATTTTGGATAATTTTTTCTCGAAAATCTATAAAACAATGAGAATAGAGCTAAATATAACATAATAA
The DNA here is from genome assembly GCA_021014915.2 of Artemisia tridentata subsp. tridentata. Classification (NCBI taxonomy): domain Eukaryota; kingdom Viridiplantae; phylum Streptophyta; class Magnoliopsida; order Asterales; family Asteraceae; genus Artemisia; species Artemisia tridentata. The sequence continues at coordinate 297,506,429 of CP139501.1, forward strand.
AACAACATAAATAACTATTGAAATGTAAAATATCAGTTTTAACCATTACTTAAGTGCAACTTTATTTATGATAATTTAACTAGTGTTTTACGTTTAAATTTTTAATTTTATTATTTTGTTATGTTAAAGTTAGCTTTATTCTTGAAATTGTATTAATTTTCGACAATTATTTGGACGAGATTGATATAAAAAAAACAAACACATATTTAGATGCTTCATAAGTTATTTATATAAATGGGTATTAACAGTTTAATAATTAAGTTCTCCAGATACTTAATCTCTTTTCTTTATAAATTAACAAAGACCCGCTTTTAATAAATCAGAAATCGAAATAATGTTTCAAATTTGTGAAAGAAAAGTTTAAAAAGACACACGACACATACATATGAAACTACGGGAAAAAATAAATCGTAGGACTAGTTCTTATTTGGTGTTTTTGAAAGTTCCTTGAATTTTTTACAACAAATGGAAAAATTGTGAAACAAAAAGTCGTTGAATTTCTTTTCTTAAAGTTTTATTTTTTGTTTTATGGAATAAACGACATCAACTTATCTTGCAAAACTGTTCGAAATATGTATTATTATAACATCGTGACCAGAATTTATAATGTACACGTGAGCATAGTTAACAGTGTCGTACTGAAAGAACCATTGCTAATGTTCGCACTAAATATTTCGTTTTGCATAACATTAGATGGACCACACCAGTAACCACAAACTTATGCTTGAGATAAAAAAAACAGTAATTGGTTATTTTGATTGACGGTGAAAAAGAAACACAACATAGCAAATCATACAACGTATATGCGAGTTCACGTCCCATACTCTCATGGACTTCTTGGCCCAAGCCTTAACCGACACTTTTATATCTGTGCGGTGTAATATCAGCCCAAATTGTAAGTGTGCTTAATGGGCTGGTGGCTTCCTGTTGGTCCATCACATACCCAAGAATGTGTGATTTGCAAAAAGTAAAAAAAATAATGTTAAAAAACTTAGGTGGTGTTTGTTTCGGCTCATTCAGATCTGAATACGTCTGAAGTCTGATTCGGTCAGACATTTTCAGATTCAGACCGTTTGTTTAATGACAAATACAAAGTTTATCTTTAAGCAAAAGCATAAATATAAGAATAAGCCTTTTACATTTATAGTGATAAGTCTTTTAAAAACACATTTTCACATTACAAGTCTACTAGGGATAACATTACTTACATTTACAAGTTTATTCCTTAAAATAGAAACTTTATTTTTTAAATATTAGGATGACATCATGGCATGCATCATGAACATAATCTTAGAAAGATTTTGAGATATTTTGTTTAGATCTTCAAGCCAAATAGTTGACATTTGAAGATATGGAAAGATTGTGCAAGATTTGGAAAGATATGAAGATCTCTTAGCTGGCCTGACATAGCGGATCCAAATCCATACAAGGGCGGATCCAATTTTTGGGATCCGCCAGATCCGCCAACTGTTGGATCAGTTTGCCTATAAATAGCAAGTTGATCATTTGGGCATTTCATCACTTACATAGCATAAATTATACATTCTTTCATTTACATATTACTAACCCATATCATTCATAGTGATCTTCCTTTTTGTAGCAAAAGAGATCAAACATTAACAAGCTTCAACATTTTGTTGCAAGACTTGATAGTTACCTACTGTGTAACTCATTAGAATTTAGGCATCATTGTTGCATCTTTTATTCAGTAGAATCTGGTTAGTGTTTTAGTCCTCAAAACACATAGAGTGAAAGGGAGTAGTTGTACCCTTGTAAAGAACTCGACATCTAGCTTAGTGTCGGTAATTATTTAGGCGACGTCAGGTTGGTTCTTCCTTAAACTAGAACCCGGTATCTAGCTTTGTACCGGAAAAAGGTGTAAGTGACGTGTATTAAGGTTTTCTCTTCCGAGAAGGGAGTTTGTTTCTTAGTGAAGAAAAACTCTCGAGTTAGAGGCTCGAGGAGTGGAGTAGGGCAAAGAAGAGAGTTCTTGTAGCCGAACCACTATAAATCTTCGTGTTGTGGTTTGATTGTTCTTTTATCTACTTACTTTCTTATATAGTTGATTGTGTACTATTACTTTGAAATCACGATAAGTCATAAAGCTAATTAAATTTTAAAACGGTAAAAACTATTCAACCCCCCTTCTAGTTTTCCACAATTGATATCAGAGCAGTGTTACTCAAGATTTTCAAAATATATCGTATTTTAAAAACTTGTAACGATCAATAGATTTTGAAAACTTTAAAGAAGGGCAATCTATGTAAAGACCACCACTATTTGAACCAAATTGTTTCATATATTGTAAAAATCGCTTTGAGGCGTATGTGAAGTCAAAGGATATAGATCTGTGGTATATAATTGTAGAGGGTGATTACAAGCCCATAAGTAATGATATTTCAGGTGGTCGGGATGTAGGTACTTCTATTACTCGTCACAGTGATGAGCAAAAGAAGTTGATTGCCAAAAATAACGAAGCCAAAATGATGCTTTACAATGCTTTACCTAAGAAAGAATATGAAAGCGTTTTTATGTGTAAAACGGCTAAGGATATTTGGCAATCATTAATTATCACTCATCAAGGGAACTCACAAGTCAAAGATAACAAAATTGATCTTCTTGTTCAACAATATGAACAATTTGTTATCTCTGAAGATGAGACCATTGATAGTGCGTTTGCTAGGTTTAATACTATTATTACATCTCTTAAAGCACTTGATGAATCTTTTTCTAGTAAGAATTTTGTCAGGAAATTTCTAAGAGCACTCCATCCAAAGTGAAGAGCAAAGATGACGGCTATTGAAGAATCTAAGGATCTTTCAAGCTTGACACTTGACGAGCTCATCGGAAATCTCAAAGTTCACGAAATGGTGATGGAAAAAGACTTAGAAATAGTTAAAGGCAAAAAGGAGAAGATGAAGTCCATTGCCTTAAAATCTAGAGTAGAATCAAGTGATGAAGAGTCTTGTTCTAGTATCGAAGACGAAGAGTATGCCATGGCCGTAAGAGATTTCAAGAAGTTCTTTAGGAGAGGAGGAAAGTTCGTAAGACCACCTAGTGAAGAAAAGAAATCCTTCCGGAAAGATCGTGATGATAGGAAAGGAAAAATAGATAGGAAGTGTTTTAGATGTGGGGATTCTAATCACTTAATAGGAGAATGTCCAAAACCTCCAAAGAACAAATCTCAAAAAGCACTTGTTAGTGGAGCCTGGAGTGACAGTGAAGGTGATGACGACGAGCCTAAGAACAACGAAGTTGCTCTCATGGCCAACGACACAGAAGAGGTACATTCTGACTCGCCATACTCCTTTATTGATGATGATACATTAGATATAGAATATAACAAACTGTGTGAAATCACCCTAAAAATCATAAGCAAAAATAAGTTCTTAAAAACCAAAAAGGAATTTTTAGAAAACGAAATTCACAGGTTAACAGAGAAAGCTATAAGGTTAGAAAAAGGTAATGGTATTAAAGAAACATGTGTTTTATGTCAAGAACTAAAACTTAAAATAAAAACACTAAAGTCCACATAGGAAAGTCTTATCAAACAAAACTCCAAATTCAAAAGATTTGATAAACACTTAAGTTGTACAGATGACATAATAAAAATGCAAAAAATACCTCATGGTAGTTTCAAACCAGATTTTATGAGAAATGGAGATTTAAGTGACTTTCAGGAACAAACGGTAAAAGAAAAAGAAATTGTTCCAACAACTTTTGAGAACCACGGATCTGGCGGATCCAAAATTTTGGTTCCGCCAGTTGTATCCAAAGGATCCGCGAAAACAAAAGATGAACAGAAAGCTATTAAATCAGATAGTACAGATTTCGTTAAAGTCACTAGAAAACCTAGCACTAGTACAACTATTAACAAACAAAAACCATCAGTCTCTATAGGAAAAGGTCAAAATAAGTATAAAGTCAAAACGACTGTAGACTCCTCATTCTATGAAGGAACCATGCTTAGAGAACAACTAGCTGCAATTCCCTTCGATTATCTGCTAGATATCAGTTAACCATGGTAATGTTATGTTTAAGCCAAACGGACCCATGAGATATTGGGGACCAAATGCTTAAGTTTTTCTTGAACTAAGGTATGCTCAAAAATTGAGTTAGAACCAGATGAGTGGATTAAAAGATAGTAGGTGTTCAAGACACATGACGAGAAACAAAAGCCTTTCATCAACCTACCAAGTGTACGACGGAAGTAATGTCACATTCGGTAGCAAACTTTAAAGTAAAATCATAGGAAAATGTATGATCTCTCATGACTCTCTCTCTCGATGATGTTGCTCATATAGATAATTTAGGTTTTAACTTGCTTAGTATAAGTCAATTGTGCCATAAAAAGTATAACGTCCTTTTCAGTGAAAATGGAAGTAAAATACTTAGAAACGGCATAACCGTAAGAAAAGGTGTTTTAAAGAATAACGTAAATGTTATAGATAAAACACCTAAAGACAAACGTTGTCTCACTTCTTTGGACGATAACTCAACTTTATGGCATCGACGCTTAGGTCACGCCAATATGAGGTTAATCCAATCCTTTTCATCTAAGGAACTCGTTAGGAACTTACCCAAGTTGAAATATGACCAACACTTTTGTGATGCTTGCAAAACAAGTTCATAATAGCCATAAGGCTAAAAACATGGTGTCTACATCTAGGTGTCTAGAATTGTTACATATGAATTTGTTTGGTCCATCCACTATACAAAGTTATGGGGGAAAACTTCTATACTTTGGTAATAGTAGATGATTACTCTAGATATACATGAACTAAGTTTTTGAATACTAAAAACAAAGCTAGACTAGTAGCACAAGGCTACAATCAAAAAGTAGGTATAGATTATCAATGAGACTTTTGCACCCGTCGCTAGACTTAAATTAATTAGGATATTACTTGCATATGTATGTGCACATGATTTTAAACTATTTCAAATGGATGTCAAAAGTGCATTTTTAAATGGCCTTATAAACAAGGAAGTGTATATAGCACAACCTCCCGGCTTTGCCGATTTTGAAAAACCAAATCATGTCTACAAACTTAAGAAAGCTTTATACGGACTTAAGCAAGCACCAAAAGCTTGGTATGATCGACTTAAGACCTTCCTAGTTGACCATAAGTATACCATGGGCCTAGTAGACAACACTCTCTTCACCAAGAAAAAGGGATCACATATTATCATAGTCCAGATATATGTGGATGACATTATATTCGGTTCAACTTGTCAAGAGTTATGCAATGAATTTTTGAAAATCATGTATGATGAATTTGAAATGAGTATGATGGGGGAACTAAACTTTTTCTTAGGTCTCCAAATAAAACAATTAGAAGATGGGATATTCTTCAACCAATCTAAGTATATCATGGATATGCTTAAGAAATTTGGTCTTGAAGATTCTAAACCTATGAAAACACCAATGTCTTCCGAAACCAAACTCACCAAGGATGACGAAAGTGAATCCGTAGATAGCACTAAATATAGAGGGATGATTGGTAGTTTACTCTACCTAACGGCTAGTAGATTGGATATTATGTTTAGTGTTTTTCTATGTGCACGCTTTCAAGAAGATCCCAAAACATCCCATCTTGAAGCCGTTAAACGGATATTTAGGTATATTAAAGGCACTACACAATTAGGATTATGATATCCCAAAGGAACGGGTGTAGAAACCATAGTGTATGCCGACTCAGACCATGCCGGTGATTATGTAGATAGGAAAAGTACAAGTGGTATTCGTACTTTTGTAGGACATTGTCTCACCTCATGGTTTGCTAAGAAACAAATTGCCCTTGCAATATCAACAACTGAAGCAGAGTACATATCTGCAGGAAAGGCGTGTCAACAAGCACTGTGGATGAAACAAGCTCCCGCCGACTATGGAATTAAACTCAAACTGTGGAAAACTAGAAGGGGGGGTTGAATAGTTTTACGTCCTTTTTAATTTATTATAAAAACTTTGTTTACTTTTAAAAACTTAGATTCGAATTTATGTGAACTCAACTCTTGAACAATATGAACAAATATAAGTAAATATAAATTAACAATGCAAGTAAAGTAATAAAATGAAATGAAAGATAGTGATGGAGAGATCGAACCGCGAGACAAAGGATTTATAGTGGTTCGGCTACAAGGACACCTTCCTTGCCCTATTCTACTCCTCGAGCACCTAACTCGAGAGTTTTCTTCACTATGTCAACAAGCTCCCTTATGGCGGAGAAAACCTTACACAACTTTCGCTTACACCGGTTTAACGACACAAAGCTAGATGTCGGGTCCTAATCGTAGCTAGAACCAATCTCACAACTTCTACACGACTTCTTTACGACTTTTTCACAACTTCTTCACTACGGCTTCACAACTTCTTCACAACGGCTTCACAACCTAGCACTACTTATATACTCTTCAACTTCTTCACACCTTCACTACTTACACACCTTAACTTCTTCACAACTTCACTACTTACACACTAATCTATCCTAAACAATTATGCTCACACCTATCTAACAAATATACACAACTTGTACAAATGAATGATTTACAATTATGATACACCAACAACTTGGATGGAAGAGATACACCAAGTTGTAATACTTCTTGTCTTGAGGGATAGAAGTATTCTTCTCTTGCACTTGAGAGGTTGAAGCTTTGGATCACTTGAAACAAAAGCTTATGAATATATGATCAAAGGTTTTAGAAAGATATAAGAAGAGATTTAGAACAGAAGGTTTGAGGTGCAAAAGGTGAGGAAAAAGTCCAGGATTAGTCCAGTATTTATAGGCAAAAATTGACAGCTGGAGGAGCGGGGCGGTCCCCTTAATTATTAAGGGGGCCGCCTAGGTAATTAAGGGGGCCGCCCCTTATATCCGTTGCCCAGCTTTGTCTTTTTGTGGGGAAGGTTTTTCTGGAACATTTTTGCCATTTTTGGTTGAAAATTTGAATTCATAAATTTATAATGGATTAAACATTTTTATTTAATACCAAAAATGATTTTCTAAAAGATATAAAATGTTTGTGTCATTTTATAAAATATCAAGTGATTAAGAAAATGTTCCTTTGATCATATAATGCATTAAGCATTTGTTTGTTCATACCTTAAGTGACTGAGTTGTTAAAATAGATATTTACAACTAAATACTTGTTTACGTCATAATCTTTCGTTTAATGATTTTACATTTTGTGATTATCAAAACGTAGAGATATCGAAAAATATTAATAACGTGTTTAGGCATTATTTATATCAACACAAACAACATTCCTATTCCTTGTGAACAAATGAGCTATCGATCTTAGCAAAAATCCAGTCCAACATGCTAGAACCAAACACATAGAAAAACGCCACCACTTCCTACGTGACAATGTTCAGAAGGGAAAACATCTCAATTGAGAAAGTTTCCTCAGAGAACAACATTGCCAATATCCTCACAAAACCTCTCAAAAGTGAAACCTTTCAACTGTCTTAGACTTAGATTAGGATCAATGAAACCTAGTGAGTAGATAAAGCATCAGCTCGTACATTAGATTAATCAAACACGACAATAACAAAATTGTGTCCTGATCCTGCGGATCCAAACGACAATAAGGGCGGATCCCTTATTTTGGATCCGTCGGATCCGCGGCCTACTGAGCTAATCTTCTGTATATTAAAACAAACACCCTTTACTGTACATCACATTCCCGAAAAACACACATCCCACTGGAATTCGATTTCTATCACACCAAACCCAGAAATTAGGTCATTCTCCACCATCAATTTGTGCTTAAATCATCTCTGTAAGTATCCTAATCATAATCTAAATCATAATCTGAGTCAAGGATTTCTATTTATTACACAAAAACCAAAACATGGGGTTTGTGCATTTTCTTTGTAAAATCATGAAGCATGTTTACTAAAATTGCATAACAAATCATATTAGGAATCGAATATCATAATGCATTATCATTTTTCATCAAAAACCCCATGAGAAATTTTTTCTAAATTCTTCTCACAACTAGGAAAAACGATTTTCAATCATTGTTTATACAAATACAAAAACGTTATGCTTTTAAACATCACTTGCATAATGTCTCTTGAATGCTAAAGAAAATACATAACTAATATGTATTTTCGGGTACATTCAAACGTAGCTACATTGAATTAGGAGCGTTTGGGTTATCTCATATTTTCGTTATAAATCTTGCATAAATGAATCTTCATACATCAAAAAAAAAGTCGAGATAACCGCACCTCCACATTGTCCCCATGTAGGCACTCACTAGAAATTAATATACGTATTGTCGGTAGTTTTAACTAAATTAAGAAATTTCTTGTGTCTAGGATAATCATGCCTCCTGCAACAAATTATGACCATAAGGGCACCATCAATTACCTACCTCAACACCACAAAACCAAAGGTCTCACCGAAGCTCAAGTAAATATATTTAAAGCCTTAGAGAAATGTTATGTTCACGAAGGTAGAACCATAGACTCATCATTTTTAGAAGAAACCAATATCCGTGAACAATTAGCCGCTATCCAACTTGATTGTCTCCTCGACATAGATGAGCCTATCATTCCTAGGTTTATACTTGAATTTTATGCCTCCGTAAAACTTAGATCTGACGACTTTGGATCTTTAAGCATCCATTTCAAAGTAAACCATAATCAATTCAGTTTTTCTTTAAATCAATTCGGAGAAGTTTTAGGTATTCCAAATCATGGAACTTGCTTTTATTCAGACAAGTGGCCTTTGTCCATTCTAGAATGCAACCTTGGCCGTATCCATCCATACGATACACCTCTCACTTCCAAAGAAATCATCCGAGACCATCTCTTCAATCCTAGAACCAACCCAACTAAGAAAATCTGAGGTAAACAAGTAAATCGAGATCCATTTGCCATGGAGCTTAATGAACTCAAACCCGAATTTAAGAAACTAGAGGAGATTTTTAGAGCCAACATCATTAGCATTGTTGGTAATAGGGATCATATGAATGCAAGCCTGTGCTACATACTCTACTGTGTGTCGACCAACCAACAATTCAACTTAGCCTACTATATCGCCAAAAGAATGGCCGATATACCTGTCATAGGTACCACCGCCATGCCATACGGGATGCTTCTTACCCGTCTGTTTAGAGCTTCTATACCTATTCCTCGAAATGACAGTGGTTTCCTTCCTATCTACACCGAAATCCCACACACCTTTGTTCCTCTTAGCGATCATAGGGTAGCCGTAGCAAGAGAAAAACGTGCTCATTCTCCAACCTCATCTTCATCATCATCGGCTAGTGACGAAGACGGTTTGCCCAACTCTAGGATTCCTCCACCCGAGTACTTGAATCAACTTCCTTCCATTAACAATGAATCCGAGGAGCTTCGACAAACAAAGGGAATGATGAAAAATCTAGGACGGTGGATCATGAAAGTTCACAAAAGTCACAAGAAAATGATCAAGATAATGAATAACAAGTAACATCTAAGGAGTGTTTGGATTTAGACTTTATCAGACAATGAGATGTTGAATTTATGTGTTTCTTAAGATATTATGTTAGTACTTGACATACGTGTGAACTAACTCAAAATTGCAGGTAGATAACACATGTTGTTATCAATTTTCCGAGATTAAGCCCCCGTTTGGCTTAACTCCCTTTATGGTAAGATATTATGATTGGATTAATAAATGTGCAAACGTGTGTTAGAACCTATATATTTAGTATTTTTCTATCACATATTAGTTATTACTATACATATGTTTTAGGAGAATTTTTGGGATTTGAACATGAAACGCGAAATTCGACATATGTTCTATTTGTTTTAGAAATTGTGTACGGCGGATATGGCGGATCTCAAAATTTGGATCCGCCTGTTGTATCTTTTGGCTCCGCCAGTTCTGAACCTGTAGATTTAGCGGATCCAAAAATTTGGATCCGCCTTTGTTGTCGATTGGATCCGCAGGCTTAAACAGTAATATTTTTCAAAACTTTCCCGATTAATCGACTCTTAGATTCTTCGTTTCAGGAGCATTCTACTGATCATTAGGATGTTTAGAAACCTTTAGAACAATTAGAAAACAATAAGAATCATTTTCCCACCAAAATTTGAATATTAATTTTTTTGTCTAGGTTACCTTCCTCTAACACATCAGGATTCCTTTAGCTAGGTTCCTTGAAATCCGTGAATCAATCACATTACATGCTTTTGAGTCATCTTCTGCATATCTTCATGTCAACTCCATTTCTATGGATTGACTTTGATAATATGACAAACAACTTTATCTTGCTCCAAGTTTTTGGAAACCAACACCTCTTTAAACATCTAATCCAAACACCAATTTCCATACACTTTAGAGTAGTATAAATTAGAAGCCTTAGGATGATTTCCACTCACATTCTTATAATCATACCTGCACAATTTCACAATGCACAAATCCAACAATTCATACACATCCAGACCACACAGAAGGACCGCTAGAATTAGCGTAAGACCATACTGGTTCATAAATCCCATATCTAATGTGAACTTCCCTACCATATCCACTACTACTTCAACACCCATTGATTCAAAAGAATCAATATGTATTTTTTATCAAGTATTTACAAAGGAAATATGTAAACCCGAGTCGTTTTCCCCAACGAAGGAATGAATGGAATTTTGTGATTCGAGTTGTGAATACGTGTTGTGAATAGTGAAAATAAAGAGATTTTGGATTTTTAAACTACAAATATGAAATATAAACTAAAAACAAATTAATAAGCAAGGAAAATGTTAATCTAAAGCACACGTAGTTAAAAACATAAAGAAAAGTTAAAAACACGAATTCCCGGGCTAAACCCGAGCCTAAAAGGTGAAATCTAAGAAATATTAACTCTACGGGTACAAATCTATTTTTCCTAAGTTCTAATTAATAAAATAAAATTTTGAAAAAAAGAATTATATTTTTATGATTAATATTTAATTTTCTATGAATTAAAAACTAAATTTAAAAGAAAAAAGAATTAAAAATACTAAATGGAACTAGAAAAATCTGAAAAATTACAAAAAACTACTTGATGATAATCTAATCCTAGGAAAAATAAAATTGGGTCCACTGCTTATTCAGATAAGCAGTTATTAAGCTAAAACTAGGAATAAGCCAAATAGAAAAAAGAAGGGTTAAGAATTAAATTGTGCAAAGGGTAAAAGCTATAGAATACCATCCTACTTACAAAAAAGTACCATCTTGAACCATTTACTTTTTTATTGCAGACTTTACCAACGAACTTTCAAAATTTTTTTCGACTTGAACCATTTCGTTAGACCGTTAGAATTCATGTGGCAACGTTAGTCCTATTAGTCAACGAACGTTTGCAAAGTTAGTCCTTTTATACTAACGATGTCAACGAACGTTTGCAAAGTTAGTCCTTTTATACTAACGATTGTTTTTAATTAACTAAAAATTTGGAAAAAAATTTAAAAAAATTCAAAATTTTTTTAAAAATTCAAAAAATTTATAAAAATTCGAAAAAAATTATAAAATTTCGAAAAAAATTTAAAAAAATTCGAAAAATTTTTAAAAATTCAAAAAATCTATATAAGTACGAAAAATTTAAAAAAATTCGAAAAAAATTTAAAAAAATTCGAAAAATTTATAAAAATTCAAAAAAATTTTAAAAATTCGAAAAATTTATAAAAATTCAAAAAACTTATAAAATTTCGAAAAATTTTTAAAAATTCAAAAAAATTTTAAAAATTCGAAAAATTTTATAAAATTTTCGAAAAATTTTATAAAATTTTCGAAAATTTTCGAAATTTTATAAAAATTTCGAAAATTTTTTTTGGAAAAATTTTATAAAAATTTCGAAAAATTTTTATAAAATTTTATAAAATTTCGAAATTCGAAAAATTTTATAAAAAATTTCGAAAATTTTTATAAAATTTTATAAAAATTTCGAAATTCGAAAAATTTTATAAAAATTTCGAAAATTTTTATAAAATTTTATAAAAATTTCGAAATATTTTATAAAATTTTATAAAAATTTAATAAAATTTTATAAAATTTTCGAATTTTTAAAATTTTATAAAATTTTATAAAAAATTTCGAAATTTTTATAAAATTTTTCAAATTTTGAAATTTTTATAAAATTTTTCGAATTTCGAAATTTATAAAATTTTATAAAAATTTTTCGAAATTTTTATAAAATTTTTCGAATTTCGAAATTTATAAAATTTTATAAAAATTTTTGAAATTTTTATAAAATTTTCGAAAATTTTTTTTTCGAAAGTTTTATAAAAGTTCGAAATTTTTCGAAAATTTTATAAAATTTTTCGAAAATTTTATAAAATTTTTCGAATTTTTAAAATTTTTTTGAATTTTTAAAAATTTTTCGAAATTTTATAAGTTTTTTGAATTTTTAAAAACTTTTCGAATTTTTAAAATTTTTTTGAATTTTTATAAATTTTTCGAATTTTTTTAAATTATTTTGAATTTTTTAAAATTTTTCGAATTTTTTTAAATTATTTTCGAATTTTTTTAAATTTTTCGAATTTTTTTAATTTTTTTCGAAATTTTATAAGTTTTTCGAACTTATATAGATTTTTTGAATTTTTAAAAATTTTTCGAATTTTTTTAAATTTTTTTCGAAATTTTATAATTTTTTTCGAATTTTTATAAATTTTTTGAATTTTTTTAAATTTTTTTTCTAATTTTTAGTTAATTAAAAACAATCGTTAGTATAAAAGGACTAACTTTGCAAACGTTCGTTGACATCGTTAGTATAAAAGGACTAACTTTGCAAACGTTCGTTGACTAATAGGACTAACGTTGCCACATGAATTCTAACGGTCTAACGAAATGGTTCAAGTCGAAAAAAAATTTGAAAGTTCGTTGGTAAAGTCTGCAATAAAAAAGTAAATGGTTCAAGATGGTACTTTTTTGTAAGTAGGATGGTATTCTATAGCTTTTACCCTTGTGCAAATCATACCCAGGAAAGACCCAATGGCAGATGGTGTTGGTGTTGTGTTGTGAGGCTTTGGTGAGCTGAGGTTCAGGGTTCGAATCCCTTGACTCAGATTTTTTTGCTAATCTTTTTTTTTTTTTTTTTTTTTTTTTTTTTTTTTTTTTTTTTTTTTTTTACAAACTAAATAAGTATTAAATAATAAGCACTTTTACAAAAACAAACTTATTTAAAAACTGATAGTAAGCTTAGAATAAGCAAAAAGGATTCAGATCAGTGGACTTTTTAAGGAGAATGAGCTAAGGCTAAGGGAAATGACTATTTAAGCTATTTTATAAGCTAAGTTAAAGCTGAAAATAAGCTAATTAACTAATAATAAGCTAAAAATGAACAAGGCAATTGAATAAGCCACAAGGACAAGCAATAAGCACTGAGATGAAACCAAATAAGCAATAAGGGTCCTGAGCATTCAATGGTGCAGGGCAAAAAGTGGGGTTTTTAAGCTACTAAAAAGCTAGTGAAAAGCTGATAAAAAAATCACAAAAATATGGGACAACTAGATAAGCAGCCCAATATTATCTGTGCCAAATTTTAGCTTATTCTAACTTATATTGAACAAATTAAAAATGAAAAACAGCAGCTGATCTGGACAAAAATTATGAAAAAAATGCAGAATTTGCAGCTGATAAAAAGCTGTTAAAAACTAATGGAAAAATTCAGAAAAATGTGGACTAAGTGCACTAGCAACCCAAGATTATCAGTACCAAAATTCAGCTTAAATGGGCTTAAAATGAAGAAATTAAAAATGGAAAACTTGGGCTGAAATTGAACCAAATAAAAAAAATGCAGTCTGCCATATCTAATGTGGACTGTATTGAGCTAATTTTTGAACAAGACTTTTAGGGACTTAGTCACTACTGAATTCAGACCTAATGGACACAAAATATGCCAAAGAAAAGGGCTTATAAAGCTTTAGCTTATAAGAAGCTTAAATGAGCAGTTCACCTCCTAAACTTGCACTATCCAACTCAAATTCTCAAAACACTTCCATTAAGCTAAAAATCTTCTGAAAACAACTTTTATAAGTTAATTTAATCAAGATCAAACCTAAGAAAAGTGCACATGAACAGTTATGATCCAAATTGACCCGTTTGACTTGTTAAACCAAACACCCCTTTAGTTTACTGATTTTGAGATTTTTTACTATAACTAACCAATTTAAGCTATGATACTGGACCACTACTGATTAGCTAACTTATTTTAACCCTAATTAACAACTTTCAAATGGAGATAAGCACTTAAATAAGCTATGCCTAATATTGACTATTTTTGGCTTTTTTTTTAGGTTTTTAAAATGAAAACAGAAACCAACTTATAACACCTAACCAACTACACTAAAATAACAATATAAAGAACAAATAATCAGAATGCAATCAGAATAAGCACTATTTAAGCTATTGAACAGTAGAATGCAAAAATTAAGTTAAAATGGTAAAATGGAACTTTCAAAAGCCTTGTGCTCAAAACCAAGGCCAAATTCTTGACGCCCAAAATACTCTCTAAACAAACCTAATGCTTCCCAAGAAGCTCTAACCCATGGCCATCCACAATTCACCATGCTCCAGCTTATTTGACCATCCGTTGACTTATGTTGACTTTTTTCTATTTTTGCAATTGAGACAGGTTTTAACTAATACAAGCTTACCAAAAGCTATTAGAAGCTTAGATAAGCTTATAGGCACAGGATTAAAGGCTTAAGAATTATTTTAACTAACAACTAAATTTAATTCAACTTGACAGATTTAAAAGAAACATGAATTTTTCATTTAACTGGAAATTGGATACATTACTGAAATACCATTACAACTGAAAGCAAATTAAAACTTGACTTTAGAATCTAACTTAAAAACTACTCACTGATTACTAAATTAACTAATTAAGAATTTATTAATTGGCTCACTGCCACAAGGGCTTACAAAAGCCTCTATTTATACTAAAGCTAATTAGGGTTCCTTGGTGTCTTCATCTCTGATCAATTCTGAGCCCTTGGATCCTCTTGAAATCATCTCAGTCGTCCAATGTGGTTTTGGCGGGAAAAGAGATTGTTAGTGCAAATATTACGATATTTAAAC
Source organism: Artemisia tridentata subsp. tridentata (assembly GCA_021014915.2). Lineage (NCBI taxonomy): Eukaryota > Viridiplantae > Streptophyta > Magnoliopsida > Asterales > Asteraceae > Artemisia > Artemisia tridentata. Next base: position 297,521,482 of record CP139501.1, read on the forward strand.
TAACCGGTTTCTACGGTTTTAATTATGACAAACATGTAACTTGTAATACATAACGTAAAATGTGCAAGTTACTTGTAAACACAAAACATCAATGCATACTTACATCAACACCTCCCGACGTCTCAAGTATACTTCAACGAAGTCGTAGATTTCCATCCTGACATAAATCACTCAAGGTATGGACAAACAAATCTACTACTTGACAAATGATCAAAGGATTTTATTTTTCTAAACTTCACATTTTTAATGTGACAAAACATTTAAAATATATTTCACAAATTATTTTTGAATTAAAAAGAAATGTTTTATTTTGAAAAATATGTTTGAAAATCCCAACAGTCAAATTTCCCCCCAAAATAGCTCCTAACATCCCCAAATAAACCTTCCCCACTAAAGACAAACGAAGGAGCGTCCACGGTTCCTTTAAATAGGGACGGCTCCACTAAATTTAGTGGAGCCGTCGGGTATTTAGTGGAGCCGTGGGTCTGTAACGGTCAGATTTTCCCTTGCCTATAAATAGTGGACCATTCCACACTTCCAACTTGATTTTTCCAGTCCTTTTTCTCTGGTTTAATCCCTCCTCACTTAGATGACTTTCTTTGATCATTTGGAGAGTCTTAGGTTGTTTAAGAGTGATCCAATCAACAACTCAAGTAATCCTCTTCATTCCTCTTGATTAGCAAGAGAAGAACACAAAGTATCCAAGTAGATACAAAGTGTTGTCATCCCTCTTGATTAGCAAGAGAAGAACACAAAGTATCCAAGTAGATACAAAGTGTTGTCATCCCTCTTGATTAGCAAGAGAAGAACTCAAAGTATCCAAGAAGATACAAGAGTTGGAGTTGTTAGGTCTTGTAACATTTGTTACACTCTTGATTGTATCATAGCATACATCAAGATTATTTTTCTTTTGTGAGAGAGTGAGTCAAGATCATTGTGATCTTAAGAGATAGTGAAGATCTCTTGAAGCCATTGGGCTTGTGTGATTGATCATGTGGATCAAGGGTAGATCGGGTAGATCGTGGTAGATTGGTGCTAGCTAAGATTAGCACTCGACATCTAGCTTAGTGTCGGAAATAGGATAAGCGACGTGTACGGGGTAGATCGTGGTAGATTGGTGCTAGCTAAGATTAGCACTCGACATCTAGCTTAGTGTCGGAAAACAAGTTAAGCGACGTGTACGGTTTTCTCTGCCTGAAGGGAGTTTGTTGATTAGTGAAGTAACTCTCGAGTTGGGTACTCGGGGAGTGGAGTAGGGCGAAGAGGAGCTTCGTGACCGAACCACTATAAATCACCGTGTCCGGTTTGCGCCTTCTTACTTATCTCTTTACTTTCATTTCATTCATTATCGCTTTATATTTATATTTGCATTGCGTATATGTTTGTGTGGCTAGTTACTTATGTCGTGATTGATTATGTATGTTCCATGGTTTGATTGTGCATATGTTGTGGTTTACTATAGTCATCTCTATATGCTATAAAATCATGGTTGACACTTTTCATATTACATCACACTTGATCGAGTGTTTGATACAAAAAGTTTTAAGTTTTTAAATGGAAACGTATTCACCCCCCCTCTACGGTTTCCACAATTGGTACCAGAGCCAGGTCGCTCAAAATTTTAAAACAAATGGTTTTCAAAATTGAGTACGATCCATGTATCAAATTACCCATGAAGGTGATAAAAATATGAAAAGTATTTAGTTGCATAATACTTACAAGTTTTGTTGTTAAGTATATGTTGTCATACTAGCTTGAAGTTTTTTTTTTTAATTGATAAAAGCTGCTTCTGTTCAAAAACTGAAGTAACACGTACGGCACCGTTAAATACAACAGAAGGCTCCATTAAATATGGACGGTACCGCTAAATTTAACGGAGCCGTCCGTCTGTTTTTCAGAATTCGGTAATTTTCAAAAATTCGTATAAAATCAACCGTAAGTCCGTAGGAGTCGTGCCACCTATCGTTTTAAACGTAATTGAGTCTAATTTCACTTAAAAATATTTTTAGAAAGTGATTGTAAAGTAAAATTTACGAATGTCTTTAATTCGTAACATAAAGTCTTTTCCGGTCATGCCGATTGCACAAATTTTTTGTCAAATCATAAAGTGAACATCACACGTTGATGCATTCATGATTTCAAGGTGTTGAACTTGATAAAATTTTTAAATGGGGTGGAAAATAATTCATTTCCAAATAAAGTCAAGCTAAGTGTGCATTGTTATACTTAATACACAAAATGACGATAAGTATCATTGTGTGTTATGCTAAATGACTATTTGCTTTTGTTTGTGTCTTAGTATTGTTAGTTAATACTTTTGTATGCTTATTGTTATCTTTAGTTGAGCTAATTTTATCTTTAAGCATAAGTGTCTTTCATGCCTTGTTGCTATGTGTCGAATATTAGCTTTTCGGCTTATGCGTCAATAGGACTTAGGCTAGACTTCTTGCACTAAGTTGCGTCATTGATTTTGCATTGCATATAGGCATAGACGATTTTTCTTGCATTTGTTGCAAACTTTTAAAATGGTTTAGTAACCTTCTTAGGAATAGAAACCAAGTGGTAGATCATGTATGTCGAAAGATATTGTCTTACACAATTATTTTTCCAAAGGTTTAAGTGTAAAAAGTATATCACCCCAAAATACTTAACACTTTCATAAAATCCGTAACATGATCTTTGAAACATTACATCATCTTGTCTTGTTTGACCATGGGTTGTCTAAACAAGATAAAAGGTCATTTTAATACATTAGTATTTAAGTAAAAGAAAATGTATTAAACTTGCATTGATCTAACACACATACAAAATGTTTTTAAACATTTAGTATTTTACGTATGTTGTATAAAAATAGTTAAGATAATTATTTTTATACTAATGAGGTGTCGAAAAACTAAAAGTATTATACTTAATAATATAAACAGTTTTTCTCAAATAAAAATGAATGACAATATCGAAGTAGTAACTTAATATGTCATTAACCTCACACATACAAGTAGTATTAGAATAAATGGAACACACTCCTTAAATTTTTACTTTATTTTTAAAAAGGAGTGATCGTGAGGGTCAAGAAAGATTTCGAGTACATATCAATTCATTATTCAAATTATAATTGATATCATCATCGAATCTAATTGACAAGTTTTCGAGTGTGGACATGAGATTGGAGTCATTATTTGTTTAGCTTCAAGATAACATCAAAATATGATGAAACATATTATCTTGAATCTACATACTCAATCACACTCGATTGTTATGAAAATAATGACGTCCTCTCAAGACGAAAACAATATACATCGGATCATAACTCACACTTGTGTTGAAGATGCTATATTGAGTCTTGTTGTCCAATAGTTGTGTTCCAAACATTATATTAATATGCTTAAAAGATGCATAAAATACACAACTAAGTAGGATTGACAACTTGGATGTTTCATCTGAAATATACAAGTAGTTTACATTGCAATGCAATTAGTAAATGTGCCATTTCCGAAAAATAAAACACGAGCAAACAAACAACATATGTAAACTTTGCTCATGAACGACTCAACACTCAAAGTCACATGTCTAGTAAAAGTGTCACACATAATATGTTATTAACTATTATGTAAGTCATCAATCTTTGAGAATATCACATGTATTTCTCTTATCAAAAGATTGACAATGGATAACCTATATCCTATGCATCTCATTTTCTTTGTAACATGAATGGTTATGTTATAAGAGAATACATTGCATCATGTTAACAAATATAGGATATTAGAGTTGAATAATAACCTAATACGGCATGTGTCATTGCATAAACAAGTAAAATTGGTCATACATTAAAATACTTGTTTCACAAAGCATTCTTAAGAGTGATAAGTTTCCTCTTAGAAAAGCATACTTGTTGAAATAAACAGTATGTCTCATTTCAAATAAAATGCTCACAAGATCTATTGAGGTAAGTAACCTTTACTAGATTCTCACTCAAGATATGCAAAGGAGCATTCTTGAAACACACACGATGTAGTAGGTTCTACATTGTATCACATTAGAGTGTCTCTTGGTTCTATGAAACCAAATCATGTTAAAATAACATGTAACAACTCAACAAACAAAGATGTTGTCCAAGAGATCATAAAATACACCATCACCATCAAACAACCTTTAAATCTCAAACACGAAATTAAAACATCTCGCTTGCCTTTGTTAGGAGTTGTGTAAGACATGTCATTTTCTTAACCGACTTTCAAAGTATGGTTAATTGAGTCATATTAGGCCATGTATAGCAAAACAAGATAAAATCATCTTTGCTATACTTCGATAGGCAAATATAGGAATTTAAATTCTTCTAACATGAGAATGACTACTGGAGAACCTATCGCACTAGAAATTCAATTTGACCTAACGTTTGGATTGCTTCCAGGAGAGAAGTTGGGTTGGTGTATAACCCATAAAAATGGTCGTGTTTAGCCTTAATTGAGCACCACTAGTGATAGTCTCATACTCATTCTCTAACTTGAAAAATTTTCATTCCTACATTTGACTAGAGATAGTTTACATCGGTGAACTTTATCTCCCGTTAGGATCTCATTTTGAACAAGTAGTAACTAGGATCTTCCTTTGCAAACCTAGATTGCTTGCATCCCACATATGTGTTTCAAAATGATAACATGTTCTCGTAAGATATGATTAAATGTCTTCGTGATCTTAAATGCTCAATGATTATCATGTTTTGCATGATGTTTGCATTTATTCCTTATGTGCATTTTACATGATTTGCTTGCACCCACACTAGGTCATTTTGACACATTAGGAATTAGGTATGCCTATCACTATGAACCCTTAGAAGCCATAGAGTCATACACTAGTGTCAAAACCCGTAAGTTAGAGTATTCGTGAAGTTGTGCTAATTCCCTAGTTATCACTTCGCCTTCTTCCAAGTAATGCACCCTTTTGTCATGGGAAGGTTAGGAACAAACCTAGTATAACTCGGAGTAGGGTTGACAACATAAATATTTCATCCAAAATATTCAAGTAAGTTTAACTTGCGATCGCAATTGTTAAATGTCATATCCGAAACATCATACTCAAGCCTTTTAACAACATATGTTAAAACGCTCATCCAAAAGCTAAAAGCTAACATCAACCTTCGGATGACAAAGGACTCACGAGTTACTACATAAGTGATTAGTAGTTCCTTTCATCCTCGTGTGAATATACACGTCTTAAGAACCCAAACCCTGCTGCAAATCAGCACCATAGGCCTAGCTTCACGTCTTTCAAAACCCCATGAAACACTCGTGTGTGAAGCACATCGAAATCCGTAAATCAACCAAACCTCTTGATGAGTGTGTAAATACTCATCATTTTATACCCATAATAGACACTAAAATGACCTAAAACACTGAATTATACTGCAGATATCCTTGGTTTATGTTTTATGTGTCTCAGGTACTGAAGGATTGAAAACGGAACAAAAACGAGCATTTTTGGATCGACTTGGCAACAATTGTGGATTTGATCAAGTGAAGACGAAATTCAAAGACAGAGTCAAAGTCAACCCCCAAAATCCCAAAATGACACAAATTGTCTCTGGGAATAATTTCTATTTTTGGCAGCAATAGTTCATGGATTTTCAGAATATTACAACATTGGTCCCTAAGATTTAACTAAAATCCAATTTCTAATCCTATTCACTAAACCCAGCTGCTAAAAATAAACCCAATCCAATCCCCAACAATAACCCAAGCCCAATCCTAAATAACCCAAGCCCAAACATAAACCCACAACCCGACCTTTCTTTTTAGTTAGCTAATACCAGGTTTGACCCTTGGTCAAACCTTTCTTCTATACTATCAACCCGCCAAAACCATACCAGAAACCACCCTTCTCCACCGCCTTATCCTGACACATCCACCCCCTCCTCCTATCCCACTTCACCTAACATGCCAAGAAGCATTAAATGCTTCTTCCTCAGCACACTCAATCAGAGATAGTGGATTTTTCCACTATCTCAATTTTGGCGCCAAAATCAGTTTTGATGGCTGAGATTGATTCAAGACCATCCAAGGGTGCAGAAATAACCAGAGAAGAAGATAGGACTTATCCCATTTTAGTTTTGTATATATAGTACTCTTTGTAAGCCTATTGAGGCAAGTAGTTAATTTAGATTAATCGTTCTTAATATTCAGTCTTTATCTTTTGTAATTTCAAGTTCCAGTGTTTAATGCAAGTTATTTTAAGTCATATTGTTCTAATTTAAAGCTATCTTGTCTCATATTTCAGTTACATTAAATTTGAGTTGTCTGATAATTTGTATGAAATTAAATTCCTATTAAGAACAACCACAAAGCCTCCTTACCATTACTATAAGCTTATACAAGCTTATTATAGCTTTTTGTAAGCTTATATAGTGATTAGCTGTTCAAGTTTCATAAAATGAAGAAAGTCAACAAAAGTCAAAGAAAGACCAAATAAGCAGTTCTGGGAGATAAGCCATCAAGAAAAGCTGAATTGGGTTTTCTAGCTTGTCATTGACAAGCTAGTTATGTTCTGAACATTTAGTTCCATGTTCTATAGGCCATTTCAGTTGTAAGCTTTTTCATGTTTTTCATTATTTTTCCATATTACTGTACAATAGCTTATTAATAGCTTATTTTCATAATTTACTGCTTATTATTAGTTTTTAACTATATTTCATCAGTTTCATAAATATTAAATAGTCATTTCTTTATTTTGCTTAAAAAACTTATAAAAAGCCAAAAATAGCCAAATAGAGTATAGCTTATTGTATTGCTTATTTCTGTTTTAAAAGTTGTTAATTATAGTTAAAATAAGTTAGTGAAACAATAAAAACCAGAAATTATAAGTTAAATTATACTGTGCTAGTTAAAAAACCAACACAGACCCTAATAAGGGCTGTTTGGCAATAGAAGTCAAATAGGTAAAAATCAACTTGTTACTGTTCCATTACCATTTCTTGAATTTTAATCCAGCTTATCTTAGTTAGAATTAGCTGTTTCTGAGTCCTTATAAGCCATATAGATAGATTGAGTACTTTTGTATAGCCTGTGGGAATTTAAGGCCTTAAAAAGTCCATATAAGCCATAATAAGCCACAAGCTTATTTAGCCCTCAACCTTGGCTTTTCTGAGTTCCATTTAGTCCATATAGTGTTCACTAAAGAGATGGTTTGGTGTCCATTGCTCTGCACACCTCTGCACAAAAGAACCCAAAATAGCAGTCTGCATTGGATTTTCTAGACCCATTTAAGTGCTTAAATTGTGTTAATCAGCTCTTAATTTTTGATTTCTCAGTAGTTTTCTAGGTGATCTTTGCTTATTTCCTAATCCAGACCCCTTCTCTAGCTTATTATAGCTTAAAAACAAGCCTAAAAGTTGATTGTTCAGCTCAGTATACACTAAGCTCAGCATACACTAAGCTATCAGTATACACTTATCTGATTTAGCCACTTTTCTAGCTTATTTTTAAAGCAGTTAATATGCTTTTAATGGTCTGATTTTTGGTTCTAAGTGGTCCTTGGTGGGTCAGCTTAAAGTTCCATCAGCTTTTGTGTTGTTTAGTTATTATATAAGAGCATAAAAATAAGCCCAAAACCTGCCTAGTGGAATGTTTTTTGCCCTGTGCACTCAGTCTGTATACTTGCTTATTGGGATTATTCAGTGCTTATTGGCCTGTTCTTGTGGCTTTTTCAGTTTCATTTTAGCTTATTATCAGTTACTTAACTATTTTCAGTTTGCTTTTAGCTTATTTAATAGCTTAATAGCTTATTTTGATCAAAGCCTTTGGCTTATTCCATTTATAGCCAACTGATCAGCAATCTTAAAGCTCTTTCTGAGCTTATTTGAGGTTTTCAAAAATAATTTTAGTTACAAAGTTTGCTTATTGGTGTGTGCTTATTGTGTTTGAATCATAAAATCAAAAAAATAAAATAAATAAGAAAAGTGACATAACTGGGATTCGAACCCTGGTTATTCACATCACAAAGCAACACCAACACCAACTGCCCTAGGGACTTTTCCTTGTTAAACTTTGCAACACTTTTTATTTAACCACTTTTTCTTTTTAAAGCTCATTTCACAGTTTGCTTAATAACTGCTTATTTACATAAGTAGTTAACTTGGTTTTAATTTTCATAAATTCTAATTAGCATTAAGTAATTTCCTAGAATTTTTCATAATTTTGCAAGTTCAATTAGTATTTTTAATCTATTTTTCTTTTTAAATCAGTTTTTAATTCATAATAAAAAATATAAATCTTTTTTCTAAAATTTTCTTTTGATATTATTAACTTAAGAAAAATAATTTAGCGCTTGTAGGGTTTAATTTTATAGATTTCACTTTTTAAATCGCGTTTTTATAATTCCCGTAACACGTTTTTAATATAATTTGTTAAATCTTAATTTTATTTTGAGAATTTGTTTCTCATTATTTAATTAGAATATAAAAAAGCAAAAATTCCATATCATCAGTCACTCTAATCCAAACCTTACACGGTTGTCCTTTCCATCCTCGCCTGGAAACGACCCGGGTAATCACTTACCTGGTATCACACACACAAACGTGAGTTTTTGCAAGTTAGCCTTTTTCCTAAATGGGTGTTTTGTCTTTATTCACGTGTATCCGTCTGCATAATATTTATATATACGTTTTAGCACGGATCAAATTTTGGCGCCGCTGCCGGGGAGGTTGTGTTGCGACAATATCGTTTAAGTAAACGATTAGTGACTTGAGATACTTCTTTAAGAAGTTTCCACTTTCATAAACCATATAAAATACAAAAATATTTTTCTTTTCTTTTATATATATAATATCATATAAAAAAATAAAAACCCAAAAACATTTTTCGTTTTATTGTAAAATAAAAGATAAAAGCAAAATTAATATAATATTCTTCAACTTGGGTATTATCATAATAAGTTCCCAAACCAAAGATTAAAACTTGCCTTTGTGTCGCTAGCGAATTCGGCTCACCTTTGATTGATAAACAAACTCTAACGGAGGTTTCAGGTGGTTTGACATTAAATTGTCGAACCGAAAGAAGCGGGTTTTTAAGGAGCATTCATTGCCCACCTTTGCTTCTCCGCCACTCTGTGCATTTTTCAGTCAGAGAGCTACCGTACGCTTGTTGATTTAAGGTTTTAAGTTCCTTGTGTTTTGCTTCGATATTGATTTAATTGAAATATTTTATTTAGTGCATGCGCACTCGTTCTTCCACGTCGACAAGTCCTTTACGTGAACTCGTAGATATTCCGAGAAGACGTAATCGTAGACGTGCTGCCCGAATAGTCGAACCCGAGATTCGTGCTGTTCCCATTGATAATATGGCAGACGAACGAACAATGGCGGAGATGCTCCAAGCACCCACCGAGGGTTACGGAGATGCCATCGTTTTACCACCCATTGACTCTGATCATTTTGAATTGAAAACGCATTTGATTCAACTCGTGTCTACAAACCAATTCCACGGGTTTGAACGAGAAGATCCGTATGCACACATCCGTTGGTTCAACAAGTTGACCTCTACAATCAATTACAAGGATGTGCCGCAAAAAGTTATCAAATTGATGCTATTTCCGTTTTCACTCGAAGGGGCAGCCCGGATTTGGCTGGATAAAGAACCCCCTCGATCCATTGAAACTTGGGAAGATCTCGTAAAGAAATTTGTCAATTATTTCTTCCCTCCATCAAAGACGACTAATCTGAAAAATGAAATTTCTGAATTTCGTCAAGGTTTCGATGAAAACTTCGGAGAGGCATGGGACAGATTTAAAGATCTCCTAAGAAAATGCCCGCATCATGATTTCACGGAGTTACAACAGATCAATACGTTTTATAATGGGTTGAATGGAAACGATCAAGATTCACTTAACGCAGCCGCCGGTGGCAATATCTTGAATCGTCGACCTAAAGATGTGATTGAAATTTGTGAAAATAAATCAAAAGTTCCTATTTCTAGAAACAAAGTGAATGTTCCCATCACTCCTGCTTCTTCATCCGGTAACTCATCAGAGTTAGCCGCTCTAACGGACGCAATTCGTTACATGATGAAGGAAATGAAAGAAATTAAGAGTGATATTCATAAACCGGAACAAATCAAAGCCATAAACAAAGTGTGTGAAACTTGTGGTGGCCCGCATGCGTATTACGATTGTCAAGCAACCGATGCTTCTGTTTACCAAGCTCCCGTAGCTGCAGTAAACCACAATCAATACCGACCGCATGCTGAAACTCATTACCGAGCACCAAATGCTATGGTACCACCTGGTTTTCCACCCGTGCCAAATCAAAATAATCAAAATCGCTTAGTTCAAAATCAAGGACAAAATTTCAACAATTCTCAGAATTTCAACCAAAACCGTAACAATTTCAACCAACATCAAGCTCCGAATCAACAAGTTTATCAACAACCTCCTCAAGCTCCTTTGACAAATGATTTCATGAAAATTACTGAGTCCAACATGCGTTCAATGCAGACTCAAATCAATAATATGAAAGTCGAGTTGCGAAAGGAAATTGATACTACTATGTCTTGTCAAAAAAATGTGTTGAAGAATATGATGGGCAGTTTCATGAATATGAACATGAACCAGTCTTCTTCATCTTCCGGACGACTTCCGAGCAATACCATTCCTAATCCCAATGCTGAGTTGAAAGCCGTCACCACTCGTAGTGGTAAGACGCATAATGGACCCTCGACTCCTATGCCCCCTCCACCGGGGGAAGTGACTCGAGATGCCGAGGTGACAAAGGACAAAGTGCATATTACTAGCCCACAAAGTACCGCACACGTCCAACCTCCGGTCGTCCAATCTCCAATTCCGGAACCCGATGTTCCGAAGACAAATTCTAAGCCCTCGATTCCTTATCCTTCGAGGCTTAATGAACAAAAGCTCCGTGACAAAACTAATAGTCAAATGATGAAGTTTCTTGAAATCTTTCAAAAGTTACACTTCGATATTAATTTTGCGGATGCTCTTCTCTACATGCCAAAGTTTGCTTCAACATTCAAAAGTCTTCTTAGCAATAAGGAAAAATTGTTGGAATTGGCAAAGACTCCAATGAATGAGAATTGTTCGGCGGTGATCCTTAAAAAGTTGCCCGAAAAACTAGGAGACCCTGGCAAATTTCTCATCCCTTGTGATTTTTAAAAGCTAGAAGAATGCTTAGCCTTGGCCAATCTTGGCGCAAGCATCAATCTAATGCCTCTTTCAGTTTGGGAAAATCTTTCTCCTCCGGAGCTTACTTCTACACGAATGACTCTCGAGCTTGCAAACAGATCGGTTACTGTTCCGAAAGGTATTGCCGAAGATGTCTTCGTGAAGGTTGGCCAGTTCCATTTTCCCGCTGACTTCGTAGTAGTCGTTTTTGATGCCGATCCCCGTGTCCCTCTTATTTTGGGAAGACCATTCTTGAAAACGGCTCGTGCATTAATTGATGTCTATGAAGGTGAGATGACTTTTAGGGTCGGAGATGAGAAACTGGTCATTAATATTGAAAGCACTTCAAAAGATCTTCTCAAGCATAAAAGCGAGTCAATTAATCAAATTGATATCCTTGATTCTACATGCGAGGAATACTTTCAAGAAGTGCTAAGTGGCAATCCCACTTCATCTGATCCTACCATTGCTCTCCCTTCCCCCTCTCTCACTCCGTTTGAGGGAGGTGACTTCATCTTGGAAGAGATTGAGGCTTGTTTATCAAATGATTCAATTTATTCTGGAATTGATGATGGTGTATTTGACATGGAGGGAGATATTCTTCTCATTGAGAAGTTGCTTAATGCTGACCCACCATCTTTCCCTCCGAAAGAACTTCATAATGAGGAAATCAAATCTGTTGATGATCCTCCTGAGGTCGAACTTAAGGACTTACCGCCTCATCTCGAATATGCATTTTTGGAGGGTACCGATAAATTACCCGTCATAATTGCTAAAGATTTAAATGATGAGGAGAAAACCGCTCTCATAAAGGTTTTAAAGTCACACAAGCGAGCCATCGCTTGGAAACTTTCCGACATTAAGGGTGTTAACCCGGAATTTTGTACACACAAGATTTTAATGGAAGATGACTTTAAACCAGCGGTTCAACATCAAAGAAGGGTTAATCCTAAAATTCATGAGGTTATCAAAAAGGAAGTTCTTAAACTCCTTGATGCCGGATTGATTTACCCTATCTCGGATAGTCCTTGGGTGAGCCCCGTTCATTGCGTACCTAAAAAAGGTGGCATTATCGTTATTGAAAATGATGAAAACGAGTTGATTCCTACTCGATTGGTAACGGGATGGCGTATATGCATTGACTACCGAAAGTTAAATGACGCCACCCGTAAAGACCACTTTCCTTTACCCTTCATGGACCAAATGCTCGAAAGACTAGCGGGAAACGAATACTATTGTTTCCTAGACGGTTTCTCGGGTTACTTCCAAATTCCCATTGATCCGTAAGATCAAGAAAAGACCACTTTCACGTGCCCTTATGGAACGTTTGCCTACCAACGCATGCCTTTTGGCTTATGTAATGCTCCGGGCACGTTCCAAAGGTGTATGATGGCCATTTTTCATGACATGATCGAAAAGACTATGGAGGTCTTTATGGATGATTTCTCGGTCTTTGGGGATTCTTTCACCACATGTCTCTCCCATTTGGACAATATGCTTAAGCGATGTGAAGACACAAATCTTTGTCTAAATTGGGAGAAAAGTCATTTCATGGTCAAAGAGGGCATTGTCCTCGGCCATAAGATTTCAAAGAACGGGATTGAGGTGGATAGAGCTAAAGTTGATGTTATTGCTAAGCTACCTCATTGATGCGTGGTTTTGCGACCTTACAACAGGTTTTACCTCTCGAGGGATCTCAAGAGGCTTGCAATCCCCACCAGGCAGTGTACCTGACCGATGTAGTATAGTGTAGTGGCAAGTACCGGGGGATTGATCGTTCTCTAGGGGAATAGTGTCGTTAGGATTGAAAAACTACTCTAATAGGTCTAAGGGTGAGGGAAGATTCTTTTTGTATTTTTATATTTTTTTATAAAAGCAAGTAAAATCTCGGGTTTGAACAAGTGGGCGGAATTAGTTGCTAGTCAACTAACCCAAATAACTACAATTGCAAATAAAATAAAATAACTGAAAATAAAAAGGTTGTGGAACTTATATGGAGAGAAATGTGTTTACTTAGATTTCCTTACTCCCTAACTATCTTTTACCGGTTGATTAGTGTGTATTAATTGCGTGGATGACGGGTGTATTCCTTAATACCAATCGTGGGGTGGCGTACGTACTTCCCCAACTCTATAAGCTCCTACTTCACTCCTATGTCGAGCCGGCTAATAAGCTCCTAACATGGGATCACTAGAATTCGCTCATGCATTAAATACAACCATAAAACCTTAGTACGCATTGGTTAGCCAGTTTTCTTAAGCCTAACATCGATAAACACTCATCCAATACAATTAATAACAAACCAACAACCAATAATCAATAGTTAGGTTTCATTAGATCTAAGCAAACACAAGATAAATCTAGCCTAGCATGTTAAATAAAAGACAAGAACAAGATATAATCAAACAACACATAGACATATTGAATGATTAATTGATTACTTATCTTCAATTAAACATGGGAGATCCAAGGGTATAAAACCCTTAAAAATGGCAGAAAATTCGTCTTAGGGTTTCTCCTCACAAAGTTGCACACTAATGACTAAAAATTATGAAAATATATATAGGAAAACAGATCTGACGGCGTCACGTTATAGAGCTGACGCCGTCACCTCGCCGCGGTTAGGGTTTCTTGATGGCCTTCTTGACGCCGTCCCCTTTTAATCTTCCAAAATCCTCTCTTGGCGCGTCAAGGGTTGACGCCGTCAAAATGGTGCTTGACGCCGTCACGTGTACTTTTCCAGCAGCTTTAGAGACTTTGTCGTTTTCTTCACTTTTATGCTCCAAAAACATCCAAAATGCTTCCTTTTCCAGATTTCTTCTCCAAAGTACCTAAAATGACAAAAGGAACGATTTAGGGCAATATTTGATCAAATAAATACGATTTAGGGCTTAAATGACCCCCTAAAAGCGGTACACTTTTCGCTTCATCAAATACCCTTACACTTGAGATTTGCTTGTCCTCAAGCAAATGCGCTTTTATTCTAATCAAAATACAAGTTAGGGGTCATTTAACGCTAATATAAAAGTAATTAAAACAAATAGTCGTCCCACTTTAATCATAATAAGCACGGAGATTACAAACTAGCACCTCACAAGTAGTGTTTAGATACTCACATCTCTCAGGTGTCATAAAAGTATATCTCATAAATGAAAATGAATAATATCTCTCACTACCTGTCATAGCAAATAGATTACCATAGGCTTGGGAAAGGATCAAAAACCTCCTCCACTAGGCGTAAGCACCTAAGATAAACTATCAAAGAGGGCTTTTAAACGGGTTATAACGTTAGGTGTAGGGATATGATAAACACGGTTTTGTTGGATAAAGGATATTTTACTGGTGGCGAGTTAAAGATCTTGATTAATTACATGTACAATATGGCGTTGCTAAGCCAAGACTAGACTCGACTTAAGCTAATCAAAAACTAATAAGAACATAAAATAAACATAAAATAAAACGGGATGGTAGTCCGTATGATTTTTTTCTACTTTTTCTCTTTTTTTTTTTTTTTTTTTTTTTTTTTTTTTTTTTTTTATTTTATTGCATACACTCTTGCCCTACCATCCAAAATAATACATCGCAGGGGGGTTGGTTCTCCCCTTACACTTGACCTTTTACATAACGTTACAATTAACTATTCTAATGACTCGAATTAAGATAATCGAAACACTTGGAGTACTTTTAAAATATTTAGCACATATGGGGGTAATAATGTTGTTCTTCCCCATTACTCCATTACACTAGTACTTTACCCATGAGTCCCAATCATCCCAAAACAATATGTACAAGGATATGACTCGACTTAGCAACCATGTAATCAATTAGATAATTAACTTGGGGTTTAAACAAATGTTGTCACAATAATGCAATAAAAATGAGTGCATACAAGGTAGGCTAAGGCGATTTGGGTGTACATTTAAGTGGGGTGTAAACAAATTCTTACTTTAAGTAAAATGCTTAAAGTTAGAAATGAAAAGATAGGCTCTGAGGGGTGTACTAGGGGTATCGTGTACTAAAAATGAGTACAACGCAAAGGGTGTGGGAGAATTACTTGACCAATGTAGCCAACGTAATTATAACAAAAACACAGGTGTAAAACAATGGGTTGATCCTAATGCCTCTTATCATGTAGTAAATCTAACTACATGAATGTAGTCTCACTTGTGGCCTCGGAATGGTCCTAACGCAAGTTCTAGAATCTAAGTGCTACCGGTACACACATCATAGCATAAATGCTTTTCCTACCAATTCTAGGGGCGAACCTCACATATTTGGGGGTGGAAAATTTTTTAGTGGTACGATTTTGTGCTAGTCATATAACTCCTATCCGTGAGACGCTCATTAAGACCAAAGTTTCACTCCTATATGTTGTAAAAAAATTTAAATTTGGCACTAAAACTGCCCTAACAAGTATTTATCTCAGTTTTATTATACATCTACCATCAAACAAACAAAAATCAAGCGTAAAAGCATTCTCTAAGGTATCGTACTTTACCCCCCCCCCCCCCTTACACTTAAGATGAACATTGTCCCCAATATTCAAATAACAAGATGTAAAAGTAAATAAGGTAAAAGAATGAAATCAAATACTCCCCTGATTCGCTCGGTGGATAAAGGGGTAACATGGTTAGATCTTCTTCCAAGGTAATGTTGAAGCTTCAAGATTAAAGCAGCGCCAAAAGCTAGATTCCACTTACATCTCCTTGTCCAAAATAACCTGTTAAACCTGAGAAAACAAACACGAAAACCTGCATAACATCGGCGGGATAAATCTGTATAAGGATATAATGCTTGTGGAATGATTATTTGCAGATTCTGGAGTTTATAAGTTAGAGATTTATAAAAACTTTTATGATTCCGTTAGAAAAACAAAACTTTCAAGAATTTCAGAAAATTAAAACCTGACGCCGTCAGGTTGTAAGGCCTGACGCCGTCAGAAATGATCTGACAGAATTCTCATGTTAAGTTTCTGAAAAATTTCTGGAAAAACTCAATCCTTATTTCCTGGAAATCCTGCAAAATATCATTATGACTCGATACAAGCATTTGACTCAAACAATTACTAATATGTATGTTAATTTAATATTGTTATGATTCATGTTCATTTGTTTTAATAAACCGATTTGGATTTCCCTTACACTTATCTTTTGCAAAATACCTTTATATGTAGTTAAGACGAAGTTAAAAACAAGATAAAGCATTTTCACAATTTAGTTTCGAACATGAATCAATAATAATAAAAATTAAACATACATACGGAAGCAAATAAAATCAAACAAACAAACAAAACAAACAAACAAAGCAAATAAAGCTTGGGTTGCCTCCCAAGAAGCGCTTGTTTTTGTTCGAGTCACGAGCCTGACTCTACCCTTATTTAACGGATAAAGGAGAGGTTTTTCCTACACTTAGGATTAAGTGCGGGTGATAGTAGCGATACACACCATCTTGGTGGAAGTATGCCGCGTGAGGAAAGAGTGGTGGATGAATTATGTTGATACAAAAGTTGGGCGTTCCTTGTTAAGACTCCTATTCTCGTACCAATTCGATCTTAATGCTTGATGGAACCTGCGCACTAAGAAAAAGAACAAACACCGTTAGGCTTATCGAGGGATTGTCTCCCCCGATTATCCTCCGGCGTGAGAGTAAGTAATCGAAGTTTAGGGTTTAGTGAAGAGTTAGGGTTTTAGTAGATCGTACCTTTACCGAGGGCTTGGGTGCCCTTTATATACATATGAAACCCTAGTAGGTTTCGTGTTCCCTACTCCTCGGCGTATTCGCCGACTTTAGATATTTGGTATATATCCCCTTTATTTAGGAGATACTCAATATCCCATCCGGAAATAACTTTGGGCTTGGGCCTTGTAGGCCCAAACCGCATAACTGGTAGTACGGTTATCGCCATAGCGCCCCACACGTAGTGGGCTTAAGTATTAGTATTGTTTACTAATCGGGTCCGTGACCCGGGTGTAGACTATACGTCATCATGTCCCCCCAGTCTAGTGTGCGCAGGGTAAAACCTGCGGATGCTAGACTAAAGTCGTGTCGAAATTATTCCCTACGCGTACGCGGGAAGATTTCAAAAATATACCGCCAAAAAATGCACGTATGATGTATCTAGTCCAATAAAGTGCAATTCAAGTACCTTGGGAAGTGGAGAGGCTATCCACGTGTCCTGTACCGTCACATCTCCCAGCCACACGATTTGAGTTAGTGGGATACACGTGTCAGTCATCTGTGATGGGTGGAAAACTATATAAACTACCGCCTCCTATTCACTGTGATATCCACAGTTAAACAATCACAATTCCACCATTTTTACATCTTCGAATCTGCTAAAAGAAAAACGATAATTCGAAGGTAATAGCGCGTGCGCATATTCTTGGAACACAAAATGGTGTTGCAGCTTCAGGATTTCACTTCTAACATAACCGAAGATGAACTGAATCAGTTCACCTCGGATTACTTTATCCCCTTGGGTCTGCACCCAGAGGTACCAGGTCCCAATGCCACCATCGTGAATTTCCCCGTAGGGAAGGTGGGGTTATATACGCGCTTTTTCGAGTGGGCGAATCATCGCGTCCCCATATCCGTGCTATTAAGTGATATACTTAATTATTACGAGCTCCACATCTCCCAGTTGCATTGTATTGGTGCTGGGAAGATTGCCAATTTTGAGGTGAACTGTCGCTTATTAGCGATTCACCCGACCCTCTAATTATTTCGCGCGTTCTATCACGCGACGTGGTCAAATGGGTGGGTTACCTTCTCTAAGCGCGTAGGCAAGTTACAATGCTATGTGAAGAAGGTAGATAAACTCGCGGACTGGAGGGAGAAATTCTTTTGGGTTGACGCCGCCGTTTTTCCTTCCAATTTTCAATTTTACACCCGTGCCACTCTGCCCAAGGATGAGCGCCCCCCCCCCCCGAGACGTGGTATAACGCGGATCATGCGGCGATCATTGATGAGAACCGTCTTCCCATCAAGCCATATCCGGAAGCGTTCCTGGTGCATATGGGTATCAGTCGCAACTACTTCGAGCATGAGACAGAGGTTCCCACATTCTTGGATGCGGATGGCACGGGTGGGTGCTCCTTCTGTCGTTATTAATGTAAGCGTTTCTTTGTTTCCATACTTTATGTAACTTGCTTCTTTTTGTCTACTTTATGCGCAGAGATGGATCTTTTTGCGGTTGTTAACTTGGAGACACCGCGTTCCGTGGCAGTGGGGGTGCGTCCTCTGGGGGATGGTGAGATGACCATTCTGGAGAAGACGGCAGGGCGCGTCGTGGATATGGTTATTCCAGAGTCCGAGGGCTCCCCTGATGTGGTGGTAGCTGAGCCGCTGCAGGAGGTGGCTCCTCCTGTGCAGCAGGGTCCTGACACTGCGCAGCCTCTTCCCAATGAAACGCTGATCGATTTAGAGGAGACTGACAGTGAAATGGAGGAGCGCCCCCAACTGACGCGCAAGAGAGCGCTTGGTGGTGATGGTGAAGGGTCTTCCAAGAGGCCGCGACCTGGGGCTGAGGAGAGTCTATCTTTTGCTGAAGTGCAGATGAAGTAAGTATCTTAGGTATTAGTTATGAACTTTTGTCAAGTTATACTTTATTCTAACTTTGTTTCTTCGTGTCCTTAGTGTGGATGAGAAGTCTGGTGGGAGTACGTCCATGCCTGAGATTGAGAAGGACGTGTCCTCGTCTCCTCCCCCCATGTAAGTATTTTGTAGTAATCCCTTAGGATTTTGTATATGCTTGACTGTTTTTCGTGCGCTGACCTTGCTTCTTGATCTTTCGTGCAGTAAACAGCCTGTGGAGGACGCTGGCGCCGTAGATGGGAGTGCGCCCCCCAAGGTGAGTCCCTTTGAGGTGCCTTCACCAAGGGATATTGGAGATGGGTTAAGTCCGTTTGACTCTACGATGGAGGAGCTGGCCTCCATCGCTGTGCGTCAGTCCGAGCTGGTGGCGCAAGCCAGGGTGTGCCAGTCCGAGGAAGTTTCCAGACTGCAGGCGCAGTTAGCGCCTGTTCAGGCTGAATTAGCAAGCTCTAAAGCTGAGCAGTTAAGCTCCAAGGCTAAACTGGAGCGCGCAGAAGCGTCTGCGCAAAGATCGGCTAAGGGGAAGCTCTTGGTGATGGCTGAGCTGGAGCGAGAGCGTGCTGATGCGGACCGTCAGAAGTGTAACTCTTTATGGGCGCTGAAGTACTTGCAACAGAATAGGAGCAAGCACTTTGCCAACATTGAGGAGTTCCGTAGCCGCGTGGAGCTTGCGCTGAAGATGCAGGAGGAAAAGCTCCGCAAGCTCAGCATCGAATATGATGAGGAGCTATATCCCCATATGGTTCAGTCCGTGGCTGAGCGCAGGTACATGCTGCTTTATCTCTATATAACTTGTATATATTTTAGACTCTCTTTATGATTAACACTTGTGTCATTTCGTAGGTGGTTGATTAGTCATGGTCTTCGCCTGGCCGCCATGTGTACGCTGGAGCATCCTGAGGTCACCACATCCTTTGAAAAGGTTGTGGAGTGCGCTATTGCGCACGGTGAGACCTTGGCCGCAAACAAGCTTGCTGAGGCCAAGTTGTTGACCGTGCCGCTTGCCGAGGTGCCTGGGTACAAGGTGAATGCCCGTGCTGAGCTTGTTGCTGCCATGGAAGAGCTAAAAAAGCTTGAGCTTCCGCATATCGCTCATTTGGAGCGTGATCAGGATCAGCCTATCAGCGTGATCATGGCGGGGCTCACTCTTCCCAGGCATCTGCAGGATGATGCAGATCAGCAATTGGACTTCTACTTGAAGCCTGACGTAGCGCAGTTGAAGGTACCCATTTTTGCTCAGCCTCGTGACATTCTGAATCCTTTCCGTATTGAGAAAGAGATTTCTTTGCAAAGGTCTCTAAATGCTCATGTTTCCAGAGTCGCAAGAAAGAAAGGCGTGAAAGGGAAGGCCATTATGTGCGGCATAGGCGCTGCGCATCAGCCTAGATCCGACGGTGTGCCTGTCGCCGTGGCCACTGTTTCCCTTGATGATGCAGAGTTGTTGAAGCGGCTCGAGGATGCGAAGGAAGCGGCTATGAGTGGGGGCTCCAGCCAGCTAAGGCGTACACATAGCATTTAGCGTTTTTGTACAAGTCTTTTGTATAAACGTATTTCTATATATTGGAATTTTGCTTTTGTACTTAGTGTTTTTACAACTTCCAAATATTTACGCTTTTGAACTCGTAGTTCTTATGTATCCTTTCGTGAAGATATCTTTAAGTGTCTAAGCGTACTTAGAAAAGAAGAATCATCATTATGTATGAATTTTCTTTAAGTAAGGACCGTAGTCGTGTATTGAATTTTTCCAACTTAATGAAAAGAAGGGAGTCATAGTCGTCTATGCATTTTTGTAAGTTTACTTGTCGTATTTTACTATAAGGAATCAAGAGTCTTGATTTATTGAGTTGTTAAACGCGCACAGTGTGCCCTAGTGCGCATCCGTCGTGGGTTGCGTAAGGAACTTGCGCCAACGTCTTGAGCGCAAGGTGTTTAACAAGGATTCGTGATCCAAAGTTGATGGGTTTGCAACCCTCTTACTCAACGAGTTGTTTATTAGGTTTACTCATCCTTTCTGCCATCGTGGGTCTTAGTGTGTGCATGCACGCCATGTAGGCAAGATTATAACAATATTGAAACACGATAATGAAAGATGCAAACAATAGAGTTAAATGTGTTATGGAGTTAGCTAGAAACCATAACGTTTTATTAATACTTGCAAGTTGTAAAAGAGAATACTTATCTAGATAATTCTTAAAAAATAAAATTACATGGATCTTTATTGGGGACACTTTCTAAAGTGCGTGAGTGTCCATGCTGGGCCGTAGCCTGCTTTAAAGATAGCACCGCTTAAGGTTGCGGACGTTCCACGTTCGCTGTAGCTCATGTCCATCCTTGTCGTGTAGCTTGTACGCTCCATTGCCAAGTGCTTCTATGTCCTCGTAAGGTCCTTCCCACTTTGGTCCTAGTTTACCAGTGTCTTCTGCGCGGCTTGAGTCATTTTCGCGGTATACAAAGTCACTTGGTCTGAATGAAGTGTTGCGTACTTTGGCATCATAGTATCCTTTCATTCTTGACTTGGCTTTTTCTTCGCGTATTGCTGCGCGTTCACGTCGCTCTTCCAATAGATCTAAGTCTATGCGCCGCTCATCATCATTGGTTGCCGCATTAACTTCCGCAGTACGGATAGTTGGCATTCCAATTTCAGCTGGTATTACAGCTTCTGTCCCATAGACCAGAGAGAAGGGAGTGTCCCCGTTGCTAACCTTGATGGTTGTTCGGTGCGCCCAGAGAACATGTGATAGTTCTTCTACCCATCTTCCTTTGTGTCTGTCCAGGCGCGCTTTGATTCCTTCACCTAGGCTTCTATTTGCGCGTTCAACCAGACCATTGGTTTGTGGATGAGTTACTGATGCAAAGTGTTGCGTGATGTTCAGCTGTTCGCACCAATCTTTGAACGGGTTATCACGGAATTGTTTTCCGTTATCTGAGATAATTTCACCAGGTAATCCAAAGCGACATACTATGTTGTCCCACACGAATCGTTTTACCTGGTTACCTGTTATGGTCGCTACTGCCTTTGCTTCGATCCACTTAGTAAAGTAGTCTATTGCCACAATAAGGAATTTCAATCCACCTGCGGCAATAGGGAAAGGTCCAGCGATGTTGATACCCCATTTGTGGAATGGCCATGGCGATGTAATAGGCGTTAGTTCATGTTGTGGTCGGCGTGGAATGGGTCTGTGAACTTGGCAATCACTGCACTTCCGTACCAAATCTCGCGCATCACGGTGCATAGTTGGCCAATAGTATCCAGACCTTAGGGCGCGCGCTACAATGGACCGTGGTCCTGAGTGCATGCTGCATGAGCCTGCGTGGATTTCTCGAAGTACATAGTCTGCCTGGAGAGGTCCAACGCACCTAAGCCATGGTTGTAGGAATGAGCGTCTATATAAGACGTCATCTCTAAGCTCGAATCGCTGCGCTGTGCGCCGGATTCTTCGAGCTTCCTTCTGTTCTTGGGGGAGTATGCCCTTGCTAATGAAGTCAATGATTGGTGTCATCCACGTAGGGCCTTCTTCTTCTATCACCGTGGATATTTCCATCTCTACGATTGACTTGTTTTTCAAGGTTTCCACCAATACTTGTTTTGATAAATGTGCAAAACTGGTGGATGCAATCTTGCTCAGCGCATCTGCTTTCCTGTTTTCACCCCTGGGAACCTGCTTGATGGTAAACCTATCGAAGTTCTGGATCAGAGATTTGGTTTTTTCGAGGTATTGGATCATGTGTTCCTCTTTTGCTACATATTCGCCTAACACGTGGTTAGCAACTAGCCGTGAATCGACGTTCGCTTCTAGGTTGCGTGCACCCATTTGAGTTGCGATGCGTAGCCCAGCCAGGAGTGCTTCGTATTCTGCCTCGTTGTTCGTGGCTGTGAATTCAAAACGCAGTGCGTAGGTGAATTCGTCTCCTTCTGGGTTAGTGAGAATAAGACCACCTCCTGATCCATCTACGCATGAGGATCCATCAGTGAATAGAATCCATGGTTCTTGAGGTTCCCCCTTGCTTGTCGCAGGTGTAGTGTCAGTATCTGGCTTCTCAATGATGAAGTCGGCCAATATCTGCCCTTTGATTGCAGTGCGCGGTCTGTATGATATGTTATGCTCACCCAGTAACACACTCCATTTTTGTAGGCGTCCCGATGCGTCGGGTTTCGAGATAACTTGTTTGATGGGTTGGTCTGTGATAACAGCTATTGGGTGCGCCTGGAAATACCTGCGCAGTCTTTTCGCTGCAAACACTAAGGCTAGGACCAACTTTTCCATTGCAGTGTAGTTAATCTCTGTCTTCTTGAGCGCCTTACTAACAAAATAGATGGGTGTCTGGACGGAGTTCCTGTCTGTCAGTAGCACTGCGCTGACTGCTCCCTGAGTCGCAGATAGGTACATGATCAGCTCTTCCCCTGGTCGGGGCGCAACAAGCTTTGGGAGTGCTGCTATGTGTTGTTTGAGCTGTTGGAAGGCTTCTTCTGCTTCCGCGGTCCATCTGAAGTCTCCCTTTTTTGTGCACTTCTTGAGTGTTTTGAATAGGGGAAGTGACTTGTCCGCTGATTTGGATAAGAATCGGTTCAGTCCGGCTAGCTTGCCATTTAGTGACTGAACCTCCTTCAGTGTGCGCGGTGAGGGAAGGTCAATGACTGCTTGGGTCTTTTCTGGGCAAGGCTTGATCCCATCGGGTTCTATCAGATACCCGAGAAACATGCCTTCTGTAGCGCCAAATGTACACTTCTTGGGGTTCAATTTCATGTTGATTCTCCTCAGTGTTTTGAACGTTTCCTCCATGTCGCGCACTAGTTCTTCCTCAGTATGGCTTTTGATGACGAGATCATCGACGTATACTTCCAAGTTGCGGCCTACTTGTTTTTCGAACGCAGTGTCTACCAATCGTTGGTATGTTGCTCCTGCGTTCTTTAGGCCAAAGGGCATCTTTGTATAGCAATAGACCCCTTGACTTGTGTGGAAGGCCGTTTTTTCTTCATCTTCCTCCGCCATTTGAATTTGGTGGTATCCCTTGTATGCGTCCAAGAAGCATTTGAAGGGATATCCACACAGAGATTCGATCTTCCAGTCTATCTCCGGTAGCGGGTAGCAGTCCTGTGGACATGCTTTGTTGAGGTCTGTAAAGTCTACGCACATTCTCCAACTGCCATCGCTCTTCTTTACCATTACTGGGTTAGAGAGCCAGTCATGGTAGTACACTTCCCGCATGATGCCTGCGTCTACTAGTTTGTGTACTTCTTTCAGGATGGCTTTTGCGCGGTCTGGGGCTTGTCCGCGCTTTTTCTGTCGTATTGGAGGATATCCTTGTCGGATTTGCAGCTTGTGTTCCATGATGGAGCGTGGCACTCCTGTCATATGCTTTGGTTCCCATGCAAAAATATCTAAGTTATTTTGCAGGAGTGCGCATATAGCTGATTTGCCTTTTTTAGACAGAGACCCGCCAATAGATACCTGTTGATCCGAGTAGTCAGGGTGAATGGCGACCTTTAGGTTTGGGACTTTGATTGCGCGCTGTTATGGAACATCGCCTACGTCATTTGTCACTGCGTGGCATTCTTTGGGTGGTATGGTGGTATTGTAAAGAGTGACGATACCTCCTTCCACTGGGAACTTGAGCATCCCGTGCGCTGTGGATGGCACGGCGCGGATGGATGATATTCCAGGTCTCCCGATGATGCCGTTGTACGGAGAGGGGGATCTGATTACCATGAAGTTCATCCAGGTGACTGTAGAGTGTGGTTTGTCACCAACTTCTACAAATAGACGTAATTGCCCCATGGGCCATATCTTCTCCCCTGTGAAGCCAGTGAGCGACGTTGTGGCTGGGATCAACTGATTTTGTATCTCAGGTCGTAGCTTCTTGAAACAGTGTTCATATATAATATCAGCGGATGCACCTCCATCTACATACATGCGACGGATGTCGTGACCCCCCGTATGTATTTCAATGGTAAGTGGATCCACTACTGCGTTGTTCGCAGTCAGGGAGGGGAAAGAAATTTCATTTCCTTTAGAGAACCGTTGACTGACTTTCTGTCTTGTCACGCGCTGCCATGGCTGTATCATGTAGATGATATCTGCCTTTTCTTTTGATGTCTCTTTCTTGGCCCCTGGTTTTGGTTTGTCTTTCCCTTCTCTGATGTTTTTTACGAGGTGGTCCATCTTTCCTTCCTTTACCAATTTGTCAATCAATTGGCGCAGTTGGACGCACTCGTTGGTTGTGTGACCTTTCTGTCCATGGTATTCGCAATAACCATTCCCTATGCGCCGATCCTCTGGGGTGCGCATTGGTGGTGGTTTCGGAGAATTCGCCCCCTCCGTCGCGAATATCTCCTTTGGAGATTTTGTTAATGGGGTGTACTTGTAGTTTCCCCTCCCACCGCCTTGGGTGCGGTAACTCTTATTACGATTGCCACTCTGGTCATTGGATTGTCTCCTTGACTCTTCTTGTGGTCTATGGTTCGCGTAGCCTTTCTTGCTATCCGCGGCGGCTGCTTCTCCTTGGACGAAAGACCTCGTGCGCTTCATGAGTTCGTCAAAAGTTAGGGGAACCTTATCGTTTAACTTTTTTATCAAATCTGGGTTATTGATTGCATTCATAAAACCCGATATTTTTAGTATCTCTGGACACGCCTTGACTTGCATGCATTCGTCCTTAAAGCGTTTCATGAAAGCGCTTATGGATTCCCCTTGTCGCTGTTTAACCCTAGCGAGTTCGACAGGGTTTTTGGCGCACTTCTTCCTTTGGGTAAAGTTTAAGCGAAACGCCTTGCGTAACTCTTCAAACCCACCGATGCTTCTACGTGGAAGCTTGCTAAACCAGTTACGCGCATTCCCTACTAATGTAGAGTTGAACATATGGCACCACACAGGTTGTGGCCAATTTTCGATAGTGGCTGCTGATTCGAAAATTTTTAGGTGATCATCAGGATCACCTGTCCCATCATATGTTTTGACGTTAGCAGGCATGCGCCTTTTCTTATTCTCCGAAAAATCGCTGATGCGTCTAGTGAACGCATCAACCTTTTGGCGACGCCAGGGAAGAGACATGTCTTCGTCTTCCTGGTCGCGATATTTTCCTCTTGATTTCCAGTGTCCAGTTTCTTTGTCCTCGTTGTCCGAGGAATCACTTGAGGATGGGCGCATCCTTTTGCGATGCTTGCGCCGACTATTATCAGAATCTGAGCTTGTTCCTCTGCGGCGCTTGCGCCGACTATCATCAGAATCAGAGCTTGAAGGGCTTTCACTTGGGAAACACTGTCGCCCAAGCCTATCCTGAATCCTGCGACTGCCAAGCCTAGCGTGGACATTGGCGCGCCGTTCCCCCTCTTCAGGTTCTTCCAGATGTTGAAGATCGGCTGCTTCATCATCCATAACCCTCTTTCCAATCCTGGTAAACACTGGTTGTTTGCGGCTATCCTTCTCGCGCCTTTCCTTTCGGTAGCGCGGTGGGGACGCCTCATGCTCAGGGTCAAAGTTGAGTCTGGCGTGCAGACTTTGGCTTGACCTCTTCTTTGCCTCCTCTCGCATGAGCGCAGTCAAGGCTTCGTAGTTTTGAGATACAAAGTCGCTTGGCGCCAATTCGGAAGTGACTCCTTCTAGCGCGATGGAGTCTGTTTCCAAGGCAGGATCCTTGTTTCGGATAGGCGCATTGGGAGGCTCAGTGAAGTTTACCTCTGGCATAGCGAGAGGAGTGCGCTGTGGGTCTACCGCGCTAGTACTTGTTGTAGTAGCATTGGTAGTCAGAATGGGCGGTTCTGCTGGAGTAAGGAGCAAATCTGAGTACGCTCCAAAGCTTCTAGGCATACTGGTTGTTCCAGAGACTTGCTTGGAGGCCGCATCAATTTGTTGTTTCTTCCCCAGTAAATCGTCATGCGCTTTCTTCGCATGCGGAGTCCGCTCCTTTCCGTGTTTCGTCATTCTAGTTCTTGGTAAAAATCTTAGTGTAGGGTCCCACGGATGGCGCCACTTGTTGATACAAAAGTTGGGCGTTCCTTGTTAAGACTCCTATTCTCGTACCAATTCGATCTTAATGCTTGATGGAACCTGCACACTAAGAAAAAGAACAAACACCGTTAGGATTATCGAGGGATTGTCTCCCCCGATTATCCTCCGGCGTGAGAGTAAGTAATCGAAGTTTAGGGTTTAGTGAAGAGTTAGGGTTTTAGTAGATCGTACCTTTACCGAGGGCTTGGGTGCCCTTTATATACATATGAAACCCTAGTAGGTTTCGTGTTCCCTACTCCTCGGCGTATTCGCCGACTTTGGATATTTGGTATATATCCCCTTTATTTAGGAGATACTCAATATCCCATCCGGAAATAACTTTGGGCTTGGGCCTTGTAGGCCCAAACCGCATAACTGGTAGTCCGGTTATCGCCATAGCGCCCCACACGTAGTGGGCTTAAGTATTAGTATTGTTTACTAATCGGGTCCGTGACCCGGGTGTAGACTATACGTCATCAAAGAGTGGTGGATGAATTATATACTCAAAGGGGTGTGCTCCTTTCATCATAACCTTACCTAGTTCACTTTGGTCAATGGGTGAATTAAAGTTTTCTCCTAAAAAGGGATCATCTTCTATCAACTTCGAGAGATTCCTAGTTGGGAATCTATCTTGACCTAATAAACCCGGTTTAAACCCATAATGTTTCTTGTGATCAATCATGAATGGGTGATGTAAGTATGTAAGGTCATGGTTCACTCCTATATTAGCTTCCACTCCACATGGCCTAGAGTCTACTACCTTAATCTTAACATTACCCAGACTACATGGTTTGATGGGTGGATCGGGACCTTTTTTAATTCCTAAATTCACATCTAAAGATGGAAGATTAGGTAACGGTTTTGGTTGAGGCTCCGGCTCATCAAAACTAGGAACTTCCATAGGACTAAAAGAAAGGTTGTGATCACTAAAAGCATTCAAACCTATTTCTTCTAGTTGTGTTTGGTCCAAGGGCTCTACCTCTATTGGGGTTCCTATAGTCTCCTCAACTTCTTCCGGGTAAGTCACGGGCGGTGTGTGTGCCTCAAATGATGGTAGGACTTGTGAGGTACTTAGCGGGCTTATGTTACTAACCTCATCATTCCTTGTGTCAAGATCACCTATATCCTCATCATGGGTTTTGGTAGAATTTAAACCTAACATTTTCCCTAATATCTCAAGTGCTTCTCTAGGCATCTCAACTTCTATATCCGAATCATAAGGATCATCCTCAATATTCTGACTGCTATATTCAAATTGCCCAAAAGATTCATCATGTGTTTCTTGAGATTCATCGTCATCGATCATAAAACCTAGGTCTTTTTTATCAATGTGATCATGCTCGGCTAGATCCTCCATCACATCAAGATCACCTAAGTGTTCACCCTGTATTATGGTAGTGCCTAACCATGACATGCAGCTAGGTGGCTCAACTCTACCCTCATCCCCAAACAAACTTGTTTCATGATCCTTGAAATTTGTGGTCAATTGACTTGTATTAATGTTTGTTGGGTTGTCTACTATATAATAATATTGGGCACAATTCTCAATAGCTTCCCATGCTTCTTCAGTACTTAATTCCCTAAGATCCCTGCCGGCAAAATAGTAAATGTCCCTTTGGGCATGTCGGTCGACACGATCGTAAAATATTTGAGTTAGGGACCATAAATCGAAGTTATGATGAGGGCTTTTTGGAGTAAATATTTAAAACGAGTCCATGCATCATAGAGAGGTTCATCTTTATGTTGTTTAAACATCAAGATGTCATATGGAGTGGGTGAATTACGTAGTTGGTAGTATGGTGGATTCGCATTCTCCATAATGGTGAACGGAAGAGTCAATGGAAATTACGAACAAACACACAAAGAAAAATAGATAGACTAAAGAAAAACCTAGAAAAATAAAATAAAAATCTCACTAGAAAGGAATCTAGTGAGTAGGCCTAATAAAATAAAAATTCAACCTAAACAATAACTATTCCCCGGCAGCGGCGCCAAAAACTTGATGCGTGGTTTTGCGACCTTACAACAGGTTTTACCTCTCGAGGGATCTCAAGAGGCTTGCAATCCCCACCAGGCAGTGTACCTGACCGATGTAGTATAGTGTAGTGGCAAGTACCGGGGGATTGATCGTTCTCTAGGGGAATAGTGTCGTTAGGATTGAAAAACTACTCTAATAGGTCTAAGGGTGAGGGAAGATTCTTTTTGTATTTTTATATTTTTTTATGAAAGCAAGTAAAATCTCGGGTTTGAAGGAGTGGGCGGAATTAGTTGCTAGTCAACTAACCCAAATAACTACAATTGCAAATAAAATAAAATAACTGAAAATAAAAAGGTTGTGGAACTTATATGGAGAGAAATGTGTTTACTTAGATTTCCTTACTCCCTAACTATCTTTTACCGGTTGATTAGTGTGTATTAATTGCGTGGATGACGGGTGTATTCCTTAATACCAATCGTGGGGTGGCGTACGTACTTCCCCAACTCTACAAGCTCCTACTTCACTCCTGATGCGTGGTTTTGCAACCTTACAACAGGTTTTACCTCTCAAGGGATCTCAAGAGGCTTACAACCCCACCAGGCAGTGTACCTGACCGATGTAGTATAGTGTAGTGGTAAGTACGGGGGATTGATCGTTCTCCACAGGGAATAGTGTTCGTTAGGTATGAAAAACTACTCTAATAGGTCTAAGGGTGAGAGAAGATTCTTTTTTATGTTTTTATATTTTTTTATGAAAGCAAGTAAAATCTCGGGTTT
The DNA here is from genome assembly GCA_021014915.2 of Artemisia tridentata subsp. tridentata. Classification (NCBI taxonomy): domain Eukaryota; kingdom Viridiplantae; phylum Streptophyta; class Magnoliopsida; order Asterales; family Asteraceae; genus Artemisia; species Artemisia tridentata. Next base: position 297,550,977 of record CP139501.1, read on the forward strand.
GAAAGAGTGGGCGGAATTAGTTGCTAGTCAACTAACCCAAATAACTACGAATGCAAATAAAATAAAATAACAGAAAATGAAAAGGTGGTAAAACTTATGTGGAGAGAAATGTGTTTACTTAGACTTCCTTACTCCCTAACTATCTTTTACCGGTTGATTAGTGTGTATTAATTGCGTGGATGACGGGTGTATTCCTTAATACCAATCGTGGGGTGGCGTACGTACTTCCCCAACTCTACAAGCTCCTACTTCACTCCTATGTCGAGCCGGCTAGGAAGCTCCTAACATGGGATCACTAGAATTCGCTTGTGCATTAAATACAACCATAAAAACCTTTAGTACGCATTGGTTCATGTTTCTTAAGACGTTCAAGCAAGTTACCGAATAGGAAGTTAGCCAGTTTTCTTAAGCCTAACATAGATAAACAATCATCCAATACAACTAATAACACACTAATAACCAATAATCAATAGCTAGGTTTCATTAGATCTAAGCAAACACAAGATAAATCTAGCCTAGCATGTTAAACAAAAGACAAGAACAAGATAGAATCAAACAACACATAGACATATTGAATGATTAATTGATAACTTATCTTCAATGTAACATGGAAGATCTCAAGGCAAAAAGCCTTGAAAAAGCTGCTAAAATCGTCTTAGGGTTTTCACACACAAAGTTCCCCAATAAGTTCCACACTTATGACAAAAAATTGCAAAACTATATATAGACTTTCAGATCGGACGGCGTCACGTTATGGAGTGTGACGCCGTCACCTCGCCGCTTTTAGGGTTCCCGGATGGCCTTCTTGACGCCGTCCCTATTTAGACCTCCAAAATCCGTTCTGGCTTATCAAGGCTTGACGCCGTCAGATTATGGCTTGACGCCGTCCCTCTTTAAATTAAGCCGTGACGACCTTGATCAGATTAAAGGGTGACGCCGTCAGAATTCCATGCAAATTTCTCTGGCTTATCATGAGTAATTTTCACATCCACCTTTTTCTTGCCAAGCCATGACGCCGTCCAGGGCAATCCCTGACGCCGTCAAAGGTAACTTTTAGCCGGTTTTTGAGACTTTGTCGTTTTCTTCACTTTTATGCTCCAAAAACGTCCAAAATGCTTCCTTTTCCAGATTTCTTCTCCAAAGTACCTAAAATGATAAAAGGAACGATTTAGGGCAATATTTGATCAAATAAATACGATTTAGGGCTTAAATGACCCCTTAAAAGCGGTACACTTTTCGCTTCATCAAATACCCTTACACTTGAGATTTGCTTGTCCTCAAGCAAATGCGCTTTTATTCTAATCAAAATACAAGTTAGGGGTCATTTAATGCTAACATAAAAGTAATTACAACAAATATTCGTTCCACTTTAATCATAATAAGCACGGAGATTACAAACTAGCACCTCACAAGTAGTGTTTAGATACTCACATCTCTCTAGTGTCATCAAAATAAATCTCATAAATGAAAACGGATAATATCTCTCACTACCTGTCATAGCAAATAGATTACCATAGGCTTGGGAAAGGATCGAAAACCTCCTCCACTAGGCGTAAGCACCTAAGATAAACTATCAAAGGGGGCTTTTACATGGGTTATAACGTTAGGTGTAGGGAAAAGGAAAACACGGTTTTGTTGGATAAAGGATATTTTACTGGTGGCGAGTTAAAGATCTTGATTAATTACATGTACTATACAATGTTGCTAAGCCAAGACTCGACTCGATTTAAGCTAATGAACGAAAATAACAAAAACATAAAATAAACATAAAATGAAACGGGATGGTAGTCCGTATGATTTTTCTACTTTTCTTTTTCTCATTTTTTTGTATTTTTCTTGAATTTTTTTTTTTTTTTTTTTACACTCTTGCCCTACCATCCAAAATAATACATCATAGGGGCGTTGCATTCCCCTTACACTTGAACTTTTACATAACTTTACAAATAACTATTCTAATGACTCGAATTAAGATAATTAAAACACTTGGAGTACTTTTAAAATATTTAGCACATATGGGGGTAATAAATGATGTTCTTCCCCATTACTCCATTACACTAGTACTTTACCCATGAGTCCCAATTGTCCCAAAACAATATGTACAAGGATATGACTCGACTTAGCAACCATGTAATCAATTAGATAATTAACTTGGGTTTAAACAAATGTTGTCACAATAATGCACTAAAGATGAGTGCATACAAGGTAGGCTAAGGCGATTTGGGTGTACATTTTAGTGGGGTGTAAACAAATTCTTCCTTTAAGTAAAATGCTTAAAGTTAGAAATGAAAAGATAGGCTCTGAGGGGTGTACTAGGGGTATCGTGTACTAAAAATGAGTACAACGCAAAGGGTGTGGGAGAATTACTTGACCAATGTAGCCAATGTAATTATAACAAAAACACAGGTGTAAAACAATGGGTTAATCCTAATGCCTCTTATCATGTAGTAAATCTAACTACACGAATATAGTCTCACTTGTGGCCTCGGAATGGTCCTAACGCAAGTTCTAGAATCTAAGTGCTACCGGTACACACATCATAGCATAAATGCTTTTCCTACCAATTCTAGGGGCGAACCTCACATATTTGGGGGTGGAAAATTTTTTAGTGGTACGGTTTTTGTGCTAGTCATATAACTCCTATCCGTGAGACGCTCATTAAGATCAAAGTTTCACTCCTAAGTGTTGTAAAAAATTTTAAATTTGGCACTAAAATTGCCCTAACAGGTATTTATCTCAGTTTTATTACACATCTTCCATTAAACAAACAAAAATCAAGCGTAATAGCATTCTCTAATCGTACTTTTACCCCCCCCCCCTTACACTTAAGATGAACATTGTCCCCAATGTTCAAATAACAAGATGTAAAAGCATAAAGTAAAAGAATGAAATCAAATACTCCCCTGATTCGTTCGGTGGATAATGAAGTAACATGGTTAAATCTTCTTCCAAGAGAATGTAAAAGCTCCAAGACTAATGCACACCAAAAGCTTGATCCAACAAACATTTCCTTGTCCAAAATAACCTGTTAAACCTGAGAAAACAAACACGAAAACCTGCATAACATCGGCGGGATAAACTCTATATATAAGGATATAATGCTCGTGGAATGATAATTTTGCAGATTCCTGGAGATTATAAGTTATAGATTTAATAAAAACTTTTTATGAAAACAAAACTTTCAAAAATTTTCAGAAAATTAAACCTGACGCCGTCAGAAATAATCTGACAGAATTCTCATGTTAAGTTTCCGGAAAAATTTTGGAAAAACCTATACCTTACTTCCTGGGATTCCTGCAAAACATCATTATGACTCGATACAAGCATTTGACTCAAACAAACACTAATATGTATGTTAATTTATTATTATTACGATTCATGTTCATTTGTGTTCTAATAAACCGATTTAGATTTCCCTTACACTTAACTTTTGCAAAATACCTTTATATGTAGTTAAGACGAAGTTAAAAACAAAATAAAGCATTTTCACAATTTAGTTTTGAACATGAATCAATAATAATAAAATTAAACACACATACGGAAACAAATAAAATCAAACGAACAAATAAACACACAAAGCAAATAAAACTTGGGTTGCCTCCCAAGAAGCGCTTTTCTTTATTAACGAGTCTTGTAGCTAGACTCAAAGTCACGTACATTATGTGATTCCATCATTGGTCACGGTTCCTAGGCCATTTTCCTTTGATTCTCTATCAGAATCATTTTCATAGTAAAGGTATTTCGGGTCCTCGAGATCAAAAGGATTGTTTCGGTATTTAGAACTAAGCTCCTTATCATGCTTAAAGAATCCACTTGACAGGTCAAAAGTGTCCTTACATCCCCGTCTCACATCATCGTCACATAACACGAGTTGGGAACTTAGCTCATCGAGCCCTCCATAATCAATCTCCTTGAATTCTCTCATCTTGTAAGGCGTTTGGTATGAGATTTCCCTAATCCCATCGGTGAAAGTCATGATCCCATTGAGCTCGTCCACAACCAAGCTTGTGGTATTGCAAAAAGGTGCCCCAAAAACAACTTGTGATAACCTGGGATCGATGTACTTTTCGATATTATCGACGATTGCGAAGCTCATAGTGAATGTCATGTTTCCTACAAACACCTGTACATCATCATCTATGCCAATGTCGTCCTTCCCTTTATGAATCATTCCCCATCTGCAAATGTTGTTATAATGAAACAAGGACATCACATTTTTGGGTAAACATGTGTCGATGTAAACATTATAAAAATGCTTGTGACCAATCATGCAAGGTATTTTGAGATTATTCGGATCACATTGCTTAATTCGGCCAGACCTTCTACCGCATAGCCCCCATGTGTTGCCACATGCTGATGGTTGATACTCATACACTTCTTCATAGCCATCCCGAAAAATCACTTTCCTAACACCATCGGTAAATAATGCACTCCTATCATCCTCATCGAGTATCACTCCCGTTGCTTTTATGAATGGTTTGCCTAGAACAAGGCCAGTTAAGGATGGGCTGATGATAGAGTTCATGTTATTAATAACAGTTAACTCGATATGAAAGAGGAACTTTTCTATCACAATTGGTACCCTTCTTATTACCCCGATGATATTAGACCCTTCATATTTGACCTGTTCGGTGAAGGCTTCGTTATATAGAGAAAGGGATATTGCATTCATAGAAGAGTTGGGGTTTATGTAGGCATCTTTAATGAACTTTTTCCTAGTGGTGCAAGATATCTTAAAGACCCTGGGAGCGCCATCCTCTATTCTCTCTCCAAATCCCATAGGCAACTTTGTTGTGCCCCTCTCAAGTTCCTCCACCAGGGGGCGGTCTAGCGGTACTGGGAGCCCATGAGGCATTTCGGATTTCTCTTCCGAGCCCTCCTCATCACTCACCTCTCTTGTACTCGAGTTCTTTGGTGAGTCTAGATAGTCGTCGGGCGCCTCGGGGTTCTTTTCGGGAACTTCACCCTCCATTTCATTGTCCACATTCTCGGTTGATTGTTGGTCCAGATTGGGTTTAGGAACAGGTATTGTTGTAATGGTGTTCACGAAGTGGAGAGGTTTCGAAGGGGTATGAGTATCTCCAGTTTCTTTTCCGTTTTGTGATATGTGTTTGAAGAGTTTACTAGGGTGCTTGATTTTTACAGGAGGGGGTGTTTGGTGAGTCACCGTGACAGATTTGATCTCATTAACTTGTGACAACTCACAAGTTGACCTGCCAGCAAGGCGATCATTGATAACCTTTAACAGGTTATCAACCTTGTTGTTCATATCAACTTGCTGTTGTCTGAATTGATTCTCAAGTTTGGAGAGCTGTGTTTCTTGAGAGAGAATGAATTTTTGCAGTGATTCCTCGCGATTTTGTTGTTTATGCGTATGTTGCTGAGGATAATGTTCAGACCAGGTGAGTGGGGTAGAGTCATTGAATGATACGCTTCGAGTTTGGTCCCAACTAAAATTTGGCTTACTCTTCCATGCCTCATACCTATCTTCGGAATTCTTGTGTCCATAATTAGTAGTGAGCCACTTATCTCCCGCCTTATCGATTCGCGAGGATGCGAATTCTTTGAAAGCCTATTTGGGGAGTTCCATGCAATCATGAGTGTTGTGGGGACCACTACATAATTTACATGAAGAAGTGATTTTATTCACTTGGCTTGAAGGTTTAGGAGCCTCATAGGATTTCATGAGAAACTTGACTTGGTCTTCAAGTTCTATGATCCTACGGTCGGAAGTGCTTGAATTGTTCGAAGGCAAAGATATTGCCTTGACCGTTTTATTCAAATCATGGAGATCACTCCAACTTTCGTTGTCATAAAGAGCAAGATCTTCTAGGAGAGCCCATGATTGTTCCGCACTTAGATCACGTAGCTTACCACCGGCCGATTGGTCAATGATTTGCCTTGTGGAGAGGTTGATATGGTCATAAAAGATTTGGACTTGGAGCCAAAGTTCTATGCCATGGTGAGGGACTTTTTGGAGTAAGTCCTTGAATCGAGTCCATGCCTCGTAGAGGGTTTCGCCTTGACGTTGTTGGAACATCAAGATATCATTCCTTAGCTTGGTAGTTCTTCCCGGTGGGAAAAACTGAGCAAGGAAACGAGTGGTGAGATCATCCCAAGAGGTGATGGATCCTGCGGGTTGACGCTCTAGCCATTGACTAGCTTGGTCCCGCAGAGAGAATTGAAAGAGACGCAGTCGGGTCGTCTCTCGAGTGGCAACATCAAGGTCTATGGAATCAATAATTTTGAGAAAGTCCTTGAGATGTTGATTAGGATCTTCAGAACGAAGTCCATGGAATGCGCATCCGCTTTGCACCAACCGGATGGTGTCGGATCGCAAGGGAGTGACATTGGCTCCTTGAGTGAGCTCAATGGTGTTTCGATAGCCATGGTGGCTAGGACGTGAGTACTCTCCTAAAGTACGGGCTCTAGGAGGTGGTGGTTGTTGTGGTGGGTTGTTGGGATCGAGGATATTACCACCTTCCATGATGTCGGATGGTAATGGTTACGAACAAAGAAACGAAGAAAAAAGATAGACTAAAGAAAACCTAGAAAAAGAAAATAAAAATCTCACTAGAAAGGAATCTAGTGAGTAGACTTATAAAATAAAAATTCAACCTAAACAATAACTATTCCCCGGCAGCGGCGCCAAAAACTTGATGCGTGGTTTTGCAACCTTACAACAGGTTTTACCTCTCAAGGGATCTCAAGAGGCTTACAACCCCACCAGGCAGTGTACCTGACCGATGTAGTATAGTGTAGTGGTAAGTACGGGGGATTGATCATTCTCCATAGGGAATAGCGTTCGTTAGGTATGAAAAACTACTCTAATAGGTCTAAGGGTGAGAGAAGATTCTTTTTTATGTTTTTATATTTTTTTATGAAAGCAAGTAAAATCTCGGGTTTGAAAGAGTGGGCGGAATTAGTTGCTAGTCAACTAACCCAAATAACTACGAATGCAAATAAAATAAAATAACAGAAAATGAAAAGGTGGTAAAACTTATGTGGAGAGAAATGTGTTTACTTAGACTTCCTTACTCCCTAACTATCTTTTACCGGTTGATTAGTGTGTATTAATTGCGTGGATGACGGGTGTATTCCTTAATACCAATCGTGGGGTGGCGTACGTACTTCCCCAACTCTACAAGCTCCTACTTCACTCCTATGTCGAGCCGGCTAGGAAGCTCCTAACATGGGATCACTAGAATTCGCTTGTGCATTAAATACAACCATAAAAACCTTTAGTACGCATTGGTTCATGTTTCTTAAGACGTTCAAGCAAGTTACCGAATAGGAAGTTAGCCAGTTTTCTTAAGCCTAACATAGATAAACAATCATCCAATACAACTAATAACACACTAATAACCAATAATCAATAGCTAGGTTTCATTAGATCTAAGCAAACACAAGATAAATCTAGCCTAGCATGTTAAACAAAATACAAGAACAAGATAGAATCAAACAACACATAGACATATTGAATGATTAATTGATAACTTATCTTCAATGTAACATGGAAGATCTCAAGGCAAAAAGCCTTGAAAAAGCTGCTAAAATCGTCTTAGGGTTTTCACACACAAAGTTCCCCAATAAGTTCCACACTTATGACAAAAAATTGCAAAACTATATATAGACTTTCAGATCTGACGGCGTCACGTTATGGAGTGTGACGCCGTCACCTCGCCGCTTTTAGGGTTCCCGGATGGCCTTCTTGACGCCGTCCCTCTTTAGACCTCCAAAATCCGTTCTGGCTTATCAAGGCTTGACGCCGTCAGATTATGGCTTGACGCCGTCCCTCTTTAAATTAAGCCGTGACGACCTTGATCAGATTAAAGGGTGACGCCGTCAGAATTCCATGCAAATTTCTCTGGCTTATCATGAGTAATTTTCACATCCACCTTTTTCTTGCCAAGCCATGACGCCGTCCAGGGCAATCCCTGACGCCGTCAAAGGTAACTTTTAGCCGGTTTTTGAGACTTTGTCGTTTTCTTCACTTTTATGCTCCAAAAACGTCCAAAATGCCTCCTTTTCCAGATTTCTCCTCAAAAGTACCTAAAATGACAAAAGGAACGATTTAGGGCAATATTTGATCAAATAAATACGATTTAAGGCTTAAATGACCCCTTAAAAGCGGTACACTTTTCGCTTCATCAACTCCTATGTCGAGCCGGCTAGGAAGCTCCTAACATGGGATCACTAGAATTCGCTTGTGCATTAAATACAACCATAATAACCTTAGTACGCATTGGTTCATGTTTCTTAAGACGTTCAAGCAAGTTACCGTATAGGAGGTTAGCCAGTTTTCTTAAGCCTAACATCGATAAACAATCATCCAATACAATTAATAACACACCAACAACCAATAATCAATAGTTAGGTTTCATTAGATCTAAGCAAACACAAGATAAATCTAGCCTAGCATGTTAAATAAAAGACAAGAACAAGATATAATCAAACAACACATAGACATATTGAATGATTAATTGATTACTTATCTTCAATTGAACATGGGAGATCCAAGGGCATAAAACCCTTAAAAATGGCAGAAAAATCGTCTTAGGGTTTCTCCTCACAAAGTTGCACACTAATGACTAAAAATTATGAAAATATATATAGGAAAACAGATCTGACGGCGTCACGTTATAGAGCTGACGCCGTCACCTCGCCGCGGTTAGGGTTTCTTGATGGCCTTCTTGACGCCGTCCCCTTTTAATCTTCCAAAATCCTCTCTGGCGCGTCAAGGGTTGACGGCGTCAAAATGGTGCTTGACGCCGTCACAGGTACTTTTCCAGCAGATTTAGAGACTTTGTCGTTTTCTTCACTTTTATGCTCCAAAAACGTCCAAAATGCTTCCTTTTCCAGATTTCTTCTCCAAAGTACCTAAAATGACAAAAGGAACGATTTAGGGCAATATTTGATCAAATAAATACGATTTAGGGCTTAAATGACCCCCTAAAAGCGGTACACTTTTTGCTTCATCACTCATCCCACAACCGTTAAAGGCATTCGGAGTTTTCTTGGTCATGCCTGTTTCTATCGTAGATTCATTCAAGATTTTTCAAAAATCGCCCGGCCAATGACCCGTCTCCTTGAAAAGGAAACTCCGTTTATTTTCTCCAAAGAGTGCATTGAAGCTTTTCAAACACTTAAGAAAAAGCTTACTGAAGCACCAATCTTGGTTGCCCCCGATTGGGACCTACCTTTTGAACTTATGTGCGATGCAAGTGATTTTGCCATAGGTGCGGTCTTGGGGCAACGGAAAACAAAACACTTTCAGCCTATACACTATGCTAGCAAAACTATGACCGAGGCTCAAGCTCATTACACCACAACGGAAAAAAGAATTATTAGCCGTGGTGTATGCTTTCGAAAAGTTTTGGCCATACTTAATCTTGTCAAAAAGCATAGTGTATACGGATCACTCGGCTCTCAAATATCTCTTTGCAAAACAAGATGCAAAGCCGAGATTGCTCCGTTGGGTTCTCCTCCTGCAAGAATTTGATATCATCATCCGTGATAAAAAAGGGGCGGAGAACCTTGCTGCTGATCATTTGTCCCGATTAGAGAATCCTCACCAAAGTGTGCTCGAGAAAAAGGAAATAAATGAAACATTTCCTCTCGAGACACTTAACGTGGTATCTTTTCGTGGTGATTCTAGTACCCCATGGTTTGCCCATTTTGCAAACTACCATGCGGGAAACTTTGTTGTGAAAGGGATGTCGTCCCAACAAAAGAACAAATTCTTCAAAGATGTGAAGCATTACTTTTGGGACGACCCCTACTTGTTTAAAGTATGTGCGGATCAAGTCATCCGGCGGTGTGTTCACGGCCAAGAAGCCGTTGAAATTCTTAAAGCTTGCCACAATGGACCCACAGGGGGACATCATGGTGCAAATTACACCGCCAAGAAGGTGTTTGATTCCGGTTTCTATTGGCCTACAATCTACCGTGATGCCCATGACTTAGTCAAATCTTGTGACTCTTGTCAACGTCACGGGAAGATCTCTCAAAAAGATGAAATGCCACAAAACGTCGTTCAAGTTTGTGAAATCTTTGACGTTTGGGGCATTGACTTTATGGGCCCGTTCCCGTCTTCACGAGGGAACAAATATATACTCGTGGCTGTCGATTATTTGTCTAAATGGGTCGAAGCGAAAGCTCTCCCCACCAACGACGCCCGAGTAGTGTGTAAAATTTTGAAATCATTCTTTTCTCGGTTTGGAACTCCCCGTGCTATCATTAGTGATCGCGGTACGCACTTTTGCAATGAACAATTTGAAAAAGTCATGCTTAAATACGGTATTACTCACCGTCTTTCTACCGCGTATCACCCACAAACAAGTGGACAAGTGGAGGTTTCAAACCGTGGTATTAAAAGAATCTTGGAAAGGACCGTAGGTGAAAATCGTGCATCTTGGTCGGATAAACTAGATGATGCACTTTGGGCCTTCCGTACAGCTTATAAAACACCCACTGGGTGTACTCCTTACAAGCTTGTGTACGGAAAGGCGTACCATCTGCCGATCGTGCTCGAGCACAAAGCTTATTGGGCCTTAAAACATGCCAACTTCGACCTAAACTCCGCGGGTGATCACCGCAAAGTTCAACTCAATGAATTAAATGAACTTCGTGATCAAGCCTACGAGAACTCTTTGATCTACAAAGAAAAGACAAAGAAGATCCATGACTCAAAAATCAAGAACCGCGTTTTTAACGTTGTTGATCGAGTCCTTCTTTTTAACTCTAGATTGAAGATATTCTCGGGTAAACTTAAAACCCGTTGGACTGGACCATTCACCGTTGCCAAAGTTTTTCCTTATGGCACCATCGAGTTATCTCAAACCGATGGACCAAACTTCAAGGTGAACGGTCATAGGTTGAAGCATTACTTTGGAGGGGACATACCACCCATGGTTGTCCCGGATCTCCAAACTTTCCCCATGAACCAATGAATTCGGGGTCGAGTCAAGCTAGTGACTCGGTTAACAAAAACATTAGCATTGCATGGGTAAACCCCCATGTTTATGTCTTCTCTCTTATTTCTAACACTAAGTGTGGGGGAATCCCACTGTGCTGGGCTCTTTTGTGTTGTTTGCTCTTGTTTACAGGTTTCCCTTGGATTGTGATGATTGCCGCGCCTGTTTTCAATCCAGCCGCCCAATAATCTATCCTTTTGCTAACGATTATCTAGGGATATCTTTTTAATCCTGTTTGTGAAAATTGAGATTTCTTTCACACACTTGGCTATTAGTATTATCTTTTTACGTTCCAAGTCTCGGCATAATAGCCGGTACTTTGAATATTGAGGGCAATATTCAATTCTAAGTGTGGGGGGGGGAATTCTCTTGAATTTTGTCACATTGTACCTTCTAGTGCCCTAGTACCCCCGTTTTGGCCAAAATTTTAAAATTTTTTTGTTTTTAGATAAGAAATTGCAATAAAAAAAGAAGAAATGTTTAGTCTTGATTAGGTTAGAACAAAGGGAATCCTGACTCTGCCATAGTATTGATCTGGCTGCTTCCTTAACTATTAGACTAAGGTTTTACAATATGTGCAAATGAAAATGCTAAGCGTAGAATAATGGTTTTCTTTAGAGCTTATATAAGTAATCTATGGCTTTTCCTCCCAGGAGATAACTAATCTGATTAAATACGTGCTGTTTTCAAACGTTTGAACGTTAAAATCATGTTGTTATGCAAAACAAATTTTTATACAATTTTGATATAGAGCCCGAGTTCAACTTTTTATTTTTATTTTTGAGAAAGCATATATGTATGTATATTGTTAAAATAAAATAAAAAAAAAATGAAAAATGAAATGAAAAGATGAAAAAAATGAAAAAGAAAAATAAGAAAATGGAATGATATTGCAAAATGCAATAAGTTTTGATGTTGCAAAAATAAAAGACGTATATGTTGTTTATATGAATAAATGTAGGAAAATTGCTTTCTCTTAAATTTAAATCAGAACTTGAACTTGAATTCGTCAATTTTGTATAAAGGTTAAACAGTAATTTAGTAGATTGTTGATTTCAAAGATCCCGAAAGCTCCGGTATTATTCTCTGTGAGGTGTCAAAATCCTGGTCACCTAAAACCAACTGGTTTGGGATGTGCCGAGAAGTAAGCCGTTACATGGAGTGATCTCATCTTTGAGTCTCTAATCTCTAAATGATCGTTTGTTGTTATCTATTTAAGTATTTTAATACTAGCTTAGTGGGAATATCTTAAATCTTTGATATCGAAATTCCGCTGATTCCGGTACTATTCTCTGTAAGGTGTCAAAAGCCTGGTCACCTAAAACCAACTGGTTTGGGATGTGCCGAGAAGAAAGCCGCTACATGGAAAAGGCCCTTTTTGATTCTTAGATTTTCGAGGTTCCCGGTAAATTAGTATTTGACTTAAACGAATGGCAACCATAATAAATGTCAATTTTGCGGTCAAACTTTTGAAAATGAGCACAGTCACCTAAACTTAAAAATATGCGGGAGTGAAAAGTTAAGTTTCGGCTTACATAGATTATTGATATAAGTAGTGTTAGCATTTTACAAAAGCATTTGCACATTGAGTTTAAGCTTAGTTGGGAGTATCAAAAAGAGGATGACGATTACAATTCCCTGGAGACACCCAATTTGTGTGAATCCTGTTCCGTGATACCATTTTTGGAAATCAAGCATGTTATATATTTTGTTCTAGTTTAAATTTCTTACATTGTATAAAAAATCAAAATGGGGTATACTTGGTATTCTTTTGATCCTTTCATTACTTCATATGATCGGATTGCTAGGGACTAGCAATAGCTTAGTGTGGGGGATTGATGAGTTTGTAAATACTCATCATTTTATACCCATAATAGACACTAAAATGACCTAAAACACTGAATTATACTGCAGATATCCTTGGTTTGTGTTTTATGTGTCTCAGGTACTGAAGGATTGAAAACGGAACAAAAACGAGCATTTTTGGATCGACTTGTCAATAATTGTGCGTTTGATCAAGTGAAGACGAAAGTCAAAGACAGAGTCAAAGTTAACCCCCAAAATACCAAAATGACACAAGTGGTCCTTGGGAATAATTTATATTTTTGGCAGCAATAGTCCTTGGATTTTCAGAATATTACAACATTGGTCCCTAAGATTTAACTAAAATCCAATTTCTAATCCTAATCACTAAACCCAGCTGCTAAAAATAAACCCAATCCAATCCCCAACAATAACCCAAGCCCAAACATAAAACCACAACCCGACCTTTCTTTTTAGTTAGCTAATACCAGGTTTGACCCTTGGTCAAACCTTTCTTCTATACCATCAACCCGCCAAAACCATACCAGAAACCACCCTTCTCCACCGCCTTATCCTGACACATCCACCCCCTCCTCCTATCCCACTTCACCTAACATGCCAAGAAGCATTAAATGCTTCTTCCTCAGCACACTCAATCAGAGATAGTGGATTTTTCCACTATCTCAATTTTGGCGCCAAAATCAGTTTTGATGGCTGAGATTGATTCAAGACCATCCAAGGGTGCAGAAATGACCAGAGAAGAAGATATGACTTATCCCATTTTAGTTTTGTATATATAGTACTCTTTGTAAGCCTATTGAGGCAAGTATTTAATTTAGATTAATCATTTTTAATATTCAGTCTTTATCTTTTGTAATTTCAAGTTCCAGTGTTTAATGCAAGTTATTTTAAGTCATATTGTTCTAATTTAAAGCTATATTGTCTCATATTTCAGTTACATTAAATTTGAGTTGTCTGATAATTTGTATGAAATTAAATTCCTATTAAGAACAACCACAAAGCCTCAACACCCTTGTTATAAGCTTATGCAAGCTTATAATAGCTTTATGTAAGCTTATATAGTGATTAGCTGTTCAAGTTTCATAAAATGAAGAAAGTCAACAAAAGTCAAAGAAAGACCAAATAAGCAGTTCTGCGAGATAAGCCATCAAGAAAAGCTGAATTGGGTTTTCTAGCTTGTCATTGACAAGCTAGTTATGTTCTGATCATTTAGTTCCATGTTCTATAGGCCATTTCAGTTGTAAGCTTTTTCATGTTTTTCATTATTTTTCCATATTACTGTACAATAGCTTATTAATAGCTTATTTTCATAATTTACTGCTTATTATTAGTTTTTAACTATATTTCATCAGTTTCATAAATATTAAATAGTCATTTCTTTATTTTGCTTAAAAAACTTATAAAAAGCCAAAAATAGCCAAATAGAGTATAGCTTATTGTATTGCTTATTTCTGTTTTAAAAGTTGTTAATTATAGTTAAAATAAGTTAGTGAAACAATAAAAACCAGAAATTATAAGTTAAATTATACTGTGCTAGTTAAAAAACCAACACAGACCCTAATAAGGGCTGTTTGGCAATGGAAGTCAAATAGGTAAAAATCAACTTGTTACTGTTCCATTACCATTTCTTGAATTTTAATTCAGCTTATCTTAGTTAGAATTAGCTGTTTCTGAGTCCTTATAAGCCATATAGATAGATTGAGTACTTTTGCATAGCCTCTGGGAATTTAAGGCCTTAAAAAGTCCATATAAGCCATAATAAGCCACAAGCTTATTTAGCCCTCAACCTTGGCTTTTCTGAGTTCCATTTAGTCCATATAGTGTTCACTAAAGAGATGGTTTGGTGTCCATTGCTCTGCACACCTCTGCACAAGTCTGCACAAAAGAACCCAAAATAACAGTCTGCATTGGATTTTCTAGACCCATTTAAGTGCTTAAATTGTGTTAATCAGCTCTTAATTTTTGATTTCTCAGTAGTTTTCTAGGTGATCTTTGCTTATTTCTTAATCCAGACCCCTTCTCTAGCTTATTATAGCTTAAAAACAAGCCTAAAAGTTGATTGTTCAGCTTAGTATACACTAAGCTCAGCATACACTAAGCTATCAGTATACACTTATCTGATTTAGCCACTTTTCAAGCTTATTTTTAAAGCAGTTAATATGCTTTTAATGGTCTGATTTTTGGTTCTAAGTGGTCCTTGGTGGGTCAGCTTAAAGTTCCATCAGCTTTTGTGTTGTTTAGTTATTATATAAGAGCTTAAAAATAAGCCCAAAACCTGCCTAGTGGACTGTTTTTTCCCTGTGCACTCAGTGTGCATACTTGCTTATTGGGATTATTCAGTGCTTATTGGCCTGTTCTTGTGGCTTTTTCAGTTTCATTTTAGCTTATTATCAGTTACTTAACTATTTTCAGTTTGCTTTTAGCTTATTTAATAGCTTAATAGCTTATTTTGATCAAAGCCTTTGGCTTATTCCATTTATAGCCAACTGATCAGCAATCTTAAAGCTCTTTCTGAGCTTATTTGAGGTTTTCAAAAATAATTTTAGTTACAAAGTTTGCTAATTGGTGTGTGCTTATTGTGTTTGAATCATAAAATCAAAAAAATAAAATAAATAAGAAAAGTGACATAACTGAGATTCGAACCCTGGTTATTCACATCACAAAGCAACACCAACACCAACTGCCCTAGGGACTTTTCCTGGTTAAACTTTGCAACACTTTTTATTTAACCACTTTTTCTTTTTAAGTTTATTTCACAGTTTTCTTAATAACTGCTTATTTACATAAGTAGTTAACTTGGTTTTAATTTTCATAAATTCTAATTAGCATTAAGTAATTTCCTGGAATTTTTCATAATTTTGCAAGTTCAATTAGTATTTTTAATCTATTTTTATTTTTAAATCAGTTTTTAATTCATAATAAAAAATATAAAAATCAGAAAAATATAAATCTTTTTTCTAAAATTTTATTTTGTCATTATTAACTTAGGAAAAATAATTTAGCACTTGTAGGGTTTAATTTTATAGATTTCACTTTTTAAATCGCGTTTTTATAATTCCCGTAACGCGTTTTAAATATAATTTGTTAAATCTTAATTTTATTTTGAGAATTTGTTTCTCATTATTTAATTAGAATATAAAAAAGCAAAAATTCCATATCATCAGTCACTCTAATCCAAACCTTACACGGTTGTCCATTCCAACCTCGCTGGGAAACGACCCGGGTAATCACTTACCTGGTATCACACACACAAACGTGAGTTTTTGCAAGTTAGCCTTTTTCCTAAGGGGGTGATTTGCCTTTATTCACGTGTATCCGTCTGCATAATATTTATATATACATTTTAGCACGGATCACCTCTCAACCGAGAATCCCTTAACCATCTCCGTCTAAGTCTAGGAATGATGGAACATATTCCATAAATCTTATGACTATTTAAATATTTCACTGGAAATATTAAGTCATCCTTCACATCGCTCTAATGACTACCTATGTATTTCCTTGGAAATATAAAAGTCATTTCTTCTCGTCTAGTACCGTCCGAAGAATTTATTAGGTATAAATTCTCGCCTCGTGTCTAAAAGTCTCACTAAATCAGCGAGATTTATTCGAAAAATCATCTTAAACTCCGATGACTACTTAAATATTTCATCCGAAATATTTAAAGTGTGTTTAATTTGCGAAATGCAATTAAATGTCATCTCTCGTTCTCGATCAACGTTCATCGAATCCCGTTGGATTCATTCATAAAAGAATTTATTCGGTATAAATTCTTTTAATCTAAAGTCCAGAAAAATCACAACATATGTGAAATTTCTTTGTAAAAAATCTTGCTTTAAATTCTCACTAACACCATCAAAACCCACTCGATGTAGTCTTGAACCTAAAACCGTCTCCTATCAGAATAGATTGTATCTATCATCTGATTCCTTAGCCTTTTCCCTCACACTTCCGCATGGTACTAAACACTACCAATGCTTCTGCATCCCACTCACCTTCCACACACCTCAAGCGAAGAATCGCTAGGATAAGTTGAGATAACCCCACTAGAACCTTGTCACCAACCTCACAACTCTGAAGATTTTATCTTCTTCACCCTTAGGATATCTCCTTGTAATCACATGCCTCATCATAATATTCTATGAATATTCACAATGATTGAGAAGAGCTACGTGACTTCAAAGGTGAAGTTTATCGTATGCTATCCACCACTTGTCATGACGTTACTAAGCTCATCGCTTCCGTCAACGTTCGTTTTCCTCTTTATCTTTTACATCTTGTCCGGATGGTCATAGATTAAGGGGGAGCGAAAACACACTCATATAGTCTCTCACCAAACACTCTCAAGAACACACAAACGTGGTTCTTATTCCCTAGGAAACTTCCCTTTAGCTGCCCAGAACTAGGCTGCTAGAAAAATAATCAGAAAAATATAAATCTAATTTTCATAATTTTCTTTTGTCATTTTTAATCCAGGAAAAATATAATTATATTTTTAGACCTTAAGAAAAACAAAAATAGAAAAATAGTGATAGCTTCTATTTAATAGAATTTATCTTTTTAAATTTTAATTAAGTAATTTTCATTTTTATAATTTTCTTAGCTTCTTTTAACTTAATAATATTTATAGAAAAAGTTTTAGATTTTTCTTTGTTTATTTAGTATTTATTATAATTTAAATTAGTTTTAAATAATTATTAAATAATAAATAATTAATAATAATTAAATAAAAAGTATAAAAAAATATAATTTAAGTTTTTAAATAAGTTTTAACTAATTTTACATTTTTAGGTTTTAAATTTATAGATTTCACTTTTTAGTCCCATTTTAGATTCCTCGTTACGCATTTTTCTGTTTAGTATAATTCGCGTTTAATTTTCTTGTGTATATCTGTTTTTAATTTGTTATTTAGAATTATTAAAAAAGGCAAAATCAATATCTAATCATCAATCACTCTAATCCTAACTTTTCACAGTTGCCCGTTCACACCTCGTTGGGAAACGATTCGGGTAATTATTTACCTGTCTTTACACTACACACGAACGTGAGTTTTTGCAAGTATCCTTTTTCACAAAGGGGTAATTTGTAATTATTCACGCGTATCCACTGTCTGCATTTATTTATAGGTGTATTCAGCACGGATCAAATTTTGGCGCCGCTGCGGGGGAGGTGTGCTGCGACAGTTGTGTAAGTTTTAGCGATTAGTGATTTGAGACCCTTCTTCCAAGAAGTTCCTATTTCCCAAAAACAATATAAAATACAAAAATATTTTTCTTTTCTTTTCTATATATATGTTATTATTATTATTATCATATAAAAATTAAAAACCCAAAAACATTTTCCGTTTTCTTTATTTAATAAATAAACAATAAAATTTACCATCGAGAACCAAGACAGAGTACTACCTAATTGGGGGTACGACCATAATAAGTTCCCAAACCAAAGATTTAAAACTTGCCTTTGTATCACTTGCGAATATCGGCTCACCTTTAATTGATAAACAAACTATAACGGAGGTTTAAGGATAGTCTGACATTAAATTGTTGGACTGAAAGAAGCGGGTTTTTAAGGAGCATTAATTGCCCACCTTTGCTTCTCCGCCACTCTGTGCGTTTATCTTTTAGAGAGCTACCGTACGCTTGTTGATTATTGGTTTAAGTTCACTTGTGTTTTTTTCTCGATCTTGATTTTAATTGAAAATTTTTGCTGAGTGCATGCGCACTCGTTCTTCTAGGTCATCAAGCCCTTTTCGTGAGCTTGGAAACATACCTCGAAGACGTCGTAGACGTTCTGCTCCGTCAGTCGTACCCGAGATACGTACTGATCCCATAACCACTATCATCATGGCAGAAGACCGCCCTATGAATGAGCTTCTCCAAGCTCCCACCATTGGGTACGGAGATGCCATTGTTGTTCCAGCCATCGTGGCTGAGAATTTTGAGCTTAAGACTGGATTGATAAACCTGGTAACCCAGCGGCAATTCTATGGTTTTGACAGGGACGATCCTCAAGATCACATTAGATGGTTCAATAAAATCACATCCACCATCAAATGCAAAAATGTCCCCGAGGAATCAATAAAACTTCTTCTTTTCCCGTTTTCCATCGATGGGGCAGCCCGGATTTGGCTTGACAAACAACCCCCTCGATCGATAACAACATGGGAAGATTTGGTTCAGAAATTCGTGAATGAATTCTTTCCTCCTTCTAAAACCACGAATCTCAAAAATGAAATCATGAAATTCTCTCAAAGGTTTGATGAACCATTTGGAGAGGCATGGGAACGTTTCAAAGAATTGCTCCGCAAATGTCCTCATCACGGTTTCACCGATTTAATGCAAATGGACACTTTTTACAATGGGTTAAACCCATCTGACCAAGATTCTCTTAATGCCTCAGCTGGAGGTAATTTTCTGAGCAAATCCACTAAGGAAGCCATTGCACTTATTGAAAATAAGTCAAAGGTCCGCACTGCACGAGCCAGACCATATAATTCTCAGGCTAGTGCTGGACCTTCTACTTCATCTCCCGTGAGTCAGTCTAGTACTGATACTCAGCTTGCTGAACTCACGAAGGTTATTCAAGCTTTGGTTTTCTCCACACAAAAGAAAGAGTCCGCTCCGCAAACTTCTCACACTGCTGAAATAAAAAAGGTAGAAGTTTGTGTTACTTGTGGTGGTCCTCATGCTTACTTGAGAGTACTCCTTTGAAGCAACATCAATGACATCGATTCGGTTAACCGATGCAGAATCATAATTTGAGGAGTACCTCGAAGTTTGATCATGGTTAAAGGTAACAGCTTCATTATCCACACGCAAGGTGATCTCATGCTTAAATACATCAATAAGAGCATGGCCCGTTTTTAGGAATCCTCTTCCAAGAATGAGAGGAACCTTTTGATCTGCGTCGAATTCAACAACCACAAAGTCAGCTGGAAAATGGAACTTACCTACTTTCACAAACACATCTTCGGCAATGCCGCAAATTTGGGCATCAGAATGATAGCATCCGCAAAACTTATGTCAAAATGTAATTCTTTAAAGATTTGAAAGAATTTGTCCATTTGTTGACTAGCCTTTTCACGGAGCTTTTGCTCATTTAAGCGCGATGGGTAAGGAATATAAGGTTTGGATTTAGGGGCAATGACTTCAGGAGTCTCAACAGATTCAAAGACAACTCCTGGTTTGGATTTCTTTTTAGGGACAACCGGAGGATGGACTTCAGGAATCTTAACAGTATCCTCCGTCTCTTTTTCCACTTCAAACAACGGAGGAGGAATAGGGCCAGTGGGCCCCTCATAAGCAGCACCACTCCGAGTGGTGATAGCTTTGACGAAAGTGGTATCTTCATCATCATCACTGTCATCAAGCACACTGACAGGAACAACATTGAGCATCTCGGAATAATATCTGGCTGTTCTTTGCTCACTAAGTTTGGTTGACAAACTTTTAACCGTAAATCGTGATAGAGTAGGATCTATTCTTGACGGTTGAGGAGCAATTGTGGGTGTAGAATTTTGGATGACCGAGGTTTGGACGTATTTAGTACTTCCATTGTTAGTGGGAAGTACCGGGTCCTTTATCACCTTGAGTCCATCATGAGCTTTACCACTACGTGTAGTGACAGCTTTGAGTTCACCCTTGGGTTGACAACAGTGTTACTTGGGAGACCTCCCGAAGTAGAAGGTGGATTGAGATGGTCCATGAGACTGGCAAACATATTTTTAACTTCGCTTTGAGAATGATCGATTTTGTTTGAAAGCTCAGTTCCTTGCTTGTGTATTGAGGACTGAAATTCATTCTTCAAATTAGAGATTTGATTTTGCATTGCCTTCATATTGGTCTCATTAACCTTGATGTAGCTATCAAGTTCACTCGAGAGAGGTCTTTGGGAATTAGGAGCTGAATACCCTTGATTACCCTTTGGGGTGGGTATTGATTGTTCGGGGCATGATATTGATTCTGCGTGTTTTCCCCTCTTTGCTGATTAGGTTTAATCCTATTTGGATTGTTAGGAGGAGGAAATTCGGGTGGTCCATGTTGATTGCTAGCACGGTAGTTTGTTTCCACTTGAGGATGGTATTGACCACCTCCTTGATTGGAAGATCCGGCTAAAGCTTTGACTTTAAACGCATTGGCTAAAATGGGGGTACTAGATGGTACATTTGATCAAATTCGCTAGAATTCCCCCCCACACTTAGAACTGAATATTGCCCTCAATATTCAAAGAACCGGTTGTTAAACCAATACTTAGAACGTAAAAAGGAAATACTAATAGCCATTATTTTATATACACACTTTTTTTTTTTTTTTTTTTTTTTACTGTAAATGACTTATATTAATGACTGGAAATGAAAATTACAATAATGAAATGACTGGAAATGAAAGACGATTAAATAAAAATTAACTACTCTCTATTTCCTATTACATTGATATATATATACTAAATTATGCTGGGAAACCCTTAGCCGCCATCCTTGAACACATCTGAACCCTTGAATTATCCTCAATTGATCTGAGCCACTCTTTTGGATTTTGGCGCCAAAAATTATGGTAGTGGATTCGAGCAGGTTTAAGCATTTAATGCATTTTGTGGAGGTGGAGAAGAAGCTTTAAATGCTTCTTGTTTTGTTAGGTAAGTGGGATAGGATGGGGGGTGGTTTTGCAGAGATACGGTGGGCTATGGTGGTTTTGGCGGGTGAGTTGGGAAGAAGACGGGTCAAACTTTAGTTTGACCCTGGGTTTAAATAAAGGAAGCGGGTTTGGGCTTGGGATTTAATTATTGGGCTGGGTTGGGTTATTGTAGCAGCTGGGTTTGTTTTATTTATTTAAGGATCCGGTTGGTTTGTAGTTAAATCACAAGGACCATTCTTGTAATTTCTGAAAATTGGAGGACCAAAATTGTACATCTCCCAAAAATAAACCAAGGGTAATTCCTGCCATGTTTCAATAATCCAGGGACCATACATGATATTTCCAACAATAATATTTCCCAGGGACCATTTTTGCAAATTGCTGAAACTTTTCACCAAAGGACTAAATATGACAACTTATGATTTAAAAAGGACCTTTGGTGACTTTTCTTACAAAACAAATGCTTAGGGACTAATTTTGACAAGTTTTGAAAGTTGAGGGACTGAAACTGCCAATTTTGCAAACTTTGTTTGTTTTTCAACTGTTTTTAAACATTTTGCATTTGAAACATATAAAACACAATCCCTGGGATATTTTCAGTATTTTGATGCATTTCTGAGTGTTTTTGGATGTTTTGGCAGTTCAGATAAGACAAAAATGATGAGTATTTAGACACTCATCAATCCCCCACACTAAACTATTGCTAGTCCCTAGCAATCTTTTATGAAGTTTTAATGGATTTTTCTCTTTACCAAAAGTCATTACTTCTGGAGTAGCCAATGTTTTAGTATGTGATACTTTGGTACAATGATAACCAAATGATTTTGAGCAAACCATCAGCTGTCAACGGTTTTGATTTGTCTTTACCAAAAGCCGTTTGCTTCTGGACTAGCCAACTCTTAGATAAAATACAGTTATTATCTTTGGTGAGCTGATTACCAAATATGGTTTTCCACTGCCTTTACCACAAGCCATAACCTTGCGGGCTAGCCAACTCTTCACTTATAAAGATATGGTGAGTCGAATACCATACAATTTTCGGCAAATTGTAAGCCATCAACGGATTTGAGACATCTTTACCAAGAGCCGTTTGCTCTCGGATTAGCCAATCCTTATGTGGGTTAGACATGGCGGACTGATAACCATTTATTGCGTTCTAAGTGAGAAAAAATTTTAAAATTTTGGCTAAAATGGGGGTACTAGATGGTACATTTGATCAAATTCGCTAGAATTCCCCCCCACACTTAGAACTGAATATTGCCCTCAATATTCAAAGAACCGGTTGTTAAACCAATACTTAGAACGTAAAAAGGAAATACTAATAGCCATTATTTTATATACACATTTTTATTTTTTTTATTTTTTTTTTACTGTAAATGACTTATATTAATGACTGGAAATGAAAATTACAATAATGAAATGACTGGAAATGAAAGACGATTAACTAAAAATTAACTACTCTCTATTTCCTATTACATTGATCTATATATACTAAATTATGCTGGGAAACCCTTAGCCGCCATCCTTGAACACATCTGAACCCTTGAATTATCCTCAATTGATCTGAGCCACTCTTTTGGATTTTGGCGCCAAAAATTATGGTAGTGGATTCGAGCAGGTTTAAGCATTTAATGCATTTTGTGGAGGTGGAGAAGAAGCTTTAAATGCTTCTTGTTTTGTTAGGTAAGTGGGATAGGATGGGGGGTGGTTTTGCAGAGATACGGTGGGCTATGGTGGTTTTGGCGGGTGAGTTGGGAAGAAGACGGGTCAAACTTTAGTTTGACCCTGGGTTTAAATAAAGGAAGCGGGTTTGGGCTTGGGATTTAATTATTGGGCTGGGTTGGGTTATTGTAGCAGCTGGGTTTGTTTTATTTATTTAAGGATCCGGTTGGTTTGTAGTTAAATCACAAGGACCATTCTTGTAATTTCTGAAAATTGGAGGACCAAAATTGTACATCTCCCAAAAATAAACCAAGGGTAATTCCTGCCATGTTTCAATAATCCAGGGACCATACATGATATTTCCAACAATAATATTTCCCAGGGACCATTTTTGCAAATTGCTGAAACTTTTCACCAAAGGACTAAATATGACAACTTATGATTTAAAAAGGACCTTTGGTGACTTTTCTTACAAAACAAATGCTTAGGGACTAATTTTGACAAGTTTTGAAAGTTGAGGACTGAAACTGCCAATTTTGCAAACTTTGTTCGTTTTTCAACTGTTTTTAAACATTTTGCATTTGAAACATATAAAACACAATCCCTGGGATATTTTCAGTATTTTGATGCATTTCTGAGTGTTTTTGGATGTTTTGGCAGTTCAGATAAGACAAAAATGATGAGTATTTAGACACTCATCAATCCCCCACACTAAACTATTGCTAGTCCCTAGCAATCTTTTATGAAGTTTTAATGGATTTTTCTCTTTACCAAAAGTCATTACTTCTGGAGTAGCCAATGTTTTAGTATGTGATACTTTGGTACAATGATAACCAAATGATTTTGAGCAAACCATCAGCTGTCAACGGTTTTGATTTGTCTTTACCAAAAGCCGTTTGCTTCTGGACTAGCCAACTCTTAGATAAAATACAGTTATTATCTTTGGTGAGCTGATTACCAAATATGGTTTTCCACTGCCTTTACCACAAGCCATAACCTTGCGGGCTAGCCAACTCTTCACTTATAAAGATATGGTGAGTCGAATACCATACAATTTTCGGCAAATTGTAAGCCATCAACGGATTTGAGACATCCTTACCAAGAGCCGTTTGCTCTCGGATTAGCCAATCCTTATGTGGGTTAGACATGGCGGACTGATAACCATTTATTGCGTTCTAAGTGAGAAAAAATTTTAAAATTTTGGCTAAAATGGGGGTACTAGATGGTACATTTGATCAAATTCGCTAGAATTCCCCCCACACTTAGAACTGAATATTGCCCTCAATATTCAAAGAACCGGTTGTTAAACCAATACTTAGAACGTAAAAAGGAAATACTAATAGCCATTATTTTATATACACATTTTTATTTTTTTTTTTTTTTTTTTACTGTAAATGACTTATATTAATGACTGGAAATGAAAATTACAATAATGAAATGACTGGAAATGAAAGACGATTAACTAAAAATTAACTACTCTCTATTTCCTATTACATTGATCTATATATACTAAATTATGCTGGGAAACCCTTAGCCGCCATCCTTGAACACATCTGAACCCTTGAATTATCCTCAATTGATCTGAGCCACTCTTTTGGATTTTGGCGCCAAAAATTATGGTAGTGGATTCGAGCAGGTTTAAGCATTTAATGCATTTTGTGGAGGTGGAGAAGAAGCTTTAAATGCTTCTTGTTTTGTTAGGTAAGTGGGATAGGATGGGGGTGGTTTTGCAGAGATACGGTGGGCTATGGTGGTTTTGGCGGGTGAGTTGGGAAGAAGACGGTCAAACTTTAGTTTGACCCTGGGTTTAAATAAAGAAGCGGGTTTGGGCTTGGATTTAATTATTGGCTGGGTTGGGTTATTGTAGCAGCTGGGTTTGTTTTATTTATTTAAGGATCCGGTTGGTTTGTAGTTAAATCACAAGGACCATTCTTGTAATTTCTGAAAATTGGAGGACCAAAATTGTACATCTCCCAAAAATAAACCAAGGGTAATTCCTGCCATGTTTCAATAATCCAGGGACCATACATGATATTTCCAACAATAATATTTCCCAGGGACCATTTTTGCAAATTGCTGAAACTTTTCACCAAAGGACTAAATATGACAACTTATGATTTAAAAAGGACCTTTGGTGACTTTTCTTACAAAACAAATGCTTAGGGACTAATTTTGACAAGTTTTGAAAGTTGAGGGACTGAAACTGCCAATTTTGCAAACTTTGTTCGTTTTTCAACTGTTTTTAAACATTTTGCATTTGAAACATATAAAACACAATCCCTGGGATATTTTCAGTATTTTGATGCATTTCTGAGTGTTTTTGGATGTTTTGGCAGTTCAGATAAGACAAAAATGATGAGTATTTAGACACTCATCAATCCCCCACACTAAACTATTGCTAGTCCCTAGCAATCTTTTATGAAGTTTTAATGGATTTTTCTCTTTACCAAAAGTCATTACTTCTGGAGTAGCCAATGTTTTAGTATGTGATACTTTGGTACAATGATAACCAAATGATTTTGAGCAAACCATCAGCTGTCAACGGTTTTGATTTGTCTTTACCAAAAGCCGTTTGCTTCTGGACTAGCCAACTCTTAGATAAAATACAGTTATTATCTTTGGTGAGCTGATTACCAAATATGGTTTTCCACTGCCTTTACCACAAGCCATAACCTTGCGGGCTAGCCAACTCTTCACTTATAAAGATATGGTGAGTCGAATACCATACAATTTTCGGCAAATTGTAAGCCATCAACGAGTTGAGACATCCTTACCAAGAGCCGTTTGCTCTCGGATTAGCCAATCCTTATGTGGGTTAGACATGGCGGACTGATAACCATTTATTGCGTTCTAAGTGAGAAAAAATTTTAAAATTTTGGCTAAAATGGGGGTACTAGATGTACATTTGATCAAATTCGCTAGAATTCCCCCCCACACTTAGAACTGAATATTGCCCTCAATATTCAAAGAACCGGTTGTTAAACCAATACTTAGAACGTAAAAGGAAATACTAATAGCCATTATTTTATATACACATTTTTATTTTTTTTATTTTTTTTTTACTGTAAATGACTTATATAATGACTGGAAATGAAAATTACAATAATGAAATGACTGGAAATGAAAGACGATTAACTAAAAATTAACTACTCTCTATTTCCTATTACATTGATCTATATATACTAAATTATGCTGGGAAACCCTTAGCCGCCATCCTTGAACACATCTGAACCCTTGAATTATCCTCAATTGATCTGAGCCACTCTTTTGGATTTTGGCGCCAAAAATTATGGTAGTGGATTCGAGCAGGTTTAAGCATTTAATGCATTTTGTGGAGGTGGAGAAGAAGCTTTAAATGCTTCTTGTTTTGTTAGGTAAGTGGGATAGGATGGGGGTGGTTTTGCAGAGATACGGTGGGCTATGGTGGTTTTGGCGGGTGAGTTGGGAAGAAGACGGGTCAAACTTTAGTTTGACCCTGGGTTTAAATAAAGGAAGCGGGTTTGGGCTTGGGATTTAATTATTGGGCTGGGTTGGGTTATTGTAGCAGCTGGGTTTGTTTTATTTATTTAAGGATCCGGTTGGTTTGTAGTTAAATCACAAGGACCATTCTTGTAATTTCTGAAAATTGGAGGACCAAAATTGTACATCTCCCAAAAATAAACCAAGGGTAATTCCTGCCATGTTTCAATAATCCAGGGACCATACATGATATTTCCAACAATAATATTTCCCAGGGACCATTTTTGCAAATTGCTGAAACTTTTCACCAAAGGACTAAATATGACAACTTATGATTTAAAAAGGACCTTTGGTGACTTTTCTTACAAAACAAATGCTTAGGGACTAATTTTGACAAGTTTTGAAAGTTGAGGGACTGAAACTGCCAATTTTGCAAACTTTGTTCGTTTTTCAACTGTTTTTAAACATTTTGCATTTGAAACATATAAAACACAATCCCTGGGATATTTTCAGTATTTTGATGCATTTCTGAGTGTTTTTGGATGTTTTGGCAGTTCAGATAAGACAAAAATGATGAGTATTTAGACACTCATCAGCTGCACAGGAAAATTTATGACTTCCAGATCACGGTACCGTTAAATTTAACGGTACCGTGTGGTATTTAGTGGTACCGTGCCTATGTTTGACGAATTTTCACTGTTGCCTCCTGATCCCTGCATACCTAACCTCAAACCTGCAAAATTTTGCAAACTCACTCTCACCCTAAGATTTCCTCACTACACCATAGGACACCGTCACCAACATTAGTTTGAATCCCACAACTCTTGCCTATATAAGGCCTCACTATTGCAAGCTTATCTTGCATCTCACCTTCAAACCTCACATTAACATCTTTCATCATCACACTCAAACCTTACAACCTTCAACTCATCGATCATCACACTCAAACCTTACAACCTTCAACCCTTATATCAATCCCACTCAAACCTTTTAGCTACACTTAACTCTTAGCAGTGATAGTTAGTCTAAGAACCTTCAACCCATAGATCATCACACTCAAACCTTATAATCCTCAACTCATCACACTCAATCCTTACAACTACTCCTCACTTTGGATAAGTGATAGTTGGTTCAACAATCTTCAATCCTCACAAACACATGAAACCCTTCATGCACCAAATTATCTCTAACACACAACTAGGATCATCCAACCTAGAAACCTAGAACTTCGCTACCTTAACCCCGTTAGAAATATCCTCCAACAATCCTGTTAGGATCACATACACCTTTTCTTTTTCCCTTTTGAAATATATCGTGCATCTCATTGTTAGTGCATACGATATATTAACCTAAACCATCATTTCCTACCTTTCCTCAAAGGGCAAAACCAACATCTCTAACCACATCATCATCATCCTCCACCTTTAGGATTCCCACACCCTTACCTCCACCAAGTCCACAACAACCTTTAGCTATCACACTAACCCTATCACCATCAAACTTCTTTGGACTTGGCACTAACACATCAACCTAATCACAATCACCATCACCACAACCACTAATGGGTCATCCCATTATCTATCCCCTACAATCACATAACCCTAGTTGTCCTTGTTGTCACCACAACCAACACTCTCCCCACCTTATGGAATCATTTAGGTATAACCTCCATCGAGTCTTCTTTATGGCACGACTTGTCATAATAGTAATCATTTAGAGTATGTCTTATCAACAAACTATCCTTAACATCAATCATCTTAGGTAGATGATTATGTTGTTCAAAAGGTTTGTTAGAACTTTCCTTCCCAATGACAACTTGGAAGAAGTCATTTAGTGCGTCAGTCAATGAACGAATCTCGTTCTTGATTAGTGTGATTGAGTGAACAATTACACCTTACGTTTTCGGTCGGGTTGTGACACTTACGTGTTAACATAGTTTAACCCCTGCATGATTTGCTATGTGTATTCTATCCCTATATGCTCCTATATTGTTATATATTATGTTGCACGAAGCTAACCCTTAATGTAGGAAAAGCCTTTTGTATGAATTTGATCCATGGATCCGCTAGATACTAAGGTATATAAACAAGAGGATTAAGTCACCATAGGGGAGCATTGAGCTAGGGGGAGCTCGAGAGAATTCGAATACATAGCATGGAGTCCTTTTAATGGTGATGATAGAAGACTTCACTAGGATGATGCAAACTCGCCTTTCTGGGAAGAAAGGAATGTAGTTCAATTAGGGGGAGTAGGGAGCGCTCGAGACAACTACCTTTTTGATTCGACAAAAGGGGGAGAAGGGGAGTGTAAACAGGTAACTTTTACATTTTACTATGTGTTACGGTTTACATATTTGTCATCATCAAAAAGGGGGAGATTGTTAGTGCAAATATTACGATATTTAAACTAAACGGTTTCTTCGGTTTTAATAATGACAAACATGTAACTTGTAATACATAACGTAAAATGTGCAAGTTACTTGTAAACACAAATCATCAATGCATACTTACATCAACACCTCCCGACGTCTCAAGTATGCTTCAACAGTCGTAGATTTCCATCCCGACATAAATCCCACGGTTCCTTTAAATAGGGACGGCTCCACTAAATTTAGTGGAGCCGTCGGGTATTTAGTGGAGCCGTGGGTCTGTAACGGTCAGATTTTCCCTTGCCTATAAATAGTGGACCATTCCACACTTCCAACTTGATTTTTCCAGTCCTTTTTCTCTGGTCTAATCCCTCCTCACTTAGATGACTTTCTTTGATCATTTGGAGAGTCTTAGGTTGTTTAAGAGTGATCCAATCATCCACTCAAGTGATCCTCTTCATTCCTCTTGATTAGCAAGAGAAGAACACAAAGTATCCAAGTAGATACAAAGTGTTGTCATCCCTCTTGATTAGCAAGAGAAGAACACAAAGTATCCAAGTAGATACAAAGTGTTGTCATCCCTCTTGATTAGCAAGAGAAGAACTCAAAGTATCCAAGAAGATACAAGAGTTGGAGTTGTTAGGTCTTGTAACATTTGTTACACTCTTGATTGTATCATAGCATACATCAAGATTATTTTTCTTTTGTGAGAGAGTGAGTCAAGATCATTGTGATCTTAAGAGATAGTGAAGATCTCTTGAAGCCATTGGGCTTGTGTGATTGATCATGTGGATCAAGGGTAGATCGGGTAGATCGTGGTAGATTGGTGCTAGCTAAGATTAGCACTCGACATCTAGCTTAGTGTCGGAAATAGGATAAGCGACGTGTACGGGGTAGATTGGGTAGATCGTGGTAGATTGGTGCTAGCTAAGATTAGCACTCGACATCTAGCTTAGTGTCGGAAAACAAGTTAAGCGACGTGTACGGTTTTCTCCGCCTGAAGGGAGTTTGTTGATTAGTGAAGTAACTCTCGAGTTGGGTACTCGGGGAGTGGAGTAGGGCGAAGAGAAGCTTCGTGACCGAACCACTATAAATCACCGTGTCCGGTTTGCGCCTTCTTACTTATCTCTTTACTTTCATTTCATTCATTATCGCTTTATATTTATATTTGCATTGCGTATATGTTTGTGTGGCTAGTTACTTATGTCGTGATTGATTATGTATGTTCCATGGTTTGATTGTGCATATGTTGTGATTTACTATAGTCATCTCTATATGCTATAAAATCATGGTTGACACTTTTCATATTACATCACACTTGATCGGGTGTTTGATACAAAAAGTTTTAAGTTTTTAAATGGAAACGTATTCACCCCCCCCCCCCCTCTACGGTTTCCACAGAGATTGTGGGATTTAAGCGAGGAGGAGTTGACTTTGTAGCGCATGGGGGGGAAGGTGGCTATGGCAGAGGAAAAGGAGAGACAAGGATGTTGGGGGGACATAGTTGGGAGACATGATTGTCTGGTATTTCTTTTCTGGGGAAAGGGAAAAGCCGGATGTTGATACATAATCTGGCGCGGACTGATTCAACGACTCTCCCTGGGCCGTTCGTCGTCTTCTCGAGCCCTGAGTAGACCTGTTCAACAAAGAGAACCCGTTAGGAGTGGAACCGAGGCCGTAGCCCCGGGATCCACCTCCGACGGTCAAGTTAGTATTGATGCGTAGGGTTATTATATCGTATAGCGTACCTCAAGAAGGGGATTCCACCCCTATATTTATAGGGCATGGATTAGGGTTTAGGCGTAGAGTGGGCCGCTGTCTGCCGGGCCTGGCCCATTCCTGGCCCAGTCCAAGCTATGCGTCCACAAGCCCCCCAAGTCTAGTGTGACATAGTGCGTAGCTATGTTATGCTAGACTTAAGTTCTTGTTCATGGCCGCGTAGGCCCAATCAACCATGACGGCATGTACGTAAGACCATATCGCGCAGCCCAAAATGCGACAGTGCGCCCTGGGTCTGTGGCGCAGTGCGTGGTGACCATGTTGGCGCGTTCTTGATTTTGAGAGTCTCACAATAGTGAAGGTGGATTCCGTATGTTGCATCCTGGGTAAGGGCGTACCTTTTGTACCAGTAGCGGTGCAGCATGGTGCGACAGAAGACATGCTTCTGTGGCAGAGGTGCGCGCTGTGCGCGACAAAGATGTGCGCTGTGCGCAGACAAGGAGGTGCGCGCTGTGCGCGACAGAGGTCGTGCTTCTGCGGCAGAGGTGCGCGCTGGCTTGCAATACCTCTTTCGTACGATCTGCTTCCAAATATACCTGCGTGATGCGTACTCACACAGTGCGTATCCTGGTAGCCCCCCAAGTTTGATGGTGCTACTCGTGTAGGAGCATTAAACTTAGTTATTCAAATCCTGAAGAAAAAATACTCAATGAAAATATTAGAAGTATATGCTGCGCATCGCAACATATAAAAGATAATGAAATAAAAAATTAGCGCATAGCATATATATAGCACGTAGCATGTAAAATTAACACATAAGAGAAGTAGTAGTGCGAATTACACCTAGCGTGAGGTTTTACAAACTACATAAAAGAAGTAGCACGTAGCTAATCTACGAACGCAGTACGCTCATGATCGTTTTCTTTTTTATTATAATAAAAACAATGGCGCGGATGGATGTACCATGACCGCGACTAGTAGTTTCAATTGCACGCACAGACGCAGATGGATGTATCGTGACCGCATAGACTCTAACGTTTGTGGATGATCGCAGATGACCACGGCTTTCGTCCAGTGCGCGCATGGCGATTGACTAGCATCGTGGTGCCTGTACGTGACAGTGCGCTCATGTCGCCAGTCTGCGAAGATCTCTATACGCACGGCCTAACGCGGGTAGATTTATCGTGACTGCGCTGTTCGCGGCTAAAAGATATAGTAGGTCCGATCGTGCGGACTTAGTGCGTCTTAGGTAAAATCGTGTTTTCCAAGTTAAAAGATTTACATAAAATCTTCTTAATATTTAAAAGATAATGCTACAAAAAATATTGGGATATCTTTTTAAATTTTAGACATTACCAATTTAACCAATCGTAGGCCTATGTGTGCGCACAGTAAAATATTGTTCGCACAGTAAATAGAAGATATTGACTTGTACGCATATTAATTCGTATTAAACAAAGTGATATAGAAAAAGTGACTTGTGCGCACAGTAATGGATATTATTATTCGAACAATACAAGAGTTAATGCTATAAGCATCATGCATGTGGCACATGTACTATAGGTAAAAGATTAAAATACCGGCACTTGAACTCGATGGTTGCTTTCCGGTGATGTGAGATCACGAAACTTGTCGGGTCCCACGGATGGCGCCAATCTGTTGATACATAATCTGGCGCGGACTGATTCAACGACTCTCCCTGGGCCGTTCGTCGTCTTCTCGAGCCCTGAGTAGACCTGTTCAACAAAGAGAACCCGTTAGGAGTGGACCCGAGGCCGTAGCCCCGGGATCCACCTCCGACGGTCAAGTTAGTATTGATGCGTAGGGTTATTATATCGTATAGCGTACCTCAAGAAGGGGATTCCACCCCTATATTTATAGGGCATGGATTAGAGTTTAGGCGTAGAGTGGGCCGCTGTTTGCCGGGCCTGGCCCATTCCTGGCCCAGTCCAAGCTATGCGTCCACAAAAGGGAAAAGCAGGAAAGGGAAAGTTGACTTTTCTGTTGACCCTGGTTTAGCTAAAACATGGGGTTGGGTTTATGATTGGACTGGAAGGGTTTGTAGCTGGGTTTTGTTTTTAGGATAAAAGGATTAAGGTTTTATTAGTTTAGGGATTAGGGATGGAATTGGTTTTGATTTTGAGGGGCCAAAACTGCCAATTCTGGAAAGTTATTCCAAGGGACCAATTATGACATTTTGATATTCTTGAGGGTTGACTTTTGACACTTGAGCAATTTCTTGGTCCAAACTTGTAAATTTCTTCCCCGTCCTCGGCTTTTGACGATTTTCCAAACTCGTGCTCGATTTTGTCCGTTTTTGCCCTGTTTTCAATCCTTTTGTACCTGAAACACATAAAAACACAAACCAAGGATATCTGCAATATAAATTGGTATATTTGGCCATTTTTAGCATTTTTTATGTATCAAATAGGCATAAAATGATGAGTAAACAGGCACTCATCACCCATCATAACTCATGTGATTAACATAACATCACCCGTTTCAACTCAACCATCACGATCACCATCACCTATCATAATTCCACTAAGTACCACACCATCACCTACATCAAGGTCACCATCACCTACCATAACTCCAATAGGTAATACATCATCACCAACTCCATCTCAACCAAGATCACCATCTGTTGGGTTTATGGATTTGATGATACAAAACATAAAGAATGAAACAAGAAAGAATTAAACATAAAGGACTTCCTTGCAAAAGAAGATTTATATTTTAGTCCTTCGTAGTATTCTTGTAACCCTAATTCTGTGTTATATAAACAGAATACAGGGAATAGGTTTATGATTAAGTCTTCCACAATGTAGATTATCAAAGGTGTGTGTGTGTAACCTAGGCGTGTAGGTTTGTAAACGCCTAGGGTTTGTAAGTTGTTCGTAGCCTCCAAGATCAAAGGTGTCTTTGATCCTGTTATTGTTGAGTAACCGTTCTATTGTGATCGAATAGAATTTGGAGGTGATGGTGTTTGGTAAAACTTTGTGTCAATAACAATTGTTTTGTTCTATTCCGCTGTGCATATTGTTCATTGTTATTGTTAAACCCTAAGGCTCAAAACGATCCAAGGAGTCTAATAAACTCCACAATTGGTATCAGAGATTGGGGAGCTCGTTACCTAGGGATTCACAAAGTTTATTTGTTGAAGTCGGATGCAGATTTGAAGAAGGTTTGCTGCTGCTGATTGATCGGTAGTATATTTAATATATTTGTGCTGCTGGTATAATCGAATCAAATTGTGAAAACAATTAATGTGGGTAAGTGATAAAATATTTTATAATTGATCAGATCAGTTATTGATATAACATGGATTTCATTGATTGTGTAATTTATTGATTGGCTGCTTTGACGTTGGTGACCTCGTACTAATTCTTATTCTATTCGAATCAGTGGTCAAGCGAATTTGTTTAATTTGTCGCTTACTGATTGCTGTGTGGGGCTGATATTGCATATATAATCGTACTGAATTTATCATGAGTGGTCAGTTATCAAATTCGTGGTCAGTTATCAAATTTATTACTTCGTACCAAGTTGAGATTATAGGTCTGACGTACTAATTAATTAATCGATCATGGTTTGTGGGGTCAGACTCGGTTTGTCACATGTGTGATAAGATGAAAAGTTAATTGATTTGTCAGTATGTGTTTCGATCTAATTGGTGAATCAAAGAAAGAGGCACATGGGTCAGTATGCTTGCTCGAGAAGTCTGCTGATGCATATATTATACTCTGCTGTTGTGGTAATTTTACTCTGCTGCTATGTATAATACTCTGCTGTTAGCTTTGATACCACTTGTTGATCCCAGTTGAGCTTCACGATCTTATTGATTACTTTAGATAAATCTAAGATAATCGGTATAGAAACTGATCTTAGGTTGTATATCAAATATTATGCGGAAACTAATACTTGATCTTAAGAAGAACGAATTCTCAAACAACACTTCAATATATTAATACGATTGCTCTGAATAGCAATAGGGTTACAAGAAACCTTGAAGTGTAAAACAATACGTATGCTAAGATAATCGATATCTAACTCTAACCCTAGAACCTCCTTTTATAGCGTAAGGAGTCCTAGTCGGTTTACAAGACTTCTTATACAAGAAAAATATTCATACGTATCTTTTCTATACTTATCCTTAACATACTATACATATCCTATAGACAACAGAGTAAATCTTCTAGCAGCAGAGTCTTCGTGAGCTAGCAGCAGAGTTAATCTCATCAAAATATTGTGATGGCATGGCATGGATTAAGGGGAAGACAGTTTGTTTCATTCAGGGAGATGACTACATCTCAACTTCTGCTACTTTGTCTAGGGAAGTTCGTACACGACTTTGTTTGTTTTGTCATCATCAAATAGGGGAAGATTGTTGGGTTTATAGATTTGATGTGACAAAACATAAAGAATGAAACAAGAAAGAATTAAACATAAAGGACTTCCTTGCAAAAGAAGATTTATATTTTAGTCCTTCGTAGTATTCTTGTAACCCTAATTCTGTGTTATATAAACAGAATACAGGGAATAGGTTTATGATTAAGTCTTCCACAATGTAGATTAAAAGGTGTGTGTGTGTAACCTAGGCGTGTAGGTTTGTAAACGCCTAGGGTTTGTAAGTTGTTCGTAGCCTCCAAGATCAAAGGTGTCTTTGATCCTGTTATTGTTGAGTAACCGTTCTATTGTGATCGAATAGAATTTGGAGGTGATGGTGTTTGGTAAAACTTTGTGTCAATAACAATTGTTTTGTTCTATTCCGCTGTGCATATTGTTCATTGTTATTGTTAAACCCTAAGGCTCAAAACGATCCAAGGAGTCTAATAAACTCCACACCATCATCTACAACAGCACCATTAGCTTCCTCACCACTACCCACATCATCTCAAGTGAGAAAATCATCATCACCTCCACAATCACCTAACTTGCAACCCCATGATCTACTTACCACACTCCAAAACATTGATGAATAAATATGGATCAATCAACCAAACAATCAAGGCAATGAGGAACTTGACTCAAACTTACATGATACTAAGAACTTAGAATCCATTTGGCTTGCCTCCATCATATCTTCATCAAACCTAAACAATCCTCCGCAATAGGCATTTTTAGTCCCTTCCTAGCCACGAAATAAGCTGTTTGAAAGTATTTTCGAGATGATTAAATAAGCCCAAATAAAGGCCCAAACTCACTTTTGACCCAACAGATCACGATTTGTTAATGGGCCTTAAAATGTCTCGTTAAAGGCCCATTAACCAGAAAAATAAGCTATTTTGAAAGTAGGCTGATCATTTTGACCTAAATAAGCTATATGAGCTTATTGAAACTTTTAGAAATCAAATCCCACTTTTTTTGTGATTTTTGGACTAACTTTGCAAAATATTTCAACCTTAGGGACTAAAACTGCCAACTTAGCAAACTTGGGTTCTAAACTGTCATTTCAGTAAGTAAAGGCTGGAAATTGTTAAAAAACAGTAAACCAAAGGGCAGAAATGTAATATCTGGCCTTTATTGGACTTAAATTGTAATATTAAACTAACAGGGGACTAACGGTGCAAAACCTACACCGTTAGGGTATAAAGTGTACATTCTGGGAAAGTACAAGGACTGGACAGTAAAAATTTCTATTATTCATTTCTATTTATGTTTTGCATATCTCATTTGCATACGTACAATTATTATTCATTTCAGTACATTATTATTTGTTACGTTTATATTTATTTAACGAACTTTTAACGAATAAACTTAACGTGTTATTCAACGACACTCGAGAAAACGATAATTGTGGAATCAAAAACATAAAAACAATATAATATTATGTATAATATTATTTTTGAACTTTAAGCATTTTAAGCATATCAAACTCACACATCACAAACCAAATGGTTATCTGTTACTTGTTTTCACACTCATTGTGCATAACTGAGCCAAAACTGTAAAAACTCAGACTTTAATTATTAATTCAGGTAGTGTGTTGAATCCGTTCCCATAACTTGCTTAATTTCATATTTCACTTTGCTGATATTACTCAAGGTGAGTCATAGCCCCACTATTACTTTTAATACTTGTTTTAACCTATTTGGGGTGAGAAACATGCTTACTTTTATGGATCATTTTAAACAATGCATTTGTTGGTAAAACTATTACGTATTAGCCTAAGTACTGTATCCCAAATTCATGCCCATACTCATGTACCGTTAATTCCCTGCTAGGAAGCACGAGTGATATAAATAGATCTATTGAGGGTGACACCTCCATCCGTGTTGGAGAACAAACAGTCCAGATAGGATAAACGGATGTATACCATGTCGAATTACAAATGTCAAGGGATAGCACTCTTGACGGGCCTTATTATTATTACATGAACTCATTTCATGCACACTGTCGTAACTTTGGTAACATGGAACTTAGTGCAGCGTAGTAGCCTTTCGTATAACATTATGCACATTATAATGTTAATTTGTAAACTTAATGATCCAACTTTACTGCTTTATGTAAACCTATGAACTCACCAACCTTTGTATTGACACTTTAGCATGTTTTTCTCAGGTGTTTAGCTGTTTACTATATGATGATGCTAGGCAGTGCGTGGCAGGGGCATAGGCACACTTTTTGGAGTGTATACATAACACTCATGACCAAGGTTTTTGTACTATGGGACAACTAAATAAGTTATTATGGGCCTTGTTTTCCGCATTTCGATTATGTAAAACTTATGTTTTATTTAATAAAGCTTTTAAAACGAATTTCATAAATTCGTTCTCTATTACTTATGTTATGATCCAGTTAAGTAACACCCAGATGTTAATTCCGCTGCATTCTGATTTTGGGGGTGTTACAAGAAGCCACCAGGAAGCGGGAACAAGTGCCAATTTCGGAATGTCATCCTAACCTCCTAAGGCGGGGGGAAGATCCAATGATACGAAAATCTTATAATGTCATTCTCCTTAAGATTGGTGGATGGATGACTCATTCACCAAGAACTATTAGCTGGAAGGCAATGAAGGAGCTCGGTTGTGATGAGTTTATGGAAGACATGTTCCTTATTAGGATTTTGTGGAACATAAAGATATTGACTTCGTGAATATGGGAAAGGGCATTTAATATCAGAGAACCGATATACTAGGAATGGGGCCTAGAGTTTTTGTGTTCCATGCGGATGAAACTGAAAGTTACTGATATTGGGGTTACCATCGACAAATTTCTTGATTTCAGACTAGGAGGTAAGAAACATGAAGTTTGGAAATTTGTTAGGCTTATACTTTGACGAGGATTTGAGTAATAAGGATTTCAAGTTTTTAATAATGAGTGGAGAAAGGAGTAAAAATAATTTTGATGCACATGGATATTGGAAGAGAATTAGCGCGGAAGATAAGTTAGTATATGGAGAAAGTAAGGTTTCGTCAATAAAGAAACCAATGTTGCAAGTACTACACAGGGTTGTAGTACAATCGTTGTTACATAGGACTTCTAGTGTTGATCTGATTTATGAAGATGATTTATGGGTTCTACAAGCATTAGAAGAGAAGCATCCCTTGAGGCATTTGAACGTAGCTTGGGTGATAGTGCAACATTTGCACCAGCGCGCGACCGTTGGGACAAGGAATTATATATGTGCGGGTCATTTTATTTAACGGATAGCCAGAAATCTTAAGCTATTTACTGAGAAGGAAATGAATCTTTTTAGTAAGCCAATTATTCCATTGAGCATTGATATCAAGGGTTCACGCACCTTAGAGAAAGCAAGAATGGGAAACTCAAAGGACTTCCAGAAGTTTTAGATGTACAACCAATAACCACCTGGGATGGTTGATCATGATTTGATTCAATTTGGTGTTGGTTTCCAAAAACAACTATGTGTGTTAAACTGTTTTTATTTCTATTTCTACTTTCTTAACTTTTTCTTTAGGATTAATAACGTACTTTAACTATGGTTTGTTTTTAATTTATTTTGGTTTGTTTTAGTGGTGTTTGTTTGTTTTGTTTGTTTCGTATATTTTTGCAGTCTTTGCAGGGTTGATATGCAGGAGGCTTATTGTTGGTTAATACTTGAAGCTGGAGAACTCATTTGCTTATTTGTGATCAAATATGCATATTGCGTATTTACCCTGGTAGTAGGGGTGAGCATCGGGCCCATACCGACCCGTCCCGACCGGAAACCGATCCATCCCGAAACCGAGTTTCTGGAAAACCAAAATCGAATACCGAACCGAAATTACTCGGTTTACTCGGTTCGGTTCGGGACGAGTCGGTTTCGGTCAGTTTTCTCGGTTTTGTTTATATGTTTTCGGTTTTTGGCCCGAACCAATCCCGAACCGACCTATCCCGAAACCGAATTTCAGGAAAACCAAAACCGAATACCGAACCGAGAAGAGTCGGTTTCGGTCGGTTTTTCGGAACGAGTCGGTTTCGGTCGGTTTTGCTCACCCCTACCTGGTAGTATCTTTTTAACTAAGTTTTTCCCATTTCCTTTACTCTGAAGTTCATTTTTATTACATTGAGGACAATGCAAAACTTAAGTGTGGGGGAGGGAAGAAAATAGGAAAAATGATATGATTTTTAATTTTAATTTTTAGGTAATTTTAGAGTCGAGTAACTAGAATTCGTTCGCCCATGATTTTCTAGTCGTTTTCATACGTATGTTATGTAATATATATTAAAAACAACTAGACTATTTCAATGGTAAAATGAGGCTATTTGAAATTTTTTGGAACTTAATCAAATTATGAGAGCAAATTCATTCTGGATTCGACAACATTTACTAGTACATGTTATAACCTTTTTCACCTTAAATTGTGAGGATTTAAACCTTTTTGTATAAAGCATACATCTTTTATGCTATATATTTTGCTATGAGTATGCCGTTGATTATGTTGATTCTAGAACTTGTACTTGTTATGCATTACAGTTAAAATCACTTTCGAGTGATAAAAATATATTCAAGTGATAAGAGGCAACTTAGGATTTACACCAAATGGCCATCCGTTTACAAAACTAATTTTCGCTAACCACATCGGTTAGTTAGCCTCGTATTTGGAACCCATTTGTTAGCGTTTATCTTTAACGCTAGATACCCTTAGTTACACCTTCTGAGCCATTCTTTTCTTTTGATTAAATCCAGAAAAGTACAAAAATATTTTACACTTTACACCTTAGCCTTACCCGAATCAAGTTCACTCGAAGTTCGAAAGCTATTTATTTTTTGATGATTACGCGTTGGCCACACTTTGATATGTGTATGTGTTGTTTCAACGAAAAAGGAGGTCGCTACTCTTATTTGTATTTTTGTAGCGTGTGCTCATCCAAAGTGTGGGGGTGACGAGGAAAGGAAAAAGTTTAACTGAAAAAAATGTGAATAAAGTGATTAGCCAATGTGCTAAGAGGTGATAAGTAAGTATGAGGATTCAGAATGACAATCGAAGAAGTTTGAAAAGTAATCATTTGTGGAATAAAAGTTGGGAACGAAATTTGGACTTGATTCTTATTTTTCATTTTGTAGAAACTAATCACAAATAATTCCCATGCTTTATCTCTAACCTTTACCAAATTACTTTATTCGTTGTTAGCTTTCGAGCATCCGAATATAGTAATGGCTTTGTAAAAATATGCAGTACATAGATATTTTAGTGACCATCCGGTTTTTGAATAATCAAATGATGCGCCAGCGATCTAATGCGTATTTCGGTGACCATCCGTTATGAAAATAACGCGCCAGCGAGCCAAGGTACATTCAAGTGACAATCTGTTGTTTGGCTAGTCAAAAATTCGCGCCAGCGATCTATTATATTCTTGTATGAAATGTTTGGATATTAGCCGACAACTGTTTTAACCTAAACTCGAATAAAAGACCTCTTTGATGTTTTATTTGTTTGTTTTGATAATTGTACAAGTGATGTGTGGTTTTGCGACCTTACAACAGGTTTTACCTCTCGAGGGATCTCAAGAGGCTTGCAATCCCCACCAGGCAGTGTACCTGACCTATGTAGTATAGTGTAGTGGCAAGTACCGGGGGATTGATCGTTCTCTAGGGGAATAGTGTCGTTAGGATTGAAAAACTACTCTAATAGGTCTAAGGGTGAGGGAAGATTCTTTTTGTATTTTTTTATGTTTTTATAAAAGCAAGTAAAATCTCGGGTTTGAAGGAGTGGGCGGAATTAGTTGCTAGTCAACTAACCCAAATAACTACAATTGCAAATAAAATAAAATAACTGAAAATAAAAAGGTTGTGGAACTTATATGGAGAGAAATGTGTTTACTTAGATTTCCTTACTCCCTAACTATTTTTTACCGGTTGATTAGTGTGTATTAATTGCGTGGATGACGGGTGTATTCCTTAATACCAATCGTGGGGTGGCGTACGTACTTCCCCAACTCTATAAGCTCCTACTTCACTCCTATGTCGAGCCGGCTAAGAAGCTCCTAACATGGGATCACTAGAATTCGCTCATGCATTAAATACAACCATAATAACCTTAGTACGCATTGGTTCATGTTTCTTAAGACGTTCAAGCAAGTTACCGTATAGGAGGTTAGCCAGTTTTCTTAAGCCTAACATCGATAAACAATCATCCAATACAATTAATAACACACCAACAACCAATAATCAATAGTTAGGTTTCATTAGATCTAAGCAAACACAAGATAAATCTAGTCTAGCATGTTAAATAAAAGACAAGAACAAGATATAATCAAACAACACATAGACATATTGAATGATTAATTGATTACTT
The DNA here is from genome assembly GCA_021014915.2 of Artemisia tridentata subsp. tridentata. Taxonomy (NCBI): domain Eukaryota; kingdom Viridiplantae; phylum Streptophyta; class Magnoliopsida; order Asterales; family Asteraceae; genus Artemisia; species Artemisia tridentata. Next base: position 297,592,360 of record CP139501.1, read on the forward strand.
ATCTTCAATTGAACATGGGAGATCCAAGGGTATAAAACCCTTAAAAATGGCAGAAAAATCGTCTTAGGGTTTCTCCTCACAAAGTTGCACACTAATGACTAAAAATTATGAAAATATATATAGGAAATCAGATCTGACGGCGTCACGTTATAAAGCTTGACGCCGTCACCTCGCCGCGGTTAGGGTTTCTTGATGGCCTTCTTGACGCCGTCCCCTTTTAATCCTCCAAAATCCTCTCTGGCGCGTCAAGGTTTGACGGCGTCACACTGGGGCTTGACGCCGTCACAGGTACTATTCCAGCAGATTTAGAGACTTTGTCGTTTTCTTCACTTTTATGCTCCAAAAACGTCCAAAATGCTTCCTTTTCCAATTTTCTCCTCCAAAGTACCTAAAATGACAAAAGGAACGATTTAGGGCAATATTTGATCAAATAAATACGATTTAGGGCTTAAATGACCCCCTAAAAGTGGTACACTTTTCGCTTCATCAAATACCCTTACACTTGAGATTTGCTTGTCCTCAAGCAAATGCGCTTTTATTCTAATCAAAATACAAGTTAGGGGTCATTTAACGCTAATATAAAAGTAATTACAACAAATAGTCGTTCAACTTTAATCATAATAAGCACGGAGATTACAAACTAGCACCTCACAAGTAGTGTTTAGATACTCACATCTCTCAGGTGTCATAAAAGTATATCTCATAAATGAAAATGGATAATATCTCTCACTACCTGTCATAGCAAATAGATTACCATAGGCTTGGGAAAGGATCAAAAACCTCCTCCACTAGGCGTAAGCACCTAAGATAAACTATCAAAGAGGGCTTTTAAACGGGTTATAACGTTAGGTGTATGGATATGATAAACACGGTTTTGTTGGATAAAGGATATTTTACTGGTGGCGAGTTAAAGATCTTGATTAATTACAAGTATAATATGGCGTTGCTAAGCCAAGACTAGACTCGACTTAAGCTAATAAAAAGAATAACAAAAAGATAAAATAAACATAAAATGAAACGGGATGGTAGTCCGTATGTTTTTTCTACTTTTTTTTTTTTTTTTTTTTTTTTTTTTTTTTTTTTTTTTTTTTTTGCATACACTCTTGCCCTACCATCCAAAATAATACATCGCATGGGGGGTTGTATCCCCCTTACACTTGAACTTTTACATAACTTTACAATTAACTATTCTATCGACTCGAATTAAGGTAATCGAAACACTTGGAGTACTTTTAAAATATTTAGCACATATGGGGGTAATAATGTTGTTCTTCCCCATTACTCCATTACACTAGTACTTTACCCATGAGTCCCAATCGTCCCAAAACAATATGTACAAGGATATGACTCGACTTAGCAACCATGTAATCAATTAGATAATTAACTAAGGGTTTAAACAAATGTTGTCACAATAATGCACTAAAGATGAGTGCATACAAGGTAGGCTAAGGCGATTTGGGTGTACATTTAAGTGGGGTGTAAACAAATTCTTACTTTAAGTAAAATGCTTAAAGTTAGAAACGAAAAGATAGGCTCTGAGGGGTGTACTAGGGGTATCGTGTACTAAAAATGAGTACAACGCAAAGGGTGTGGGAGAATTACTTGACCAATGTAGCCAACGTAATTATAACAAAAACATAGGTGTAAAACAATGGGTTAATCCTAATGCCTCTTATCATGTAGTAAATCTAACTACACGAATGTAGTCTCACTTGTGGCCTCGGAATGGTCCTAACGCAAGTTCTAGAATCTAAGTGCTACCGGTACACACATCATAGCATAAATGCTTTTCCTACCAATTCTAGGGGCGAACCTCACATATTTGGGGGTGGAAATTTTTTTTAGTGGTACGGTTTTGTGCTAGTCATATAACTCCTATCCGTGAGACGCTCATTAAGACCAAAGTTTCACTCGTAAATGTTGTAAAAAATTTTAAATTTGGCACTAAAATTGCCCTAACAGGTATTTCTCTCAGTTTTATTACACATCTTACCATCAAACAAACAAAAATAAAGCGTAATAGCATTCTCTAAGGTATCGTACTTTACCCCCCTTACACTTAAGATGAACATTGTCCCCAATGTTCAAATAACAAGATGTAAAAGTAAATAAGGTAAAAGAATGAAATCAAATACTCCCCTGATTCGCTCGGTGGATAAAGGGGTAACATGGTTAGATCTTCTTCCAAGGTAATGTTGAAGCTTCAAGATTAAAGCAGCGCCAAAAGCTAGATTCCACTTACATCTCCTTGTCCAAAATAACCTGTTAAACCTGAGAAAACAAACACGAAAACCTGCATAACATCGGCGGGATAAATCTGTATAAGGATATAATGCTTGTGGAATGATTATTTTGCAGATTCCTGGAGTTTATAAGTTAGAGATTTAATAAAAACTTTTTATGATTCCGGTAGAAAAACAAAACTTTCAAAAATTTCAGAAAATTAAAACCTGACGCCGTCAGGTTGTAAAGCCTGACGCCGTCAGAAATGATCTGACAGAATTCTCATGTTAAGTTTCCGGAAAATTTCTGGAAAAACTCAATCCTTATTTCCTGGAAATCCTGCAAAATATCATTATGACTCGATATAAGCATTTGACTCAAACAATTACTAATATGTATGTTAATTTAATATTGTTATGATTCATGTTCATTTGTTCTAATAAACCGATTTGGATTTCCCTTACACTTATCTTTTGCAAAATACCTTTATATGTAGTTAAGACGAAGTTAAAAACAAGATAAAGCATTTTCACAATTTAGTTTCGAACATGAATCAATAATAATAAAAATTAAACATACATACGGAAGCAAATAAAATCAAACAAACAAACAAATAAACACACAAAGCAAATAAAGCTTGGGTTGCCTCCCAAGAAGCGCTTGTTTTTGTTCGAGTCACGAGCCTGACTCTACCCTTATTTAACGGATAAAGGAGAGGTTTTTCCTACACTTAGGATTAAGTGTGGGTGAAAGTAGCGATACACACCCTTAGGGTGGAAATATGCCACGTGAGGAAAGAGTGGTGGATGAATTATATACTCAAAGGGGTGTGCTCCTTTCATCATAACCTTACCTAGTTCACTTTGGTCAATGGGTGAATTAAAGTTTTCTCCTAAAAAGGGATCATCTTCTATCAACTTCGAGAGATTCCTAGTTGGGAATCCATCTTGACCTAATAAACCCGGTTTAAACCCATAATGTTTCTTGTGATCAATCATGAATGGGTGATGTAAGTATGTAAGGTCATGGTTCACTCCTATATTAGCTTCCACTCCACATGGCCTAGAGTCTACTACCTTAATCTTAACATTACCCGGACTACATGGTTTGATGGGTGGATCGGGACCTTTTTTAATTCCTAAATTCACATCTAAAGATGGAAGATTAGGTAACGGTTTTGGTTTAGGCTCCGGTTCATCAAAACTAGGAACTTCCATAGAACTAAAAGAAAGGTTGTGACTACAAGTATTCAAACCTATTTCTTCTAGTTGTGTTTGGTCCAAGGGCTCTACCTCTATTGGGGTTCCTATAGTCTCCTCTGCTTCTTCCGGGTAAGTCACGGGCGGTGTGTATGCCTCAAACAATGCTTGGACTTGTGGGGTACTTGGTGGGCTTGGGGTTTCTACTATATCCTCCATCACATCAAGATTACCTATGTGTTCATCATGTATTATGGTAGTGCCTAACCATGACATGCACTTAGGTGGCTCAACTCTACCCTCATGTGTGTCGTATGTTTTGGTGAAATCTATCCCACTCATGCAACTAGGTAGTTCAACACTAACCATCTCAGAATCTTGGTTTGACTCTAAGTCCATGTTCTTAGAAACTAGGTCTTTTTGCTCATACAAATCCACTAATTCGTTCCACTTATGGGTCATGGTTAGGAAGCTTTCCTCAAAATTCATCCAAAGGGTCTTACTAAAAGGAATTGATCCTGATAATGATCGTCTAATAGAAATCACACATGCATAGAATTCATTAAACCCATCTAACTTTACCCCCAACTCCTCTTGGAAATCACTAAGAGCACACAAAAATTCATTGGAATGATAGGAAGCAAATCTATTAGTGAAATATAGTTGTTCCTCTATTGTCAATGATCTAAATGGAGTTTCATCCGCCATAGTGACAAATGAAAATGGTTTTACAAACAAAGGGCACAAAGAAAAAGATAGACTAAAGAAATCCTAGAAAAAAATAAAATAAAAATCTCACTAGAAAGGAATCTAGTGAGTAGACCTAATAAAATAAAAATTCAACCTAAACAATAACTATTCCCCGGCAGCGGCGCCAAAAACTTGATGCGTGGTTTTGCGACCTTACAACAGGTTTTACCTCTCGAGGGATCTCAAGAGGCTTGCAATCCCCACCAGGCAGTGTACCTGACCTATGTAGTATAGTGTAGTGGCAAGTACCGGGGGATTGATCGTTCTCTAGGGGAATAGTGTCGTTAGGATTGAAAAACTACTCTAATAGGTCTAAGGGTGAGGGAAGATTCTTTTTGTATTTTTTTATGTTTTTATAAAAGCAAGTAAAATCTCGGGTTTGAAGGAGTGGGCGAAATTAGTTGCTAGTCAACTAACCCAAATAACTACAATTGCAAATAAAATAAAATAACTAAAAATAAAAAGGTTGTGGAACTTATATGGAGAGAAATGTGTTTACTTAGATTTCCTTACTCCCTAACTATTTTTTACCGGTTGATTAGTGTGTATTAATTGCGTGGATGACGGGTGTATTCCTTAATACCAATCGTGGGGTGGCGTACGTACTTCCCCAACTCTATAAGCTCCTACTTCACTCCTATGTCGAGCCGGCTAAGAAGCTCCTAACATGGGATCACTAGAATTCGCTCATGCATTAAATAAAACCATAATAACCTTAGTACGCATTGGTTCATGTTTCTTAAGACGTTCAAGCAAGTTACCGTATATGAGGTTAGCCAGTTTTCTTAAGCCTAACATCGATAAACAATCATCCAATACAATTAATAACACACCAACAACCAATAATCAATAGTTAGGTTTCATTAGATCTAAGCAAACACAAGATAAATCTAGCCTAGCATGTTAAATAAAAGACAAGAACAAGATATAATCAAACAACACATAGACATATTGAATGATTAATTGATTACTTATCTTCAATTGAACATGGGAGATCCAAGGGTATAAAACCCTTAAAAATGGCAGAAAAATCGTCTTAGGGTTTCTCCTCACAAAGTTGCACACTAATGACTAAAAATTATGAAAATATATATAGGAAATCAGATCTGACGGCGTCACGTTATAGAGCTTGACGCCGTCACCTCGCCGCGGTTAGGGTTTCTTGATGGCCTTCTTGACGCCGTCCCCTTTTAATCCTCCAAAATCCTCTCTGGCGCGTCAAGGTTTGACGGCGTCACACTGGGGCTTGACGCCGTCACAGGTACTATTCCAGCAGATTTAGAGACTTTGTCGTTTTCTTCACTTTTATGCTCCAAAAACGTCCAAAATGCTTCCTTTTCCAATTTTCTCCTCCAAAGTACCTAAAATGACAAAAGGAACGATTTAGGGCAATATTTGATCAAATAAATACGATTTAGGGCTTAAATGACCCCCTAAAAGCGGTACACTTTTCGCTTCATCAACAAGCTTATGGTAAGACGCAGGAATCATGACTAGGCAATGAGTGATTTACAAATACCAACCAATCTACATATGAGTGTTGAGTGAATTCCAAAATCATTCGTGAGGTGTTTAGTTATGTTATCAAGCTCAAGGTTAATTTGTTTACGTTTCAGGATTTTTCACATAGAAATTCAAATTAACAATTATTCTTTTGGAATGGTTGTTAGATTTTTGGGAATCACGATATCGATACCATTGAAATCATTTTTCTAAAATGCTAGACTTGCTCGAGGGCGAGCAGAACTTAAGTGTGGGGGAATTTGATAACACTCAAAATGAGCATGTTTTTATTTGCGTTATAGTCAGTTTTGCGCATCATATTTGGTTATATTTATATGTTTTTGTTACTTAATCGTGAAAAAGTGTATATGCAAGTGAATGTAGCCAAATACAGGAAAAGATGATGAAAAGACGAAGAATTGGAGTAATTATGCACATTTGAAAGATTCCCGAGATTGAAGCAACGTTTGAAACCACGCAATGACTCAGTAATTTGGAAGCACCAAGATTTCTAAGATTCTATATCAAGAAATTATCAAGTTCTATGGAGAAATCCGTGCTAAAATCAAGGATAAAGCATGCAACGAGTCGAGATAAAGAAAAGTAAAAAATGAGAGTAAAGAAGGCTTCCAGCCGATCGGCATGCACCCACATCCGATTCGGCTGGGGTGTACCAAAAAAGGGGATCCGATCGGATGGAGCTTGATCCGATCGGATGGATGGATCTGCTATTACAAAATTCACATTTAATGACGGCTTTACTTCAATTTAATCATAAGAGGCTGATCATTTCCAGTTATTAACTCTTAGGGACGTTTTTACTTGGCCATTAAGTGAATCCTATCTATATATTGGATCCTAGGCTAGTTTACTAAGCGTGACATTCTAAATAAGTAATAAGCTTTACACCAAGGCTATTACTCACTCATTTTATATTGCCCGAAAGTCTAGAAGTGCGGTAAAAACGTCCAGGAAACATTGAGTTCAAGTCTCAAGTGTTTAGTTCGAGTTTGGAGTTGTTTACGGGTCATATTAGGCGATTGGAGGAGCGTGGTTGCTATAGTTCCACGATTCTAGTTCTTGTAATTCGAAGATAGGTATATCTTGTTTCATTTTTCAATGAACTATTTTTACTTTAAGTTTAATGAAAGTTGTGTTTGTTGCTTGTGTTTTATTATGATGAATGATATGGAGTAATTTGTTGGTATACTTGTGTGAATGATGCAACTATTACGTTGACAACCAAGTGAGGAAAAACTACTTGAAAAGTGTTATGTGGCCGTTACCGAGGATCCACAAGTCGAGCGTGCACAAGTTGGCGATACGTTTTGGAGACGGGTTATCAACGAGTTCAATAGACTCAATTTTCAACCATGCAACAAGGATATGTTAACAAGCAAGTGGAAAATGTTGATCCGTGATTGCACAAAGTTCAACGCGTTCTACAAACGTGCAAAAAGTATGGAGAAAAGTGGGGAAAATGAGTTGGATAACATGAGACGGGCTATAGAAATGTATCGTGACGAGCATAGAGGTACGCCGTTTAATAACGAGGATGGGTGGGAGGTTTTGCGTGCTCATAAAAAATGGGACGCTCCGGAAGCGCTTGATTTAACCGGTGATGTCCCAAGCCAAACCAATGAGGCGTTATTAGGTCATGATTACCAACCACGTTCGATGGGCAACAAACGTGCTTCGAAGAAAGCCAAATCCGAGAGCATGACAAGTACCGGGGGAGCGAGTACCTGAGGAGCGAGCTCGTCAAGCCAATTCGGGGAGGCTATGACATCCGAGTATCGTATGAAACGGGAAACCACCCAAGAGGCGTATCAGGCGGCTAAAGAAAAAGATCAAACGATTCAAAGGTTGGAAGAGATGAAATTTCTGATGATTGACACTTCCAACAAGGATCTAAACATTGCGTTTTGGATCGATTCGGAAAAGGACAGAATCATCAAAAAATATAATTTGCAACCTCAACAGTAGATGTAATTGTATTTCGTAATTTCCTTATGTTGTAGTTTCCTTTATGTCGTGTTTTTATTATTTTTTTTTTCCTTGTAACTTTTTTTTTTTTTTTTTTTTTTTTTTTTTTTTTTTTTTTTTTTTTTTTAAATTCTTATTGTAATATTTAAGTTTTAATGTTATGTTATTTATTAAATGAAGTATTAGTTTTAGTTTAGGGGTTGAATTTGTAAATTGTTGAGTTATGATAAAATGTGTTTTTTTTAAGTTAAGGTTGAAATGTTAAAGCTGATGTGACAGACGTGACACTGAGTTAAGTTATAACTCAAGGTCATTATACTGCATGCTCTTAGTTATTCGAACCTATGTTTAAAAAAAATAATAATAAAAAAAAATAGAAAAAAATCGAACCACCTACTAAAAGGGTTAGGTTAAAGTTATTAGGTTCAAGGTTGGGGATCATTTGCAAAGTGACAAAAGTTTAAAAAGTCTAAAAAGTATTTATAACCATTGGATCATAAATCAAGATCCGATCAAATTAAAGAGAGAAATCTACACATAGGGGCATCCTGGTCATTCCAATAAAATATTTATTTCCCAACTCCTTTATCTCAGATCCGACTCTCACTTCTTTCCTCTCTTCATTTCACATCTCAGATCCGGCGATCTTCGTCACCGTCACCACCATTGCACCGTCACCAACACTAATTGGTCACCGTCACTCCTTTCCCCTCTTCATTTCACAACCACTACACAACTTCTCATTACCTCATCTCAAATGGAAGTACCACCGCAAACAATTTCTGATCCGATTAAACCACCGGTCTCTGACACGACATCAAACTTGTCCTCACCACCTCACTCCAACTACCTTCATTTCTTTGTTGGTCGTCACCGCCACCAACCGATCAGCCAACACCAAATCTGAATATTGTCGGCCAAAGATGCTCATGAACAACGAAAAACAATTTAAAGGAAGTTTATGAGATTGAATTAATGGATCTTATGAGTTACCAGGTTTTGTTTAGATCCGTAGTTTAATTTGTTGAATATTTAATTAGAAAAATAGTTGAAGAAAGAAGAAAAAGAATGGGATGAAAGAGAAGTTGAAAAAAAAAGTGGGAGTTCGATTACTGAAAATAGCAATGGACATGTGGAAGGCTACTAGCGCTTTATATACTTATTAAAAATGACTGTACAACTTTGTATTTGATCCGCTTATTTTTGATAATGTTTATCAGTTCATTAATTAGTTTTGGTTGTCAGTTATTTTTGATAATGTTCATCAGTTTAAGTTAGTATTGTTCGTCAGTTCATCAATTTTCTAATAAAAACACAATTTTTATCAGTTCATCAGTTATTTTTTATAATGTTTATCAGTTATTTTTGGTAATGTTCATCAATTATTTTTTATAATGTTCAGCAGTTTTCGAAAAAATAACGTTCATCAGTTATTTTTGATATTGTTCATCAGTTATTTTTGATAACATTCATCAGTTATTTTTTATAATGTTCAGCAATTTTTGAAAAAATAACGTTCATCAGTTATTTTTGATATTGTTCATTGTTATTTTTATAACGTTCATCAGTTATTTTTGATATTGTTCATCAGTTATTTTGATAACGTTCATCCGTTATTTTTTATAATGTTCAGCAGTTTTCGAAAAAATTGTTCATTGTTATTTTTTATAACGTTCATCAGTTATTTTTGATAACGTTCATCAGTTATTGTTCATCTTTAACGTGCGATATCTCACTCATATCATATCGGATTTGAGTGATTCAAATTTATGGGTAAAGAATGACAAAAAAGCTACAACTTTCGTATTTTAAGTTATGCAAAATTCGGCCTTTAAACTAGACAAAATTAAAGCTGAAAATACCAAAAATTTTAAGAAAATCAACAACCACTTAAAAAGTTGAAAAAAAAAAAGTTGCGATTCATATATTGTTAGGAATTTAGGAAATAAGATATTTCTTGTTGTTGCCGATAGTGTAAAGCTGGTTTCTGCCGATAGCTGTGGTTCCTGCTGAAGCTCATTGCTGCTGATAGTTATATCTTGTTTCTGCTGATAGTAGTTGTTACTGCGGGTATTGTTAGTTGTTATCCCGTATGTTTAGAATGTTTATTAGATTTATTTTTAGAAGAGATCATGTTTATCTCTTCACACGTTTTCTTGTATGACGGGTTAAGGTTAGGGTTTCTTGTTAGTATAAAAGGAACACCCGTCTATGAGTTTGAGATATCTTTTGACGACTCAACAATCTTCAATAATAATATCTTTTAGTTCATTATACGATCCATAGAGGATCATAGTCTTAGTTCTTTTCTTTTCTAGTTCGTACTCAGAGATTCTCTTGTAGTATGCTTGTGATTACATAGGCATCCTACCGATCCATTAAGGCTCAAAGATCTAGCAGGTGTGTTAGATTCTACATATATCATAACAAATTAAAGAGAATTAAATTTAAAAAATTATGGTAAAATTGGTTTTTTATAAAAGTTTGTCGTTTGAAGTTTTGGGTGAAATAAAAAAAGGGGTTAAAATATCAAAATGGCTCCCAACCAAATTATAAAAAAAAAAAAAAAAAAAAAAAAAAAAAAAGGAATTGCGTGGAGACACGTGGCAGATAGGACTTTTTAATTTCGCATCTCTTAGGTTCAATGTTGAAAGTTGAAACCTTTTTTTGACCCTCTTTGTCTTCCTGCCTAAAAAATGAGTATAAATCGCGAAGAAGACTGCCGTTCAAAGGTTTTAGATGCCTTAAAATCGAGATATTCTTGTTTATACGACCCTCAGTCAGATGCTTCTACCTCTTTTGAAAGACCAGAATTATTTAATAAAGTAAGAAGATGTTTATCACCTCTTCGGGTTTATGGTAATCGAGATGTTGATGAAATACCACACTCCCCTTTACCCAACTGTATGTCAAAATATTCCCTTTTTAGCCTCTCTCTCTTTATCTATTATGTTAGTTTTGACTTTGATAACCCTTTTTGGTATGTAATGTGAACTGTTGGTTTTCAGATCCGGTCGAGTGTATGGCCCTACATTTCTAGTACTTTTTGATTTTGTCATGTGGCTTTGTCTTGTTATTTTATGTTTACTACTATTACTTGGGGTTTGTTTCAAGTTGTTATTTAACACTCTTGGGTAGGGGTGTTCATGGATCGGGTAATATCCGCAGTAATCGAAAACCGAAACCGAAACCGAACCGAATTCTTAACCGAACCGAATTGGTAAAAACCGAACCGAACCGAACATTTTAATCGGTTTATGGTTTGGTTATGGGTTTAGCATATTGACAACCGAATCGAACCGAAAACCGAATTATAATTAATATTTAATATTTTTTATATATTAATTAAAAAAATATAACTTGACTAACCCTCGGTCTTATGATGTTAGGGTATTTTGTGTTCAATAGATATTAAAACTTGTCTAGGTATGTCGTTTTGCATATATTTTGGCATACCGTCATGGGGTCATGTGCTATGATTAGTTATTTCTTAGGAAAATTTATGTATCTGGATGATGTATGTTCTATTCTCTAGGTTTAATCATCTGACATACATATCAATATGTGTATGCAAGACTGTTATAGTTCAATATTAGAGCAAATATAAATGTTGTTCAATATTCAAGTACAAAATTTCGGTTTTCGGTTTTGACCCATAACCGAACCGAACTTCGGTTCGGTCACAAATATTTTCGGTTCGGTTCGGTTTTCGGTTATGACTCAAATTTTTTTTTTAACCGAACAACCCGAACCGAATAAACCAATTAACCGAGAACCGAACCGATGAACACCCTTACTCTTGGGGGTGTTTGTAAATTGTAATTGGTTATTCAAATTTTTGTTTAAGCTTATGTTTGTGCTTACGAGCTTAACTCAATTGGGCTCATGTTTCATATTCCGGCTTATTTTGAGACTTACCAAACTCAAAGCTCATATAAGCTTTTTATATCATAACTTCATAAGAACCTTATATAGGCCCATAAATATCAAGTAAGACTGAAAATTTGAGTTTACCAAATATAAGCTAAAATGAGATAAACCCCCAAGCCAAAAATAAGCTTAAACAAACACCTACAAGCTTATCAACTTTTTTTAATTAGCTCCAATAAGCTTTTGGGTAAAGGGGATTACCCCGGTAAAATATATTAATCACAGAAAAAAGTTAAGTACAACGGTATGTGGCTGAATTACCACATAAACCTCAAGCAAACGCTTGAACAACCACTAAGCCGTTTGTGACATGCCACAAAACGAACTAAATCATACAAAATACACTAACAATAACACCAATATGAAAAAACCACCTAACCAAGCACAATCCCCAAAAGAGTCTGACAACAACCCACTATGAGTATAGCAAGCCAAAAAAGACTGCCTCTTTAAAAAACCTTCACAGGAAAAACCTAGTGGAAAAACCCTGGAGAAGAAAAAAGAGTACAACTCTCAATTGGCACTCCAACCTCGAACCATACACAGCCGACAACATTGATAAACACTCTCGAACCCAAATGTCCACAAAGAAGCAATCTATTAAAGAGATGCCTGGATAGGAGAGTCCGGTAACTTCCAAAGATGCAAAAGCTCCAATAAGCTAATATATTGTAGAACCACCACAACTGGCCTAGTGGTGGTAAGTCACGTGACTTCCTCACAAGAGGTGAAAGGTTCAAACCTCATTAGGTACATATTTAGGGGTGGCCGGGGAAGGGTCGGAAACGGTCACGGGGATACCCAGTTAGGCTGCGTAGATCTGAGTCAAAAGAATCGTCCTCCTTGGCTAACCGAAACAGGGAAACCTCGTCCCTTTACCCAGTTGTAGACTAGCTTAATTTAAATAAGCTTGATAAGGCAATCCAAAAGCTATCTCATCTATTGTGTTGACGCCGTGTAAGCTAATATCATAAGCCCATTTTGTGCTCCATAGTGTAAGGTGACTGTGACTTACAATTTATAAAACCACAAAAGATTGTATAACGAATGTGTTGATTGTCTATCAAAAGAGATTACAAGAGCCTCTATTTGTAATGAGATAAAAAATTAAATTTGAAGTACCCAGCCTAATCTTGTTAAGAAACTAACCAATTTAATAAAGATAAAGAGTAAATTGCAAAATACATTCTTTTGGTTTGCAAATTCGGCTATCACCATCGCTTCGTTAGCAAAAGTCAATTAGTTTACATCCCTAGGGACTAACGATGCAGTTTTATTTTGTTATGTGCTAACGTGGGTCTCACGGGTCAAGGGTTTTTTTTGGTCATTTTGTATGTCCCAACGGTTGTTGCAGTGGTAGATGTTTAAGTTAACAATGTAACTGATTTTGCCCATGTGAGATTGATTTGGGTTTTTTTTTTCCTTCTATTTTTTGTGTTCCCAGCGGTGGAAGCAGTCTCCCTACTCTCGGGTTTATCCTCAGGTAGGATCTGTCTATATTCTACCTCCCCCATACCCCACCCCGGCGGGATTGGGTTTGTTGTTGTGTTCCTCTACTTACAATACCTATTGAAGTAATGCTACTACCATAATTTCATTGTCTGATGGTCTTTTGCTGGCCGGTATTATATAATTAACTGATTTTTCCGTTCACAATATCTTGATTGGAGCTTTAGTCCAATGGGTGGAGCTCTCATGCATGAGTTAATAGACCCGGGTTCGAGTCCCACCCTTGTCCTAAAGTTCTCAATGGTACCATCCCCCCACCGCAAATGCTCAAATTGACTGGTTAACGAGGGGCCTATTGGAGAAAATGGCCAGGGTTCAAAGCCCACCTCTTGATAAGTACAGTAACTGGACAGGTGCTCATTGCTTGGGGCCGGTTCCTTGGGGGAGGGTCCGGTTGGCATCCTTAGGATGCATGGGACCAAGGTGATCCCACCGTTCTTCACCTTTTGGAGACCATATGTGATTTTTTTTTCACCTCTAATCGTTGATATACTCTTCTTCAGACATTTAGATGCTTGTGTTAACCATTGTTTGAATTGACTAGGCCTTGTAAACTTCCACCCAAATCTTATGCTTTCAAATTTCTTGTGTATGTACTAAATTATAAAATCGATCTTTGTTACAATCCACTCACTATAGAAGAGTGATCTCCTAGTACTCTTAAATAGCTAATTCTGAGAGCATGTGGCATCAGAATAGTATGTGCACATTTATTTCTTACATGGTGAATTGGTGATGTGTTATTGGTTTATATGACTTAACTAATTCAGCCACATGGTTTTTTGATCCATCTCATCCACAGATCCACTCAATGCATCTTTGGTCAATAAAGCATTTTACTGCCTTGAGCTAACACCCATTATCTGGTTTGTAAAGCTACTTTTGCAGTCGTTGCAGTTGGTTTTATGTGCACTCTAATACTTCCTTATGTCCATCTCTCATTGGTGGATGAATCTCATTGAGATTGACTAACATGTTATTTATCATTTACTTCTGGTTAATCTTATGGGTTAAAATATTTGCCTACTACTTCTTAGCTTGTAAATGTTCATCCTGAAGCAATAGCATATTAACTTGAGGTGTTAATGACATTTTGCTCTAGACTTCGACTTTAGTGTAGTTGACTTTGTATGCAAAACTTTCTAAATTTCATTATTTCCGTGTGTGTATAAATTTATAAATAAACATTGTATTGCTGTAGCTGATGATATACAAAGTGTCGCTCTACATAAGTTTCTCTAAATATTTCTCTGTATTTATGTTAACTTCTTAGTTATTACTACTATATGAAAAAACTAATATTCTTACTGTCATTCATGCATTTCTAGGTTTTTCTAAGCTGTTGGACGATCAAAATATCATTGACTCACAAATAATTAAGGAGAAAGTCACTGCTGCACTTTCAGGTTTACGTTTTCGTGAGCCACGTGTACTTGTTCAGTTTTGGTCACCCGTTACTCTCCGGAAGCGCTGCTTGCTAACAACTTTGGACCAACCTTTTGGTCTTGGTGCGGTTGATGAAGGCCTTTACCTGTATCGATTGGAGTCTGAGCAGCGAATGTTTGTTGTGGATGGGGAACACAGAGAAGACATTGGTCCACCTGGTCGTGTTTATCGCGAAAAAATGCCAGAATGGAGTTTGGACATAAATATGCTATCGACCAGACAAAATGTAAAAGATTGGGCTGCTTCCTATAATATACATGGTTATATCAATTTGCCTGTGTTTGAACCCGACAGTGGTTGCTGTGTAGGCGTACTTGAACTCATAACGTCATCAGATTACGTTGATTATGCTTTTGAGGTTCGGGAAGTCTCGAGAGCACTCAAGGTTGTTGTACTCCTACTACCATATTCTAATTTTTATTCATTGCATACATGCAACGCATGCACTTCATACCATGATTTTGCTCACATATTAGATTGACTCTACTTCTCAGGAAGAGAAGCTGAAGTCTCCAAATGTGTTTGAGGATCTCATCTTGAATGTGAGTTGTTTTCATGCCCGTATATGTATATATATTATATGTACGTGTGTATATATCTTGTGAGTTTATGTTTGAAAGTTCAAACACAGGTTAGAGATGAAAGAAAGCAACACGAGTTTGATGAAATCTTATGTGCTTTGAAGACGATCTGTGATGTTCAGGAAATACCTCTAGCTCAGACGTGGGGTCTGTCGGGATACAGTAGTGTTGTGGCCAATTCAGGAAATTTAGAGCGGACTTGTAGTAGCTATAACAGAAAGTGTATCGGGAAAGTCTGCATGTCAACATATGGTCTGCCATACTATGCTCGAAACTTAAGAATGTGGGGATTCGTTGAAGCCTGCACACAGCAACACTTGGACAAATCGAAAGGAATTGTTGGGAGGTCATTGTGGTCTCGTGGTTCATGTTATTGTGAAGATGTGACCAAACTTGGTGAAGACGAATATCCTTTGGGGTATTATGCACATGTGAATGGGATAACTGGTTGTTTAGCTGTTTATCTGGAAAGTATTGAAAGGGATGTTGAATATGTCATAGAGTTTGTTTTGCCACCGCATAAAGCAAACGGGGAAGACCTGCAAAGCTTAGTGAAAACAGTGAAACATGTGATTGAGAAAGCTTCTAGTGTGAAATTAGGTATTATGTCATCTCTTCAAGTCATTGGTGGAGAGCCATTTGATTGGAATCTTGAACCTCCACCTTCTCCTATAGCATTACTGGATGACAAAGGAGAGGTCCCACCTGATCCGGGAAATCAACAACCGTTGGTAGATAATGAACTAACTGAGGTTACAGTTTTAAAGGATCAGAGTGTAGTAGCTGCTAATGTGGAGCATATTGAACATGATTATTTGGAAAATGAACCATCTGTCTTTTCTGCTGCTGGAACAAGTCAGAGTGTTGTTCCTTGTTTAGAGGTCGAATTTGAAGATTCTGATATTAATAAAGGGAAAACAAGAACAAATAATAATCAAAATAGTTCCAATAAACCAGGTAGAAAAAGGAAGGGAACTGACGGGTCAATTAGTTTGGAGGATATTAGCAAACACTATGGAAAGACGATGGATGAAGCTGCGGTTATCCTTCATGGTGAGTTTATAGCTTGTCAGTAGCGTTTAGAAGTGGTAATTTTGATCCTTTTATGAATGGGTCGATTTGGGTTATGTCACGCTTTAACTAGGTGAGCTAGATTTAAATGAAATAAAAACTGGTTGTATGCATCCAAGGAGTCAAAAATAATTCTGGAGTGTATTTTTAGAAAACATCTAAATCATTTTAGAAAAGAAAGTTAAATTATTATGTCAATAATGTACGTACTTGTTAATATATTTTTTTTGAGAGAGTACGTGCTTGTTAATATTCAAAAGAGTAATTTTTATCAAGTTTATAATAGAAGATAAACTTGTTTGTGGGTCAGCCCAACCCAGTTTGTTTTAACCCGTCACCTAAGGTTGTTGAAGATAATTGCCAAACGAAAACCAAACTGTAAAAGAGGTTAACCATCCTTTGTGAATCGTCTTGGTGATCGTATTATGTAGTTCATTTTAGGCTTGGTACTATAACCTATCGTATTTAGTTAGATTGACAATAATTCTAGGCCCACAGGAGTGTCAGCATGGACTTTTTATATTATATAAAATGTGGGCAAAGGTCTGAAAAATGCCAATGGACTTTTGTTGAAGTGGCACATAAGTTAACGGACTTCATTTTTGTAAGATTTAATGAATTAATTTTTAAAACTTAGCTAGAAGGCCCTATTTAATTCTTACAAAATTTTATGACATAATATGCATAAAATTACCCATTCATTAGTTTTTGAAAGTTCAGGACTTAATCATAAGAAAAAGACTTATCAAATAACACAAGGGGCCTTTGTGTTAAGTCTCAAAAGTTAAAGGTTTTTATCTGCCAAAATAAGGTTCATTAGTTTTTTTTTCCCCAATATTTGTTGTATTAAAATAAGTAATTTTTTCTTGTCATAGAATTTAAAATTCATTTAACTTACTCGTTTCACATAAATTACTTCTTTTGGATGAGAGAGTTGATTAGCGTATCTTCTTGATTTTTTAAAAAGTACTACATATATTGAGGTTAACCAATAGATGTGGTTAGGTTTTAAGTTTCTAAAAACTTTGAAATTAGCCGAACCATGAGCATACACATGTCCATTTCCATCTCTAGTGATGTAGATAGAAACACGTGGAGAACTAGGATTAGGTAGATGGGTAGAGTGTTGGTGTTTTTTCTTGTTGCAGGGTAGTTTGTGTACATATCTTATCACCCCTAGGCAGAGCGATACATTGCTATATATCCACATGTTATGTTTTACAGCATCCCCTGTGCATGGACTTATATATGCGTGTAGGCCCATCTATCCTTATATGATTCCATACATGTATGCTTCTGCTGCCTATATATGCATGTATGGCTTTATTTCTTGAATACATGTACGGCTTTATTTCCTACACGCATGTATGTTTTTATGCTTTTTTGTTTTTATACTTGTATGCTTTTGGGCTTCTAATGCCTATATTTGCTTGTATGTCTTTATTTTCGTATATGTTGCCCCATTTGTGATTAGGACTTTATATGCTCATAGATCCATATATATATTTTTTATATGTCTGCATGCTCTTATGATTCTATGTCTTTACACTTTGTCTATGCATGCTTTTGTGTTGTTAGTCTTATATGCCTTTACCCTTATCTTTTATCTTAGTGTCTCTCTCATTCACACACGACCACACATATTTCTATATTTACACACACACACACACTCGCCGAAGGTCTTTCTCGAAGCAGTCCTCCTACCTCTCCCATACCCTGCTCCGGCAGGATTGAGTACTGTTGTTGTTGTGATATAGATAAATTTATGTCCTTTCTTTCTAAGATTCTGGTTTTCACTTTGTACATTGTAATTTACAGTTAGCAGATCTACGTTGAAGCGCATTTGCAGGAGTCTTGGTGTATTTAGGTGGCCATATAAGAACGGTCCTGATAAGAGTGATTCCCTTATTAAGGCAACAAATATCCATGCATCTCAAGGGGTACTTACCTCAGTTTTTGAGGGTTCCGATGGACCATTATCTACAACAGATGTAACTCACAATGCTGCCACCCTTACTGAACATGGTAAGTATAGTTCCACACCTGTTCTCCTCCAGCAGGTACAAACAATTCGGCCTGATGAACTTGCACAGCTCGAAACAACCTTCAGAAACTCAGTGGAACAGTTGACGATCAAGGCAACATACAAAGAGAATACAGTAAGTTTTTCATTCATAGTTTCAGATGGATTTGTAAAGTTGGAAGAGCTGATTACATCAAAGTTTCAGCTCAAGCTTGGAAGCTTTAGCCTCAAATATGAAGACAAAGATGGAGATATGATATTGATTGCATGTGACAGTGACTTAATGGGGTCAGTAGATGATTTTAAACTCTCAGATGGTCAAACTGTCGTCAAACTCTTGGTTTGGCCACTTGATGATTTTAAACTTACCTCAGTTTTTGAGGGTTCCGATGGACCATTATCTACAACAAATGTAACTCACAATGCTGCCACCCTTACTGAACATGGTAAGTATAGTTCCACACCTGTTCTCCACCAGCAGGTACAAACAATTCGGCCTGATGAACTTGCACAGCTCGAAACAACCTTCAGAAACTCAGTGGAACAGTTGACGATCAAGGCAACATACAAAGAGAATACAGTAAGTTTTTCATTCATAGTTTCAGATGGATTTGTAAAGTTGGAAGAGCTGATTACATCAAAGTTTCAGCTCAAGCTTGGAAGCTTTAGCCTCAAATATGAAGACAAAGATGGAGATATGATATTGATTGCATGTGACAGTGACTTAATGGGGTCAGTAGATGATTTTAAACTCTCAGATGGTCAAACTGTCGTCAAACTCTTGGTTTGGCCACTTGTTGATAAGAGCCCGGATGCCTAGCCCTTATTTTACAATCTTTATGGATTATCTTTTTCTTTAGATAGAAATATTTTAGTCAACTCTTGCATTTTTGAAACTGAAGGTGGCAGTGAAGCTTAGGTGAGAAAAAAATATAATGATTTAAACCATTGCGGTCACTGGAATTGGACTCGCCGACGTCTCATCACTTACCTCGATCTTAAAAAACATCCCTATTGAGCTGAATATTGGCAATGGGGTCTTTGTAGTTCCGGGTCTTCTGTTTGTTTCACTTCGAATCTTATTCATGATCGTCTCGGTAGCAATATCTCTGGAATAAATGGATATCAAAGAAAGTTTAACGTATGTGTTTGAGGAGCTTTCTGCAGACAGTCTTATTTGATCAATCTTGGTGCTCGAGTTGTTTTGTTGTCCTCTGTGTTCTATGGAACCAGAATCGTTAGAACATTGCCTTATCAACTGCTTGCTTGTTGGACCGATGTGGGCAAAGGTCGGTAGTTGGTAGGGTTTGAACCTTTCACCCCTCTGATATTATTTTGACTGGAAAATACCAGCAGGTAATAAGTTGGCAGTAAAAGCTTTCTGTGGTATTACTTGGACCCCTGTGGCGGAATGATATTTTTCATGCGTTGCCTACTTGCCTGATTCGAAAGCTACTATTCTTGAATTGGATCTCATCCCTCCCTCAACTTCAAAGGGTGGTGCTATCGTGGATTTTATATTGATGCTCCAAGATAGGAGTCGACTGATCCTCATGGGTCTGTCCTCCCATGCACTGTTTTAATACGGTTATGGTAAGTTAATGTGTTTTGTTTTTCAGCATTCCTCCTGCTTGGAGCCATGTTGCATTTGCATTGGCATGTGGTAAAATTAATTGCATTTTTAAAAAAAATTTACAATATGATCTTCTTTTTCAACTTCAACTTCAGAAAATCATTCATTTAGTTCAAGTTTTATGAAGATGATTTCCAGCTAATACTTTGAGAAATAACATCCGACACAAATCGCAATTCACCAAATTGCTTAAATAACCAAAAGTAAAGCAGGAACATGCGCTCCTCATAACTCATACACTTTTCTTAATTTTGACTCAATTTGAACTTGTTTTTGCAGTATTTTTTTTAGGATACGTCCCTTTTAACTTTCTAGTGTTTGAATTAGCCAATGAGCTTTTATTACATAAGTAATAAATTAAAGAGTAGTGATATAGCGACATAAAACATATGCGTAAATACATGTTGGATATATCAATCATTTGGCAAGTGTAATACATGTTTTCATCAATCAAATTTTAACATCAACCGATCATGTTATAAGGTACATAAGTAGTTATATTTATTAGAAATGATAATCGTTTTCCTAAACTAAATACAATTTGGTATCTTTGCGTGCTCTAAGGTTTAACTTTCCTATTTACATAAAGAAAAATAACGTAAAAGTCCCAAAGAAAAGTTGAAAGGTTAAATCGTTTATTGAGTCGTTAGTCGTTCTTTCTTTGATTTTGCTGATTTTGTTAATTTGTTCCTTTTGATAACACGCATTACTTGTTTGGGAAGTTAATTGTATCACTACTGCATTTCTATTAGCTCGCCTTCATTTTTGGCGCGTTTTGAATTTTGCTCAACTAGACAGCTTATTTGGTTGTAGTGTTTTGATTTAATTAATAGCTAATGATTACTTTTGAGTGTTTGAACCAAGGCAAATAGGTGTTTGAAAAAGCTTAATTTAAACATCTTATTAGTTTACTAAGTATATTTATAAGCTACGCAAAGAATATTCAAATAGATATTTTTTTGTATAAATCCTGAAAACCATTATAACATGACAGTAAAAAGATACAACATAATTAAATGCAACACAAAAACCTTAAACACAAGTGCGAGAAACAAAAGATAAATGAAATAGTTAGGCATTTCACAGGCATCACACCTTTGCCGGGTAGGGGTGGTGGGTACCTTGTAGGTACACAGGGTTGAGGTGTCCCTGCCAATCTACATCTTTTTGACCAATTGACCAACGAAAGATAAATGAAAGGGGCATGTTATCCTGACACCCGCTATAGGGGTGTTTGCAATCATTGGATGCATCAGACTGTTGTACTGTCTGCTTTATAGATTGTACATTTATCAAAACTAATTTATGGGTCATTCATTTATGTGCTTGCTTTCATTTATATTAATTTCGGATAATTTTTTCTCGAAAATCTATAAAACAATGAGAATAGAGCTAAATATAACATAATAAAACAACACAAATAACTATTGAAATGTAAAATATCAGTTTTAACCAGTACTTAAGTGCAACTTAATTTATGATAATTTAACTAGTGTTTTACGTTTAAATTTTTAATTTTATTATTTTGTTATGTTAAAGTTAGCTTTATTTTTGAAATTGTACTAATTTCCGACAATTATTTGAACGAGATTGATATAACAAAAACAAACACATATTTAGATGCTCCATAAGTTATTTATATAAATGGGTATTAACAGTTTAATAATTAAGTTCTCCAGATACTTAATCTCTTTTCTTTATAAATTAACAAAGACCCGCTTTTAATAAATCAGAAATCGAAATAATGTTTCAAATTTGTGAAAGAAAAGTTTAAAAAGACACACGACACATACACATGAAACTACGAGAAAAAAATAAGTCATAGGACTAGTTCTTATTTGGTGTTTTTGAAAGTTCCTTGAATTTTTTACAACAAATGGAAAAATTGTGAAACAAAAAGTCGTTGAATTTCTTTTCTTAAAGTTTTATTTTTTGTTTTATGGAATAAACAACATCAACTTATCTTACTTGCAAAACTGTTCGAAATATGTATTATTATAACATCGTGACCAGAATTTGTAATGTACACATGAGCATAGTTAACAGTGTCGTACTGAAAGATCCATTGCTAATGTTCGCACTAAATATTTCGTTTTGCATAACATTAGATAACACCGCTAACCACAAACATATACTTGAGATAAAAAAAAAAAAAAAAAAAAAAAAAAAAAAAAAAAAAAGTAATTGGTTATTTTTAATTGACGGTGAAAAAGAAACACAACATAGCAAATCATACAACGTAAATGCGAGTTCACGTCCCATACTCTCATGGACTTCTTGGCCCAAGTCTTAACTGACATTTTATATTTGTGCGGTGTAATATCAGCCCAAATTGTAAGTGTGCTTAGTGGGCTGGTGGCTTCCTGTTGGTCCATCACATACCCAAGAATGTGTGATTTAATCTCTTACGTCCCGCGTACGTGACAAGAGATTTGCAAAAAGTAAAAAAAATAATGTTAAAAAACTTAATTGGATGAAGTGCATCATTAATTCATTATGCATAAAATTAAGCATTTCTATTGATCAATAAAAGTCAAAACAAGCTTCAATATGATCAAACTCATATAAATTTCATCCAGCAAAATAAATATGCATAAAAGATTAAAAACATGTGTCAATTTTATATTAAAAAAAAAAAAAAAAAAAAAAAAAAAAAAAAACCCTTAAAAAAGAGAGGGTAATTAATAAAATTTAGTTGTTAGATTTTAAATAAATGAGGCCTTACGAACCCGTGCGATGCACCGGCTGCGTCATTGGTTGAATTTCTACGTGTTTTGTACGTAATATTTGTGCAGATGTTTATATACTTTTTATCAAGTTTGCGTAAATGTTTGTAATATAAGTTTTATATATCGGAACATTTATTATTTAGTGCTAAATAACTCACGTAAACAATAGATACTTTCGTAGATCTTGATGTTAACACATTTTTTGTGGAAAGTAATTAAATATATCAATATAATTCAGACCCGTGCGATGTAAACGGGCTCGATCTAAATGTTCATAGCGTATTGTTCAGCAAATGAGCTTTGTTCACCATGATAAAATCATACTTGTTTTCGGGTAAAAAGTGTTCGGGTTATGTTGACACGTTGAGTTTTTTTGTATATAAATCTCCACTCATCATGTGTACTATCAAATCGTCGATGAACGATTTCCAATCTTCGAACTCCAATTAAAGAGCTTGTACGAAATAATGGATAATTTATATGTTACAATAATAGTTAGAAATTAATCACATCTAAATCACATGTAATTAGTCTATTTGATTTCCCTAACCAATAAATCACATGGTTAAGCACTATATAATCCACTAAAATATGAGATGTCAAGTTCATTTTATCCTAGGTGCAAACAATCTCACATAGCCACGCCACCCTTTGCTCAAAAGAAGAACATTGTACTTGATTTGTGTTTGTGTAACATGGGTCAAAAGTCAAAATTCTTGAATTAGTTGGCCAAAAATCAAAAAAATAGCTAGTCACAGTGATGTATAAAAGCTAAACACCATAACCACTAAACCACAATCACAGTTTTAAGACCATTATGCTATTTTTCATTGTAATAACACTTAAGAGTGAGCATGCAACACATCAAACAAAAGAATGAGACAAACATACATATTTATACCGTTTGTTTCCACAAATCAATAATGTGACCTAATAACACATACTGGAAATCTGAACCGATAAATGTAGAATTCCAAACACAAAAAGAAATATAGGCCAAAATTCTCAAATACTCTTCCAAACCATCAACCAAAAACTGCAGACCACGCCTTTTGCAGACTCCAAGGCTACTGTTGTTTGCATTCGGGAGGTCGCTCTTCTCCGCCAGCGCCGGCGCTTGGGACGCCACCCTTCTGCAGTTCAGATATAGTGACTAACTTTTACAACAATCTTATACTCAATTCAAAGATTGCAGAAAAAAAACATAGGTGGCATAATGGACGGGTCAATAAGCCAGTCAAATGGGTTTTGAATAGATATTGTTTGCCAAATATGGTTACAGAAACTTAAATATACACTACACATTAATCTAAGATGTGATTTATATTATGGTTTTTAAAGCATTTGAATAGTCTTCAAGATACTTTGTTAATCTAAAATACCCTTCGAGTGACTTTTAGATGTTTGAAACATTTGGTTTAATTGACACTAAATATAACCCAAATCGGCCTATTTTAGTAATCTGAGTCAAAATTAGCATCTACAGAAATGTTCATATTCTTACCTTTCGTGTAGAAGGCTGGAAGAATACATGAAACAAATTATAAAACAATGTATTAGTATATATCCTAGAATGTAAACCTTGCACCAAAGCATTGACAAATAAAACACTTAAAAAAAGAAATGAAATTCTACCTTTGTTTTCCTCTTGCTCTTGCCTTCTTCTTCATCTTCATCATTGTATGGTTGAACTACATTAATGGTAAAATAAACATGTCAAGTTAAGAGACTTCAGATGTCAGCACAATCAAAAATCATATTACATCACTCACCAATGTCATAATCTTGCTCCATTTTATTCTGATGTTCTTCAGCCTGCCATCAATTAAAAAAATGAAAACTAAAGTGGACACGACATATGAGAGTTAATGCTAACCTACTACATATAATATCTCTCTTTTACCATACACTTCTTTCCATTTTGTCAACAACCCACTCCCTTGCTTTTGACAAATTTCAAGTTCTAGCTGCAATTGTTGACCCTTTTCAACACAACAGCCCATGCTAAAAAATCAAACTCAATAATCAAATTTATTTTGAAACTCTTTTACCTCAATACATCATCAACATCTTTGTATTTTCTAGTTTTCAACCACTTTTTATAAATTATTATAAGCATATCAAAAGATTTCCATATCTTTCAGTTTCAATCCCTTTTTGTAAGTTAATATAAACATATCAAAGTGAATGTTAACATTTTTCTGAAAATTAACCGCGCATTTATAATTTGCTCTTTCGTAACATACATATTTCTAAGAACTTCAATATCAATTTTATTGAAGTTATATTTTCATGTTATTAGTGTACCAAGACAAACCTGTGTACATCCTTTTTGGTGGCAAAGCTCCACCAATACCAACCTGCTTCGGCCTTGTTCAAAACACCAAATAAACACTTGCACTACAAATGATCTCAATACCAATATCACCTTGTTCAAAACAACTATACATAACTAATACAACAACTAACATGGAACTTTTATTCATACAAACATAGTTTGTCATACACAGCAAATTCTTGGAATAAAAACTCAAAAGGAATTTTTACAAACTCATATCTACCTATAAAGACATTCAAAAATTGTTAAATATCAATAGATCTAGTAAAAAAAACTCGAAAAATAGCTTAAAACAGCGGCGGCGCGGCGACCACTTTTCTGGCGAGACAATAACGGCGGCGGAGTCTCGTGGCGGGGCGTGGCTGATACAACAAAAAAACGCAATATAAATTAATAGAAACCCATATCAACATATAAACATCAAGAAAAACTTTTAAAATTTTAGATCTATTAAAAAAAAAAAAAAAAAAAAAAAAAAAAAAAAAAAAAAAACAGCCTTTAGATCTATGAATAAAAACCTTAGATTAATTAAGAAAAACCTTCGGTGGTGATGGTTTAGTTAGGTGAAGATGACGTTTGGCAGAGGTGGGTCTGGTGGAGGTGAGTGAGGACGGCGGAGGTGAGTTAGGCGGTGGAGTGGTGGTGATGTGTGTTTTTTGTGGTTGAAGTGTAATGTAGTGGTGATGCGTGTTTTATTACTATCATAATTTAATGTCCTTTTGGATGACTGATCGATTGATCTTCATTACCGGTTCTCAAATTAATTGCATTCTTTCACACATTTTCACTCCAAAATATCATGATTCATGACATTAATACAAAAATATATATGATTATGTGGACTTAAGTATATTTATCATTTTTCATGTTTTTAATAACTTTATAAATTTTAAAAATACACCTTATAACATATATGTTATTGTTATTTATAAATATTATTATCAGTATATACTAAATTAATGTATTTGCACGGAATTATAAATATAGAAAAGAAAACACGAGTTACTGTGACATGTAAATGAATACACGAGTTATACATATTTAAACGACTCATGTTATTCCTCTTTATAAGATTAAACAATGATATCTGGAAAAATATTCTTTTTTTTAACTATTTGCATTTAATAACAACTCGTGTTATTCTCTTTATAAGTTTAATTTGCGCACGAGTTTAAAAATTAAATACATCTTAAATTATTATTACAGTTATATAAATATCAAAATGAAGTCACAACCTGATAACCCTCAAATTGTGCATATTTTTGGTAGCGTTATTCGTACTTTTATATGTGTTATTTGGTTATATTTATATGCTTTTGTTACTAAATCGTACCAAAGTATGTTTGCAAAGTGTATGTAGCCAAAAACAGAAAAAAGGAAGAAAAAGATGAAAGAATGAGGAAGAAGGAAATATTTATGATCGTACGGAGATTCTTGTGTCAAGTTTCACACCAAATAGGAATTTCAAAGAATGAAGGTCCAAGTACTCAAATTGACAAGTTCCAAGACAAAGAAAAGATTAAGTTTGGATGAAGAACCAAGAGCCAAAAGAAAGAAACAAGCTAAAACGCCAAAAGTACAAAAATGAGTATACAACAGCACTCCATCCGATCGGATGCAGCCCGCAACCGATTCGGATGGAGGCCATTTCTGAAGACCAACCGATCGGTTGGAGCCAATACCGATCGGTTGAAGGTGACCTGTAATCCCAAACTTCATCATTAAGTATTGCTTCTTCATACCAACGATTCTAGACCTTTCCCAAGTGTATTCTAGGCCATTCCACTCTGTTTGGAGGCCAAGTGAAGCATTAAAGACCCTAGGGCTTGAGAGTAGTATAAATAGAAGCCTTTTTGCAATCATTTGAGACACACAATTACCAATTAACTCTCTAACCATCAACCACTCTCACAATACTCTCAAATTCGTCCTTAGAAGTCCAGGAAACTTTGGAGGTTCAAGAAGTCAACATTTGAAGGTCAAAACATCAAGAAGTCAACACCAATACTTTGGGTATCACTACCTTATCATTTGTAATCTTATTTCAATTATTGTAAGACTTTCAATCATGATTTATAATGTTCAAAGTTTAGAGTTTATGTTCATGTTTGCTATGAGTGGCTAGTGCCTTTGAGCACTTGCTTAGATGATGTGTATTGCTTATTGATTTGCGTATGATTGTGATAACATGTTTTAATTCAATTTCAAGTTGATTCTAAGATCCAATTGTGATTAAGTTTTGTAGTGACATTTGTTAATCAAGTTTGTCTAGTTGTTAATAATTCTAAAGGTCGAAAGATTTATTGTTATTCAACTAGTTATAATCATTTGTCTATGAATGATTGTTTTTACCCATTATTCTTGATTAAACAAAGAAAGTTAATTGCGGTTGTAATAAGAATGCTTTTGTCTATCAAATGGGATTGATTGTAAACTATTTCAAGGGTCAAAAGATTAGTAGTTTATAATCAATTGTAACTCATTTGTCTATGAATCGGTTACCTTTTTTATTGACCATTTCCTAAGCGTATTTGATAAAACAAGAGATTATTTTTGTGTTTAAGTTTGTTACCCCAAACTTATGAACCTTGAATTGATTGGTTAAACGTAATGCTTGTTTTTATGAACTAAAATCTTGACGAAGGTTTAACTTGTAAGAACAATAGATTAGTTCACCAAACTAATTATCATAACCAACATGTTCTCAAAAGTTATCACAATCATGTTTATCAAGAAGTAGTAAACTAGTCTAAGCAAGTGTAGTTTTAATCATTTGAAGTATTATATTTTCATCATTGCTTGTTTAAGAGATTTACTTTTAGTAGCTTAGCATCTGATTCACTCACAAATCCCTGTGAACGATCCCGACTTACCATCATAATCTTGCTATAACGGACGAGTTCACTTGCTCGTATGTGTTATTTCTAGATTCGGTAATTCGACCTTTATAAATTTAAAACTTGTACACACACGTAACACATCAAGTTTTTGGCGCCGCTGCCGGGGATTTTTTATTGTGTTTTTGTAAGTTTGAGAAGTCCATTTCTTTCCAAGTTTGTTTTCATAGAAAAAAAAAGTTTTCTGAGCTGTCCATCCGATTGGTTGCCCATTTATCAATTTTACCGAGACTCCTATCCGATCGGTGTTACATTCATCCGATCGGATCACTTCATAACCAATTTTACCGAGACTCCTATCCGATCGGTATTATATTCATCCGATCGGATCACCAACACTGATTTTCTAAATTGTTTTCATTCTTCGCTCGTGTGTTTAGACATTGCCTCGATTCTCTTGGGAATTGTATGAACACTCGTTCAACTGGAGTAGAGCCAATTTCACCGCTTTCCGATCCTGAAAGTTTAATTCGAACAAGAACAAGAAGACGAAGAACACCCTTTGTTTCATTAGCCAACCGTGTACCAAGAATACCAAACCCACCGTTTGATAACCTTTTCGAAGCCAAAGTCGTTTATAACCCATTTACTGATCAACCTTTTCCCATGGCTGATGATCAACCCATGTGGGCCGCCAACCGAGCCGTAGCACCCACTCCTGGATCTGCTATTGTTCCTGTTAACCTTGGTAACAATTTCACCGTAAAAGGTCACCATCTCTCTATGATCAAAGACCGTCAATTCGATGGCCGTTCGAGGGCTGATCCTCACAAACACATTGCCGAATTCATCGAAATTTGTGGCATGTTCCGATATAGCGAAACCGATGTCGACGCCATTAAACTCAAACTTTTTCCATCATCACTTGCTGGAGATGCAAAAGTGTGGTATAACGAATTAACCCCTGGAATTATCAATACTTGGGAGGAGATGAGGCAAGCTTTTGTAAGCCGATTCTTTCCACTTGCCATGTTTGACCGACTCATGGGAGAAATTCGTGCTTTCACACAAAATCCTAATGAATCACTCGTCGAAGCCTAGCTTCGTATGAAAGATTTGCTTCGTAGTTGTCATGGACATGGTTTAGGACGAGGAACCATTATCTAAATCTTCTACCATGGACTGATGAAACATCTCAAGGAATTCTTGATGCTGGAGGAATTTTTCTCTATAAGACTCCTAATCAGGCATATCAATTGCTTGAAGACCGAGTACTTCTCAAACTCGATTGGTCAAAAGATTCCAAAACCAAACCCTTACGAAAAACAGTTGCTTTTGCTGAAAGTTCCGAAACCTCTAAACTCATGGAGAAAATGGAAGCCTTGACTTCCAAAATCGACTCGCAATACAAAGATCTTAAAGGAGAAATGAAAGAAATGCGAGACGGTTGTAACAACTGTGGAGGTAGTCACCCATCATCAGAATGTGACGATCAACCAATGGGCGGACCCAAAGAAGGAGAAGCTAATTATGTCCAAGGAGGATACCGTGAAAGCGGTTATCGTGGTAATTATTATGGGAGAAATTCTGTAAATTGGCAAGATCTCCAACAAAGGGATAACAACCGTGATTCTCAACCACGAGTAGACAATCAAACTCCACAGACCTCTGATAAAAAACCGGAAGAATCCGATTTTGAAAAAATGATATGAGAATTCGTGATTGCTCAAAAATCAACCAATGAGTTCGTCAAGAACCAATTTTTCAATCTTAAAACCCAAGTTGAGCAAGGTCAGAAAAATCATCAAGCATCTATTCAAGATCTTGAAAACAAGTTCGGTAGACTTTCTGATCAAATTTCTTCCCAACCATCTGGTTCGTTACCAAGTAATACCCAATCCAACCCTAAACCAACATCATCTGGATCAAACGATAAAACTTATCGTCCACCACAGACTAGAAATGAGCATATCAATGATGTATTCACAAGAAGTGGTCTCTCTTATGATCCACCACCCAATCCGAATAATACCACGATCATCCATGATGAAAGTGAGGATGAAATTGTAGAAGCTGAGAAGGAAAATACTCCAAATATACCCACCAAAGAAAAACCCATCCCACCAGTCAAGGCGTACACACCAAAGATTCCATATCCTTAACGCCTTAAGAAAGAAAAGATGGAAGAGCGTTATAAGAAGTTTGTTGAAATGATCAAAGAGGTTAGACTCAATGTACCCCTCGTTGATGTTCTAGCTGGAATGCCCAATTATGGGAAATTTTTAAAGGAACTTCTGAATAACAAGAGTAAGTTGGAACAAATATTCGCTACCTTTCTCAATGAAGAATGCTCAGCCACTGTTCAGAACAAAATTCCACCAAAACTCGGAGATCCCGGAAGTTTTCTGATTCCATGCACGTTAGGAAACAACATCACATGCGATGCTTTAGCCGATCTTGGTGCAAGTATCAATTTGATGCCCTATTCGTTGTATTCTAAACTTTTCATCAATACCTTGAAACCTACAAGGATGAGTATTCGATTAGCCAATCATTCTTACCAATATCCTGTTGGGATAGCTGAGAATATGCTTGTCCAAGTTGGTAAATTTGTTTTTCCCGTGGACTTTGTTATCTTAGAAATGGAGGAAGATAGTAGAGTACCTCTTATTTTAGGAAGACCTTTCCTAAACACCGTTGATGCTATCATCAAAGTAAAAGGTAAAGAACTCAATCTTGGAGTTGGAGAAGATAGAATTACCTTTTTAATCGATAAAGCAATGTAGTATCCATATTCCAGTGATGACACTTGTTTTAACATTGACATAATTGATGAAGTCACTGATGAAGAAGTGGATGCATTACTTGACGATTCTGATCCATTCATGACTACTTTAGAGAAAATTAGTGAAACAGACTTTGATAAAGAATTCGCTGATTTTATGGAAGTAAAATTCGAGGAGGATATGGAAGAAGTTGAAGAAGGAGAAATAGTAGAAGAGAATTTCGAAGAAATCACCTTTAATGATCAATTGAGGATCAAAACATCTCTTCAAGAACCACCAACTGATCTTGAGCTGAAACCACTTCCCGATCATCTTGAATATGCTTACTTGGAGGATAATTCACTTCTTCCAGTAGTCATATCGTCGTTGCTCAATGACAATGAAAAAGGATGTCTCATCTCTGTTCTCAAGAGGCATAAAGAAGCTTTTATGTGGAAAATATATGATATTCTAGGAATTAGCCCTGATTTCTGTAAACACAAAATCAATTTCGAAGAAGGTGTTAAACCCGTTGTGGAAAGACAACGTCGACTCAATCCCAACATGAAAGAAGTTGTTAAGAAAGAAATCATCAAACTTCTTGATGCCGGTATCATTTACCCCATCGAGGATAGTCCTTGGGTGAGTCCAGTTCACTGTGTTCTGAAAAAAGGAGGAATGACTGTTGTGACTAACGAACGGAATGAACTAGTTCCTACTAGAACTGTCACTAGATGGCGAGTATGTATTGATTACAGGAAATTAATAAAAGCCACCAGAAAAGATCATTTTCCTCTACCTTTCGTGGATCAAATGCTTGAGAGATTAGCAGGGAACAAGTACTTTTGTTTCCTTGATGGTTTTTCAGGATATTTCCAAATTCCTATTTATCCTGCCGATCAAGAAAAGACTACATTCACATGTCCCTTTGGAACCTACGCTTACCGGCGTATACCTTTTGGTCTTTGTAATGCACCTGCGACTTTTCAAAGGTGTATGATTGCTATATTCCAAGACATGCTTGAAACATCTATGGAAGTTTTCATGGATGACTTTTCAGTTTTTGGAAGCTCATTTGAAGCTTGTCTTTCTAATCTCGATAAAATGTGTTAGGAATTAAACCTAACAGTTGGTACTGTCAGTTATAAGTTAGTACTGCTGATGACCATATTGAAGAATACACTAACAGTACTAATTCAGTTAGTACTGTCAGCATAAGAAGTTAGTACTGCTTATAATTTTTGTAAACGTGTAATAGATAATTATAGAAAGGATTTTGTGTATATCCTACTTATATAGAATTATAGTTATCTTGTACAGGAATCCTTGGTTTATAAAAGAATATCCTATGTTAGGTTTTTGATATAGAAGAACGATATATCTTGTTAAGATTCAAGATTGTAAACCCTAGTGATAGAAGATCACTCGTATTATTGATATAATAATATTGAATCGTTTTGGAAGAAAAACAATTGTTTCTTGTTCATACACTTACATACAAATACACTGTTCCATTCATTGATCATACATACAATTAATCTTCTAAGTGTTAACTAGTAAATTCCGCGTGCTAGTTAATATTACTCAAAGTATCTATCTAACACAAGGTGTGTGTTTAGATCCGGTCAAGTGGTATCAGAGACAGGTTACTGATACTTTGAATTAGAAGATTCTCTTTTTGCGTAAGAAGAACAGATGGACATGGAGACATCTACAACCAATGTTGCTGCTAAGTTACCAATGCTCAATCCTAATGAATTCGATATGTGGAGATTAAGAATTGAGCAATTCTTCCAGGTGCAGGATTATGCACTTTGGGAAATCATAGAAGAAGGGAATTCATTCAAGCCTACAACCACTACAACAGTAGTTGAGGGTAAGACTGAAACAACTGTGCAAACAAAGCCAATGACTACTAAAGAGAAGGCCCAGTACAAGAATGATCTTAAGGCAAGAAGCATGCTGCTTATGACCATTCCTAATGATCAATTATTGAACTTCAGTAAGTTCAAGTGTGCCAAGACTTTGTTTGAAGCTATTGTTGCCAGATATGGTGGTAATGAAGCCACCAAGAAAACTCAGAAGACACTACTCAAGCAACAATTTGAGAACTTCTCAGCTACAAGCAATGAATCACTAGATCATATGTTCAACAGACTTCAGATGCTAGTGAGTCAACTTGCTATTCTTGGAATTGAGATGCCTCTGGAAGATCTCAACTCTAAATTGTGAGGATGATCAATACACTATAAGGTGGTTAAACCTTTGTTCTTTGTGTATATGATATATTGAGTTAATATGATTAAGTATGCGGAATCTACTTAATCACACTTAGAAGGTTATTTTGGTTATGGAAATGGAAAGTAATGCTTTAGTAACGAACAATGAACATGCAATGTTAACACCAAACGATTCAATATTATTCAAGATAATACGAGTGATCTTCACTATCACTAGGGTTACAAAATCTTGAATCTTATGTTTCTATGACTTATGATATTGTTGTGTTTGTTCTATGTTCTTAACAGTTATATCTAAGCACTTAATTAGTCACTCTATTTGTCACACATATATCTAGTCTAAGATCTTTCTTTTATAGTTCAAGAAAGATCTTTACAATATTGTTAAGTCTTGTCGAACACTTGCTAGTTTATCTTATGTGTGTCAGTAACTTAGATACAACATGTATCTATGTACACAACTTGTTACTGATCATTTTGTCCAAAGATATTATCTACAGTATATTCTTGACTTTAGTGTATACTTATCCATCCACCAAGCAGACTTAACATTCGAAGAGCAGACTTAATCTTGGTACTCACCAAAATTAATCACTAGACTTAACCACCAGACTTAATATTCAAATACCAGACTTAACCAGCAGACTTAACCAGGTAGCAGACTTAACACTACTGCAACCAGAATTAATCACTTAAGAGAATTTCCCGATACTTAATCTTCAGAATATTTAATTCCCAACAATCCTACCCTAAACATGTGAACCCTTTTCAACATGTTTTCTGAATTAAATGAGGAATTGTGAAGATCTTTCAAATACTTCATAGTCAGACCCTTGATCTGAGCTTTCTTCTGTTCTGTGAGATTGAATATCTTTCTCAGTAACTCATCTGCTTTCTTTTGACTTCAACAATATCAATACACATCTTCAGGCTTCAAACATGACCTAAAAGATGGTGCAATTTCCTTGGGTGGAGGAATTATAAGAGGCAATGGTGCTGTGTATCTTGGATGCTTGTTTCAACAAGTGAAATCATCTATCAGCATGCCTTTGCAAGTGATGAACAAACGTAGTGAACTGAAATTGAAACTTTTCTCCGTTTGACCTAGATAGAACTTTCTCCTTTTGAATGCTTCATCCCATCTGAATATACATAATACTCCAGAATCTTGTTCATGAAGAAGAGATTATCAGCTCTATTCTTGTCATTTTCAACCTCTATGTCATCATCTTGTATGCTCTTGTCTTTTCCTCCCTTTCATTGGTTAATCTTCCTTCTTTGGGTTTATTTCCTCCCCTGGATTGCAAATAACATTTCCTCCCCTGTTTGGAAGATCTCTCATAATGTACCAAAATATTTCTCTCCCCATCATCTGATCTATCAATTAGAACTTGTTATCAGACAATGTTGTACATGTAGCCATCAATTCCTTAAGAGTTTAATTTGCTGCCCTCAACACTTCTAGGTGTGTTAACTCCTATGAGAGGTGATTCATAGGGCATTGACTCATTATCCATCAATGGATGGTTTTACTGAGTCTCTTTGAAAATCCTTTTTAAGAAACTTTTGACTTAGCAGTATGTTCATGATTTTATTATAGAAAAATCATACTGCTTTCAACCATTTTGAAGGGATTAAGTGTATAACAGACACTTAATCTAGAATTCGGTTTAAAGCAACCTCTGGTTGTGTGAACCAATGTTTTTCAGTTATAAATAACTGCATGTGTAAAGATAAACCTATTCAAAAGGCTTTCTTGACAGGGTTTCTAGCTCATAGCAATTGTTACCTCTAACACAAGTGTAAGATTCACTGTTGCTAGCTGTTCTTTCTATCAGATGTCTTTAGACTTGCTCATTATACTTAAAAGTATAAAATGATAGAAAGTGAGTTGTGTCAGTTACTATCTGATCAACTAAGTCATCAATTCAATGTGAAATATCATAATCAGGTTTCAAGAAAGAAGTTTTAAGGAGGTGTAAATTCCCAAACTCTTTCTATCATGAACCTATTATGTCAGCAACTGTATTATCATTCTGCTACTCACACATTTCACTTGAAACATCCTTTGTGTTCACATGTTCATACCTGAATTTGTTAGTCTAAAACCAAAAGAATAATGTACAAAGCACTTGTCTTATATTAGAATAAACATATGATTAACTGTATGAATAACACAATTCAAATTTGTACTAATTGATAATACTAGCAGTAGAAATCCATTTCATATATACAAAGATACACAGTTTTAAATTATTGAGGATTAAGCATTCCAATACTTGCTACCAAGTACTGAAACCTTCCAACATCAAAAGCTTTTGTTAGCAGATCTGCAAAGTTGTGTTCTGAAGCAATTTTAAGAACTTGAATTAATCTTTTCTCATTGCAGTCTCTTATAAAGTGATGTCTAATTTCAATGTGTTTTGTTTTAGAATGTTGTACTAGATTTTTAATAATGCAAATTGTACTACTATTATCAATATGAATAACAGTGTTCATAAAATTGTACCCATAGTCAAGAAGTTGGTTTTAAAGCCATAGGACTTGAGCACAACAACTTGCAGCAGCTACATATTCAGCTTCAGTTGTTGAAGTAGCCACAATTGTTTGCTTCTTACACTGCCATGAGATAAGTCTACACCCAAGGAATTGACATCCTCCAGTTGTTGACTTTCTGTCCAAGCTAGCACCAGCATAATCACTATCCGAAAATGCTACCAAGTCAAAAGGTAATTCCCTTAAATACCATAGACCCAACCTAGGTTGACCCTTTAGATACCTAAAAATTCTCTTGACTGCTGTTAAATGAGAAACCTTTGGAGTTACTTGAAATCTTGCACAAGCACAAACAGAGAACATGATATCAGGTCTTGATGATGTACGATACATCAAAGAGCCTATCATAGATCTGTATGTGTGTACATCCACATTTTCTCCATCAATATCTTTAAGAAGTGGATTCTCATATTCCATTGGTGTGCTTGCCATTTTTGAATCAGCAAAGTTGAAATTCCTAAGTATCTCAGCAACATATTTATCTTGACTAATAAATATGCCTTCATATGACTGTTTAACTTTCAAACCCAAAAAGAATGTAAGTTCTCCCATAGAACTCATCTGAAACTTATCATGCATAAGCTTCTTAAACTCCAAACACATCTCCTTCCTTGTAGATCCAAAGATGATATCATCCACATACACCTGCACTAACAGAAGATCCTTCTTGTGCTGTTTGATGAAAAGTGTCTGATCAATCTTGCCTTTTTGAAATCCATTCATTTTTAAATAGGAAGCCAGTGTTTCATACCAAGCTCTTGGTGCCTGATGTAGGCCATATAGAGCTTTTACAACTTTGTACACTTTGTCTGGACTGTCAGGATCAATGAAACCAAGAGGTTGTGAGACATAAACCTCTTCTTCAATAGTACCATATAAAAAAGCACTCTTGACATCCATTTGATAAACCGTGAAGCCTAAAAATGAAGCATAAGCTAAGAAAAGCCTAATTGCCTCAAGTCTTGCTACTGGAGCAAAAACCTCATCATAGTCTATCCCTTCTTGTTGTATGTACCCTTGGGCTACTAATCTAGCCTTATTCCTAATCACTATTCCCCTTTCATCCCTTTTATTCTTGAAAACCCATCTAGTGCCAATTACCTTTTGTTCCTTAGGTAAATCAACTAGCACCCATACCTTCTGAATCTTGAACTGAAGAAGCTCCTCTTGCATAGCCTCTACCCAGCTTGAATCATCTAGGGCTTTAAGAATGTTCTTTGGTTCATCTTGTGAGAGAAAACATACAAACAAGCAAGAGTTTGAAAACTCATGCTGTTTTGAAGCATAAAGGGCATCAAGAAGCCCTTGTTGGTCTGAAGACATCAGTTGTTGTCTTGTCTTCACACCTGATTGTACATCTCCAATCACATTTTATAGGGAGTGGACTTTGTGAATCCTTGTGTGTGGAGTAGAAGGAACTTGATAATCAGGTGGGAGATTACTCAAATCCACCTCATCTTCTGTTAATTCTGCTTCTTCAGTTAATTCTGTTTCAGCAGCATTATCAATAGCAGAACTATTTTCTTGTTCCTTTGTTCCATCTTCCTTGTGTTCATCTTCAACATCTTCTTTAGCTTTACCAGAAGAAGATTCACCATTTATTGAAGTTGAATCCACACTTGTACTTGACCATATTGGCATCATCACATAATCTTGATTTGTCTCCTTTTCTAACCTTGCCTCATCTGATGTTTCATCAGCTTTTGAACCTGAAAATTCATTAGTTTCTACAACAATAGGCACATAATTCATTGAATGGGTTAGAGTCTCAAGATCAAATAGCCATTTCGGTCCTTGACCTTCTACATTGGATTTATGCTCTAAAAATTCCACATGCAGGTTTTCCTCTACTTTCTTAGTTCTTAAGTTGTATACTCTAAATGCTTTACTATTGAGAGAATATCCAACTAAGAATCCTTCATCTGCTTTACCATCAAATTTTTCTAGATGGTCTAAGGTATTCAGAATTGTCACATGACATCCAAAAGGTCTAAGAAATTCTATTGCAGGAGTTCTACCTCTAAAAAGTTCATATGATGTCTTATTGTGAGGCTTGACAACTAAAACTCTATTCTGGACATAGCATGCAGTGTTGACTGCTTCAGCCCAAAAAGTGATAGGCAACTTGGAGTCAGCTAACATAGTTCTAGCAGCTTCTATTAGTGTTCTATTTTTCCTCTCAGCAACACCATTCTGTTGTGAAGTTCTAGCAACACTAAATTATCTCCTAATACCTTTTTCTTTGCAGAAATCATCCATAACTCTATTCTTAAACTCTGTCCCATTATCACATCTAATGACTTTTAGTTTCTTGTCTACTAGGTTTTCTATCTCTGTAATGAATGTCTTAAGAATGCTAGGTGTCTCATCCTTAGAACTTAAAAAGAAAACCCATGTAAATCTACTATAGTCATCAGTAATAACTAGACAATATCTCTTATGCTGCATACTTCTAACATTTGTAGGACCAAATAAGTCCATATGAAGCATAAACAATGATTGATTGATAGAGTTAAAAATCTTGGGCTTACAAGTGGCTTTGTGTTGTTTGCCTTTAAGACAAGCAATGCATGTTTGATCATTTTCAAATTGTTTTTGAGGTAAACCTGTTACCAAACCATTCTTAACAGTCTGATTTATGATTTTGAAATTAATATGACCAAGCCTCCTATGCCATTTAAGTGACTCCTCTAATGTAGCTTTTGCAAGTAAATAAGTAAGTGCCTCTTTAGGAACAATGTTCTTCATATCAACACTGTACATATTGCCCTTTCTAGGAATTTTAAGAAGTACGTGACTTTCATCAGGCATCTTAAAATCAGGAGAAAGCACAAGACATTCAGTGTCACAGAAAAGAACTTTGTTCTTTTTGTCACACATTTGTGAGACACTAAAGAGATTATACTTAAGTTCTCTTACAAAGTATACATCTTCAAAGTCTAAATTTCCTGTTTTAATGGTACCTTTACCGGAAATTTTGCCACCAACACCTCCTCCAAAGGTAACATAGCCTCCATCTATTGATTGAAAATATGAGAGATAAGACTTGTTGCCTGTCATGTGCCTTGAACATCCACTGTTTGAGTATCCTTGATCCTCTTAATTATCATATGAATGTTCATGCACATTAATAAGGAGTATTAGTTTCCTTTGGGGACCCAAGCCATTACTGACTTGGACCTGCCTCTTGCATCAATGAAATTTAATCTCTTGAGAACAGCTGATGCAACATTGGATTTAAGAATCCAACATGCTGAGGCCTTCACAGCATTTGCCCTGTTTTCCCAAGCAGCAGTATTAACTACTTGCCTAGCAGTATTAACTGTTGGCTTTGCAGTTGTACCCTTAATTTTCCAAACTTGCTTTTGGACCACTGCTTTTAATTGAATGGGCCTTTTAACAGTTTTTGATGCATTTTTGTAAGTTGTTTTTGCACCCTTAGCTGTTGATTTTGGGTAACTAGTCTTAAATGGTCTATCAGCAGGATCTGTGTTTGATCCAGACTTGTTTGAGACTACTCTGGGTTTTGTTCTATTAGCATTAGAGTGAAAGTGAGATTTAGATGTTTGCCTTTTGTAGACCACTCTATTGTTTTCATACCCAGATACCCATTGGTTGCAGAAAGTTGCAAGATGGTCAAAACTACTACATGTGTAACAAGCTTTGTTATAAAAAGCAAAGTCATCACCTAGTTGGTGAGACTTGAGGTTATTCCAACTCCTTTGGTTACCTCTGGGCTTGTTTGTAGTTCTATATTGTTCACAATATCTAACTAGTTGCCTAACATGTTTTACATTGGACTTAGGCCTATCAGTATTGTGATTGACTATCTTAGGAACACTTGTTCCTGATTTATTAACCAAGTCAGGTTTAGACATAACCTGTTCATCTTCATCATCATCAGATACCCAGTCTTCAATGACTACTCTATCTGATCTTCTATCAGAGGACACTTTGTCCTCAGGAAGTGAAGTTTTACTTAAACTTCCACTTACTTTCTTAGGTTCATCAACAACTAGCTTTGTTTTTGGTTGTACACCATATTGTAGCTCAGGTTGTTGAAATTCAGGGACACCTAAATTTTCTAGGTCAATCCTTGGGGGTTTAGGGATTCCTCTGTAAGGAGGTGGGACACTCTTATATCCTATTCCTGACTTAGCTCTGTTGATCACTTGACATTCAATCATGTTAGTAACACCCCTAGAAGCATGATCTAGAGTTTCTACACTTAATTGAATATTATCATTTTTTGCTTTAATCCTATCATAAGCATCTCTTAAAAGCTTAATTTCAGCATCTCTAAAGAATATGTCCGGTCTTAGAAGAGCTTTGTCATCAGAAAAAGCAATTTCATTTTCTTTATAGTATATGATATGCTTTTCTACTGATTTTAAACCACATTTATAGTCTACTAAGTCTTGTTGAGTTCTGCTTAGGACTTTCTTTTGGTCATCATAATGTTTGATTAAAGTTTGTAATTCTTTAAGAGCTGTGCAAGTATTAGAACAAACTTTATGATTTTGTACCTCAGTAGAGAAAGCCATGAGTGCCATCTGTGAAGAATCTTCTTCTTCATCAGCCATGAAACTCCAATCAAAACCTAGCCCATCAATAGCTACCATAGCTTTTGAGTTTGGCTTAGAAACCTCCCTTGTTTTGGATGTGCTTCCAAAACCTTTGTTCTTGCTATCTTGCCGCCTTGGCCTTCTACATTCTCTTGAGAAGTGCCCCATCATGTGGCAGTTATAGCACTCTATCTTTGACTTGTCAAAACCAGCAGTATCAGTGTTGCTGATTAAGAGCTTCTTCCCCGTCCTTTGATAGAACTTCTTGGCTCTCATGCTAAGAAGAGAAATTTGCCATTTTAGGTCCATTTCCTCTAGATCATCATCATTGATCTCTTGGAAGTCTTCATAAGTGAGCATGGACCCATCATTTCGACTTGTGAGAAATGCACAACATGTTTTCTCATCCAAAATACCCATGGTACTGCTTGATGAACTAGCAGCACCAACACCATCAACAACTTTCACCTCTTCACTTGATTTTGAGGTACTAGGAGTTGACATAAATGCCATGTTCCCAGTATTAGAATTAGTACCTCCATTTTTTTTCAAATCTTGCTCCATAATCTTAAAGTTGCTATACAAATCTATCAGTTCCATTGTATCAAGGTCTGGCTTGTTCTTCCAGACAACAACATGTATAGCCCACTCTTCTGGTAAGCTTCTCAGAAATTTTGAGATTAAATCTTCTTGAGGTATTTCAACCCCAAGAATAGCAAGTTGGCTCACAATATTCTGAAGCCTATTAAACATATGGTCAAGAGATTCATTGTTGGTAGAGGAGAAGTTTTCAAACTGCTGCTTGAGCAGTGTCTTGTGGGTTTTCTTGGTGGCTTCATTTCCACCATATCTGGCAACAATAGCTTCAAATAATGACTTGGCATCTTTGACCTTGCTGAAGTTTAAATGTTGATCATTGGGAATGGTCATCATCAGCATGCTTCTTGCCTTTAAGTCATTTTTCTTCTTTATTCTGTCTTCTACAGATGTTGGTTGTTGTTGCAGAGTTGTCACCACTTTGCCGTCCACAGTTGATGTAGTGGTTGTAGGCTGGTAAGAGTTTCCATCTTCAATGATTTCCCAAAGTGCATAGTCTTGCACTTGGAAATATTGCTCTATCCTTAGCCTCCACATCTCAAACTCATTCTGTTTGAGCATGGGTAGTTTTGCAGCAACATTGGTCTGAATAGATTCAACGTCCATTTCTTCTTCTTCTTCTTCTAAATCAACTATATCAGCCTTGCTCTAATACCAATTGTGAGGATGATCGATACACTATAAGGTGGTTAAACCTTTGTTCTTTGTGTATATGATATATTGAGTTAATATGATTAAGTATGCGGAATCTACTTAATCACACTTAGAAGGTTATTTTAGTTATGGAAATGGAAAGTAATGCTTTAGTAACGAACAATGAACATGCAATGTTAACACCAAACGATTCAATATTATTCAAGATAATACGAGTGATCTTCACTATCACTAGGGTTACAAAACCTTGAATCTTATGTTTCTATGACTTATGATATTGTTGTGTTTGTTCTATGTTCTTAACAGTTATATCTAAGCACTTAATTAGTCACTCTATTTGTCACACATATATCTAGTCTAAGATCTTTCTTTTATAGTTCAAGAAAGATCTTTACAATATTGTTAAGTCTTGTCGAACACTTGCTAGTTTATCTTATGTGTGTCAGTAACTTAGATACAACATGTATCTATGTACACAACTTGTTACTGATCACTTTGTCCAAAGATATTATCTACCGTATATTCTTGACTTTAGTGTATACTTATCCATCCACCAAGCAGACTTAACATTCAAAGAACAGACTTAATCTTGGTACTCACCAGAATTAATCACTAGACTTAACCACCAGACTTAATATTCAAAGACCAGACTTAACCAGCAGACTTAACCAGGTAGCAGACTTAACACTACTGCAACCAGAATTAATCACTTAAGAGAATTTCCCGATACTTAATCTTCAGAATATTTAATTCCCAACATAAATTCTTAAGGAGTCTACCATCAGAATGGGCTATGCATGTTGTTGTATGGAAGAACAAGCCTGATATAGATTCCATGAGCTTAATGGATCTATATAGCAACTTCAAAATTGTGGAGCAAGATGTGAAGAAGGTTGCTGGAACAAGCACAAGTTCAAGCTCTGGGAATTTGGCCTTTGTGTCAACTCCCAGTACCTCAAGTCCAGAAGATGAAGTGCAAGTTGCTGGAGCAGTTGGTACTGCTAGTTCAAATATTGGTATTGCTAGTACTTCAAGCAGTACTAATGGACTTTTGGATGAGAATACTTATTGTGCCTTCCTGACTACTCAGCACAATGGAAGTATGTTGACTCATGCAGATCTTCAAGAGAGTGATGAAGATGACATTGAAGAGATGGACATCAAGTGGCAGCTCTCTCTTCTTAGCATGGGAGCTAAGAGATTTTTGAAGAAAACAGGCAAGAAGATAATCATAAACAGCAATGATGTTGCTGGATATGACAAGTCAAAGATTGAATGTTAATTGCCATAAGAAAGGTCATTATTCAAGGGAGTGCAGGATGCCAAGACAACAAGATGGCAAGAACAGAGGCTTTGGAAGCAAAACCAGAGAAGTGGAGGTTACAGACTCAAGCTCAAAGGCTATGGTTTCCATTGATGGCTTAGGATTTGACTGGAGCTACATTGCAGAGGAGGAAGCAGAAGCATCTACAGAGATTGCTCTTATGGCTTTC
The DNA here is from genome assembly GCA_021014915.2 of Artemisia tridentata subsp. tridentata. Lineage (NCBI taxonomy): Eukaryota > Viridiplantae > Streptophyta > Magnoliopsida > Asterales > Asteraceae > Artemisia > Artemisia tridentata. Next base: position 297,634,988 of record CP139501.1, read on the forward strand.
TCAGATTCTGAGGTACAAGTTTCTAAATGTTCTAAATCATGTGATGCTTTAAAAGAATTAGAAACTCTTAGAAAACACTATAATGAACAGAGAATAGAGTTAAACCAGACTATTCACAATCTAGCAAATCATAAAAGGGGTTTAGCTGTGTTAGAAGAGCAAATTGTTCATTATAAGAGTAATGAGTCTACTTTTTCTGATATTGTAACTGTGCTTAAGAGAGATATATTTTTTAGAGATGCTGAAATTAGTGTGTTAAAACATGAGTTGGAAAAGTTGAAACAGGCTAAAGAAAATATTCAAATGAGTGTAGACACATTAGAGTATGCATCTAAGGGTGTAACTAAGATCATTGAATGTCAAATTCTAAATAAGGCTAAGTCAGGTCTAGGGTATAAGTCTGTTCCACCTCCTTATAGAGGAATTCCTACTCCCCCAGGCATAGACTTAGAACATACAGGTTTAGATGAATTTCAACTACCTAAGATGGAATATGGACCTAAACCTAAGGAGAATGAAGTAGTTGAAAAGCCTGTAGAAGTAAGTTTTGAGAGTGCAAGTGATAAATCACTCTCTGAGGACAAGGTGTCCTCTGATAGGTCCTCAAGTAGGGAATCAGATGCTCCAACCATAGAGGATTGGACTTCTGATGATGATGAGAGTGCTCAGGCTGAGGTTAAGCCTGTTAGTGTTAAGATAGAGGAACCAAAAGTTCCTAAGGTGGTCAAGAAAGATACTGTTAGGCCTAAAACCAATGCTAAACCATTTAGACCAACAGTTAAGTATGCTGAAATGTATAGAACCACAAACAAGCCCAGAGGTAACCAAAGGAATTAGAACAACCTCAAGTCTCACCAACTAGGTGATGATTTTGTCTGTTATAGGAAAGTTTGTTTTACATGTGGTAGCTTTGACCATCTTGCAGCTTATTGCAACAATAGGGTAACTAGGTATTCAAGTCCTAGGGTGAACTCAGTAAGACCTCCCACTCACCCTACAAATGCTAGAATGATACCTAGATCAGTTCTTTTAAGGTCTGACCCATGTGCAGTTCATACTGCTAGACCAGAAATTCATACTGCTAGACCATTTAGACCTGTTTACCCAAGACCAACAGTTCAAGGAGCAAAAACAACTTTTAAATCAGCACCAAAAACTGTTAAAAGGCCATTTCAAAACAATGCAGTGATTAACAAACAAGTTTGGAAGCCTAAAGTTGCAATTGCAAACCCAGCAGTTCATACTGCTAGGCAAGCAGTTAATAATGGTAGTTTTAAAAACACTGCTAAGGGAAAATTGGGTAATGGTATTAATGCATCTGTATCATGGGTTTGGAGACCACTTCAATCAAATGGTATTCCAACTGTTCTAAAAAGGTTTAATTATATTGATGCAAGAGGAAAACCTAAGTCAGTGATGGCTTGGGTACCACAAGGAAATTAATTTTCCTTTTTATGTGCAATGTTAGTCATATGTTTATGTATTATGAGACAAGTGCTTTGCACTTTGTTTCCTTGTTTTTGGACTAACACTTGCAGGTATGGATGATAAGCACCAAGGAATTACAAGTGCTTTCTGTTTTGGACTGTATGGTGATTTGGAAGCTTAGTGTGTGATCTTTGCACACAACAAATGGTTATTGGTTCACCATGTCTAACCCACATAAGAACCAACTAGTCCAGAGCAAACGGTTTCTGGTAAAGACTAATCAAATCCGTTTATGGTTAACAATTTACCAAAAATTGTATGGTTATCAACTCACCATATCTAATAGTGAAGAGTTGGCTAGTCCAAAGCAAACGGCTATTGGTAAAGACATATCAAATCCGTTGATAGCTGATAGTTTGCTAAAAACTATATGTGAGTTATAATGTTTCAAATTCATATAAGTTAATACGGTTCTTTGAATTTTTTTGATAATGGTTTGTACTGCTAGTGCAAAGTTTGTACTGCTGAACTAGCCGTTAGAACTGTTGTGTCAGTAATTAATTTTTGTTTAGAAACTAGCCGTTGGAAGATAATTGAGATTTGTACTGACTTAGTTATGGTTTTCAAGGGATCCTCTTCTAGATATTTTAACTTTTATTCTATTATAATCTTCTCCTAAAATAAAAAGTTAAAATATTCTTTAAGTCGGTTAATAGAAACCCTAATTCTCTAAATAATATCTCATCTCACTTTCATCTTCTACTTTCTAACCTAAATTTTCACTATTCACCACAGTCAAATCAATTTTTACTGAGAATATTATGGCTAATTTGGAATTTATCAAGACGCACAACCAGGTTGCTTATTTGGAGAAAACAGAGGAAGGGGATGGACCAAAATTTTATGAGATTGTGGACTTCTTGAACGTGTCTCATATTAGGTATACTTTAACTGTTTCCCCTACTCTTATTGTCTCTCATATCACATAGTTTTGGCAAACTGCCATTGTCAAAATTAGTGAAGAGGAAGACATAGAAATTCACTCCAAAGTGGATGGCATATCTTTTGTTGTTACCGAATCTACTCTTAGGAGACATCTTAAGTTGCAAGATTCAGATGGTATCAACAATATGCTAAACACTGAAATTTGGCAAGAAATTGCTAGAATGGGGTATGATACATCCAATCAAAAACTTACTTTTCAAAAGGGATGTTTCTCCCCACAATGGAGATTTTTTATCCATACTCTCTTACATTGTTTAAGTCCCAAAAGAACATCATGGGAGCAATTCAGTAGCAATATTGCTATTGCTCTCATATGTCTGTCAACAAACAAGGTTTTCAATTTTTCAAAATTTATATTTGAGAGTATGGTTGCTAATGTAAAAAGTAAAACAAAATTTCTTATGTATCCAAGATTTGTTCAAAGCTTTTTGAATAAGAAAAAGAATTTGCTTAAGCAACATAAAGAAATTTTTCCTACTCCTAGCCTACAACAAAAAAAAATTCAAAATATGGCTATGGCAAGTAGATTGTTTAATGGGGTAGAAATCCTCTATTTCCTGAGATGATTCAAGACATTCAGGGTGAAGGGTCAGTAAACCCAACTGATCCCCAACCAACACCCACAATGGTTCCTGAAATAACCCATACACCCCCAATTATCACAACTTATAGGAGAAAGACCACACTTAGTCTAACTAGAGTGGAAACTGGATCCTTGCCCCATGACTCACCTCTCCTAGCAGGTAACACAGCTAGAAGTGATGAGGGCAGTTCTAAACTTGATGAATTGACGGCTATTTGTACCAAGTTATCTACAAAAGTAGAATCTCTGGAAGAAGATCTCAAAAGCCACAAGGATCACTTTGCCAAGGTATACACCAAGTTGACACTCAGGGTGAAGAAGTTGGAAGATCAACTGAAGAAGAAAAGAGCTAAGGTGATACTTGATGAAGATTCTTCAGATGATGGTTCAGATGGTTCAGATGATGATGGTGATGATTCTCCCAAACAGGGGAGGAAATCTGGGAAAGAACAAGGGGATAAGAGATCTGGAACTCAGGGGAGGTATGAAGAAGGTACTAGTGGATTGTATGAAGAAGGTACTGCTGGTTATGATACTAATATGGGTGAGCAAGAGGAAAATCAAGGTACTGCTGAGAATGTTGAAGAAGCAGTACAAACTGCTGATGTTGAAGAAGTAGCAGTACAAACTGCTAAAGACAAGGGCAAAGGTATTTTAATTGAGAAAGAAGAACCTCTGAAAAGAAAGATTAAGCCCAAGACACAAGCTCAAATAGATTATGATGCAGAAGTGGCAAAGAAACTTCAAGAGAGTGAACAAGCTCAAATTGCTACTGATGCAGAACTAGCAAAGAAAATGTCTGAAGATGATGTGATTGATTTTATGGAAGCAAAAAGATTAGAAAAGATGGCTTCAGATGCTCAAATGGATCAAGAACAATTTGAAGAACAACTACAATATCTGATAGCAACTGATCCAATTGTGAAAGCACAAGCAGTGCAACTTGTTAAAGATGAGAGTTTAAGTGCAGAAGTAAAGTCAGAAAAGCTTACAAGCTTCATTTTATTAAAGAATAAGGAAGTTGCTTGGAGTGATCTTATGCAGAAGATCAGGGATAGACAAAAGAGAGGATACAAGAAGAAGATGCCTACAAAGAAAGAACAGATCAGCTTCATGAAAAGTTATTTGAAGAATCAAGCATTTTGGAAGCAGAGTTACTTCAAAGGGAAATTAGATGCTGAGATTGAAAAAGCCTATTATGAAGCCTATGCAAGGATTAACAAGCCATTTCAAACTGATTTTGTGATTGATACTGGACATGGAAAAGAAGAGAAAAGAAAAGCAGAAGTTTTGGAGTCTGACACATCTAAGAAACAAAAGACTGCTACTAAAGGGTTAACAGATGAACAACTGAAAAACATGATTGTAGTAGTTCCTGAATCCACAAACATCAAACCTCTACAAGCAAAACATCCTATTATTGATTGGGAAGTATTTACTGAAGGAAGAATGAAAGGATGGAAAGTTATCAGAGTTGGTGGAATAACTGAGGAGTATAAGCTTTTTGAAGATATGCTCAGAGGATTTGATTGGGAAGATCTCATTCAGTTGTGGAATTTAGTACAAGAAAGATTCAGAGTTGCAGATCCTATTGAGGATAAAGACAAAGAATTGTGGGTATAGTTGAAAAGAATCTATGAACCAGATGGTGGAGAAGCAATATGGAGGTTTCAAGCACAAGTCAAGGAAACTTCTTGGAAGCTTTTTGATACATGTGGTGTTCACAGGATTTCTACCAAGGATGGGATAGAGATATATATGCTGGTGGAAAAAGACTATCCACTCAGATCAGTTGTTTTATTAGCCATGCTATCAGCAACACTCAAGGTTGAAGGAGAATCTGAGATGGCAGATGAGTTAGTTAGAAAGATATTTTATCTTGCAGAGGAAAGGAAAGTCAGATCTAAGAGATTGATGTAGTAGTGTTCGGAAGAATCCCCCCATCATTTACAGAGTTTAATTCAAGAAGAAACTTAGTGATTTGGAGAGAAATCATAAGTTTAAGGGAGGATTGTTAGGAATTAAACCTAACAGTTGGTACTGTCAGTTATAAGTTAGTACTGTTGATGATCATATTGAAGAATACACTAACAGTACTAAGTCAGTTAGTACTGTCAGCATAAGAAGTTAGTACTGCTTATAATTTTTGTAAACGTGTAATAGATAATTATAGAAAGGATTTTGTGTATATCCTACTTATATAGAATTATAGTTATCTTGTACAGGAATCCTTGGTCTATAAAAGGATATCCTATGTTAGGTTTTTGATATAGAAGAACGATATCTCTTGTTAAGATTCAAGGTAGTAAACCCTAGTGATAGAAGATCACTCGTATTATTGATATAATAATATTGAATTGTTTTGGAAGAAAAACAATTGTTTCTTGTTCATACACTTACATACAAATACACTGTTCCATTCATTGATCATACATACAATTAATCTTCTAAGTGTTAACTAGTAAATTCCGCGTGCTAGTTAATATTACTCAAAGTATCTATCTAACACAAGGTGTGTGTTTAGATCCGGTCAAAATGCTTGAAAGATGCGAAGCTACACATCTTGTTCTTAACTGGAAAAAATGTCATTTCATGGTAACTGAAGGAATTGTGCTTTGACACAAAATTTCCAGTGCAGGAATGGAGGTTGATAAAGCGAAAATCGATGTTATCATAAAATTACCACCTCCAACAAACGTTAAAGCCGTTAGAAGTTTTCTAGGACATGCCTGTTTTTACCGCCGTTTTATCAAAGATTTTTCCAAAATATCTCGTCCAATGACAAAACTTCTTGAAAAAGATTCTGTTTTTTACTTCAATGCGGATTGCATAAAAGCCTTTGAAACATTGAAAACCCAACTGACTAGTGCACCCATTATGGTTTCACCTAATTGGTCACTACCGTTCGAGCTCATGTGCGATGCAAGTGATTTTGCTGTTGGAGCTGTATTAGGACAACGTGAAGGAAAACATTTTCGTCCTATATACTTCGCTAGCAAAACACTCAATAATGCTCAACAAAATTACACGGTTACGGAGAAGGAATTGTTAGCCGTTGTTTTTGCTTTCGACAAATTCAGATATTATCTTATGCTTTCAAAAACGATTGTGTTTACTGATCACTCAGCGCTCCAATATCTGTTTACCAAACAAGATGCAAAACCGCGTCGTATCCGATGGATTTTGCTACTCCAAGAATTCGATATCGAAATCAAAGATAAGAAAGGAGCAGAAAATCTAGCTGCTGATCATTTGTCTCGTCTTGAGAATCCAAATTTGGAAGAGTTAAAGGAAGATGAGATTGACGATTATTTCCCTGATGAAACTCTCATGACTGTTGATACAGTGGATGAAAACGAAATTCCGTGGTTTGCAGATTATGCAAATTATCTCGTTGGAGGAATTCTCAGGAAAGGATTAACTCATGCTCAACGAAGTAAATTCTTTTCAGAACTAAAACACTATTATTGGGAAGAGCCTTATCTTTTCAAGATGTGTCCCGATGGGATGATCAGAAGATGTGTTTCTGGTTCCGAAACAAGAAGAATTCTTGATGAATGCTGTTGGGAATTAAATATTCTGAAGTTCAAGAATCGGGAAATACTACAAGTGTGTTCCTGCTGGTAGTGTATCATTTCTGCTGGTATTGTTTCGTTTCTACTGATGATAATGCTGCTGCTAGTGCATCTGATTCCTGCTACTAGCATTATCTGATTCCTGCTGCTAGCGTTAACACATTACTGCTGCTAATGCTCATTACTGCTGCTAAGTGGATAAGTATGAAAAGATATTATTTGTATTTTGGTCAACAATATACGGTAGATAATATCTTATCCCATGTGCTTAGTTAACAAGTTGTGTACACAGATACATGTTGTATCTTATGTACTGACACACTCAAGATAAGTTAGCAAGTAGTTCGACTAGACTTTAAGCAATATTGAAAAGATCTTCTTGGACTATAAAAGAAGATCTTAGACTAGATATTAACGTGTATTATTTTAATTAGAACATATAACTGTTAAGACATAGAACAAACACAAGAATATCACAAGTTGTAAGAACATAAGATTCAAGGTCTTTGTAACCCTAGTGATAGAAAGATCACTCGTATTATTTTGAATAATATTGAATCGTTTTGGTGAAAAGCTTTCATTGTTTATTGTCATATAACTAATCATAACCGTTCCATCTCCATAACAAAAATAACCTTCTAAGTGTGATTAAGTAAATTCCGCGTACTTAATCATATTAACTCAATATTTCATACACACAAAGAACAAAAGGTTTAACCACCTTAACCGTGTGTCGAATCCTAGCAAGTGGTATCAGAGCCAGGCTGATATAGTTGATTTAGAAGCTAAAATAGAAATGGATGTACAAGATGCTCAGGTTTCAAATGTTGCTGCAAAGTTGCCCATGATCAAACAAAATGAGTTTGAGTTATGAAGGATGAGAATTGAGCAATATTTTATGGTTCAAGATTATACTCTTTGGGATATCATTATGTATGGTGATTCTTTTTCACCAAGCTATTCAGATGTTGTCCTTGAAGGCAAAACACTTAGGAAAAGAAATACTGGACCAGTTTCCAATGATGAAAAGATACAGAAGAGAAATGATCAAAAAGCAAGAAATTTGTTGCTTATGACCATTCCTGGTGAGCAGATGCTATCTTTTAACAAGTATCTTGATGCAAAAACTCTTTTTGAAGAGATTTGTGCATGGTTTGGTGGTAATGAAACTACCAAAAAGACACAGAAGACATTGCTGAAACAACAATTTGAAAACTTTACTGCTTTTAGCAATGAAACTCTTGATAAGCTGTTCTCAAGGTTGCACAAGCTTGTCAGTCAGTTAGCTGTGTTGGGTGTTGAGATAGAGAAGGAAGATCTCAACATGAAGTTTTTGAGAAGTCTACCTGATGAGTTCCATACTCATGTTATTGTCTGGATGAACAAGCCAGACATTGAAACCATGAAACTCAATGATTTGCACAACAACTTCAAAATTATTGAACAAAGTCTAAAGAAGTCTGGAAACTATGGTACTAGTTCTGGGAATGCTGCACTCTTATCATTTCCTAGTATTAGTAAGTCTGAAGAGGTAGATGAAGTTGAAAGTGTTTCTAATGCTACTTATGGTGGTCCTTCTACTAGTTCACAAAAGGATGTTGTTGGACTTGGAGATCCAACATTTTATGCCTTTATAACCAGTCAATCTAGTGGTTCTCCTCTAAATCATGAAGACCTTGAGCAGGTAGATGGTGATGATTTGGAAGAGATGGATATTAAGTGGCAGGTTGCTTTACTTAGCATGAGGGCTAAGAAGTTTTGGCAAAGAACTGGGAAGCAAATTACCATAAATGGTAATGAAACTGCTGGGTTTGATAAGAAGAAAATGGAGTGTTTCAACTGTCATAGGTTAGGACACTTTGCTAAAGAATGTAGAAGCCCAAGGAAGCAGGATAATAGGAACACATGGTATAAGCAAGATAAGAGAAAGGAAGTAATAGTTGAAGAGCCAAAGGCTATGTTGGCTATTGATGGTGTTGGATATGATTGGAGCTCTATGGCTAATGAAGAGGATGCACCACCAAATGCTGCTCTTGTTGCCAATGAGATTGCTCTAATGGCCTTTTCTGATTCAGAGGTAAATTCTATCATAAATTGTACTGAATCATGCTCTAATCTTAAAGCTTATGAAGACCTTAGTAAGAGATTTGATGCTCATCGAGAAGAGCTACTTAATGCTCTTTTTAATTTAGCTAATCACAAAAGAGGTCTAGGTGTTCTAGAAAAACAAGTCTTACATTTTCAAAATAATGAATCTAGTTTTGTTAATGACATTAATATACTTAAAAATGACATAAGGATCAAAGATGAGTGTATTGTTGAGCTGAATGATTCATTAGCTAGACACAAAAAGGAAAAAGGAAATGTTAAGATAACTGTAGATTCTTTAGCTCATGCCTCAGAGGGAGTTAATAAGCTTTTTGAAGCTCAAGTAACCAATAAAGCTAATTCTGGTGTAGGTTATAACACTGTTCCTCCACCATATAGAGGTATTCATTCACCTCCAGGTATTGACCTAGCACACACAGGTTTAGCTGAGTTTCAAGAACCAATCATGGAATATGGTTCTAAGGCTAGCAAGAGCCTTAAGGTAGAAAAGATAAGTAAAAGTTTAGATAAAACTTTACTTTATCAGGACAAGGTGTCCTTTGTTAAGAAAGAAGATGCTATAGTTGTTGAGGATTGTACAACTGATAGTGATGATGATGAAGAACAGGTTATGCCTAAACCTGTCTTGGTTAAGAAAGTAGGAACAAAGGTTCCTAAGATAGTCAATCATAATACTAACAGGCCTAAGAACAATGTTAAACATGTTAGGCAACCAGTTAGATATTGTGAACAATATAGAACTACAAACAAGCCCAGAGGCAACCAAAGGAATTGGAATGGCCTTAAGTCTCACCAACTAGGTGATGACTTTGATTTTTATAACAAAGCTTGTTACACATGTGGTAGTTTTGACCATCTTGCAGCTTTCTGCAACCAATGGGTATCTGGGTATGAAAACAATAGAGTGAACTTCAAAAGTCAAACCCCTAAGTCTCACTCTCACTCTAGTTCTAAGAGAACAAACCCCAGAGTAGTCAAAAAAAAGTCTGGCTCAAACACAGATCCTGCTGCTAGACTAATGGTTCCTGCTGCTAGACAAATTGTTCCTTCTGCTCGACCATTTATGACTATTAACCCAAAATCAACAGCTAAGGGTGCAAAAATAACTTTCAAACATGCACCAACAACTGTTCTAAGGCCCATTCAAACAAAGGCAGTGGTCCAAAAACAAGTTTGGAAACCAAAGGGTAAAACTAAAAAGGTAGCAGTTCCTGCTGCTAAGCAATCAGTTCATTCTGTTGCTAAGGGAAACAGGGCAAATGCCGTTAAGGCCTCAGCATGTTGGACTCTTAAATCCAATGTTGCATCAACTGTTCTCAAAAGATTTCACTTCATTGATGCAAGAGGCAGATCCAAGTCAGTAATGGCTTGGGTCCCCAAAAGAAACTAACACTCTTATTTGTGTGCAGGAACATTCAACTGATAAACAAGAAGATCAAGGATTCTCAGATAGTGGATGTTCAAGGCACATGACAGGCAACATGTCGTATCTTTCAGATTTTCAATCATTCAATGGAGGATATTTTACCTTTGGAGGGGGTGTTCGTGGCAAAATTTCTGGTAAAGGTACAATCAAAACCGGAAATTTAGATTTTGAAGATGTGTACTATGTGCAAGAGATTAAGTATAATCTTTTTAGTGTCTCACAAATGTGTGACAAAAAGAACAATGTTCTTTTCTGTGAGACTGAATGTCTTGTACTTTCTCCTGATTTTAAGATGCCTGATGAAAGTCAAGTACTTCTTAGAATTCCTAGAAAGGGCAATATGTACAGTGTAGACATGAAGAACATTGTTCCTAAAAAGAATTTAACTTGCCTAGTTGCAAAGGCCACATTGGATGAATCAATGAAATGGCATAGAAGGCTTGGTCATATTAATTTCAAAACCATAAATAAAATTGTTAAGAATGGTTTGGTAAGAGGTTTACCTCATAAAAGATTTGAAAATGATCAAACATGCATTGCTTGTCTTAAAGGCAAACAACAAAAAGCCACTTGTAAGCCCAAGATTTTTAACTCTATCAATCTATCTTTGTTTATGCTTCATATGGACTTATTTGGACCTGTTTCAGTAATGAGCATAATGCATAAGAGATATTGTCTAGTTATTACTGATGACTATAGCAGATTTACATGGGTTTTCTTTTTAGCTACTAAGGATGAGACATCAAGCATCCTTAAGGATTTCATTACACAGATAGAAAACCAAGTGAGCAAGAAAGTAAAAGTCATTAGATGTGATAATGGGACAGAGTTTAAGAATAGAGTTATGGATGACTTCTGCAAAGAAAAAGGTATTAGGAGAGAATTTAGTGTTGCTAGAACTCCACAACAGAATGGAGTAGCTGAAAGAAAGAATAGAACACTAATAGAAGCTGCTAGAACAATATTAGCTGATTCTAAGCTACCTATAAATTTTTGGGCAGAGGAAGTCAACACTGCTTGCTATGTTCAAAATAGAGTTTTAGTTGTGCAGCCTTACAATAAGACATCATATGAACTTTTTAATGGTAGAAATCCTGCAATAGGATTTCTTAGACCTTTTGGATGTCATGTGACTATTCTCAATACCTTAGACTATTTAGGAAAATTTGATGGTAAAGCAGATGAAGGATTCTCTGTTGGATATTCTCTTAATAGCAAAGCATTTAGAGTTTACAACACAAGAACAGAAATAGTAGAGGAAAACCTACATGTGGAGTTTTTAGAAAATAAATCCAATGTAGAAGGTCAAGGACCAAAATGGCTATTTGATCTAGAGTATCTAACCAATTCAATGAATTATGTGCCTTTTGTTGCAGAAACTAATGATTTTGCAGGTTCTAATACAACAAATGAGGCAGAGTTAGAGAAAGATCAAAATGATGTGATAATGCCAATAAGGTCAAGTACAAGTGTGGAATCAACTTCAACAACTGGTGAATCTTCTTATGGTAAATCTAAAGAAGGTGTTGAAGATGCAAGCAAAGAAGATGGAACTCAAGAACAACAAAATGTTTCTGCTGGTAGCATTTCTGTTGCTGCTGGTAGTGTATCTGTTCCTGCTGGTGATTCTGCTGTTAGGCTTACTGTTCCTGCTGTTAGGCCAAATGATTCTGCTGCTGGCCATTCAGAAACAAAAGAAGCAGAATTCTCAGATAATGAGGTGGATTTCAACAATCTTCCATCAAATTATCAAGTTCCTTCTACTCCACAAACAAGAATTCACAAAGTCCACTCCCTGGAACATGTGAATGGAGATGTACAATCTGGTGTGAAGACAAGACATCAATTGATGACTTCAGACCAACAAGGGCTTCTTGATGCCCTTTATGTTTCAAAACAGCATGAGCTTTCAAACTCTTGCTTGTTTGTATGCTTTTCTCTCACAGGTTGAACCAAAGAACATTCTTAAGGCCCTAGATGATTCAAGCTGGTTAGAGGCTATGCAAGAAGAGCTTCTTCAGTTCAAGATTCAAAAGGTTTGGGTGCTAGTTGATTTACCTACAGGTGTGAAGGTAATTGGCACTAGATGGGTTTTTAAGAACAAAAGGGATGAAAGGGGAATAGTGATTAAGAATAAGACTAGATTAGTAGCCCAAGGGTACACACAAGAAGAAGGGATAGACTATGATGAGGTTTATGCTCCTGTAGCAAGGATTGAGGCAATTAGGCTTTTCTTAGCTTATGCTTCATTTTTAGGCTTCACAGTTTATCAAATGGATGTCAAGAGTGCATTCTTATATGGTACAATTGAAGAAGAGGTGTATGTTTCACAACCTCCAGGCTTCATTGATCCTGACCATCCAGACAAAGTGTACAGAGTAGTTAAATCTCTATATGGCCTTCATTAGGCACCAAGAGCTTGGTATGTAACACTAGCTTCCTACTTATTAGAAAATGGATTTCAAAGAGGAAAGATTGATCAGACACTTTTCATCAAACAGCACAAGAAGGATCTTCTGTTAGTGCAGGTGTATGTGGATGACATTATCTTTGGATCTACAAGGAAAGATATGTGTTTAGAATTTGAGAAGCTTATGAAAGATAAGTTTCAGATGAGTTCCATGGGGGAACTTACATTCTTTTTGGGTTTGCAAGTTAAGCAATCATCTGAAGGCATATTTATTAGTCAAGACAAATATGTTGCAGAGATACTTAGAAAATTTCAATTTGCTGATTCAAAAATAGCAAGCCTACCAATGGACTCTGAGAAGCACCTTCTGAAAGATGAAGATGGAGAGAGTGTGGATGTACACACTTACAGATCTATGATAGGCTCTTTGATGTACCTTACATCATCTAGACCTGATATCATGTTCCCTGTTTGTGTTTGTGCAAGATTTCAAGTTACTCCAAAGGTTTCTCATTTAACTGTAGTCAAGAGAATTTTTAGATATCTTAAAGGTCAACCAAGGTTGGGTATATGGTATTCTAGGGAATCTCCTTTTGACTTGGTAGCATATTCGGATAGTGATTATGCTGGTGCTAGCTTGGACAGAAAGTCAACAACTGGAGGATGTCAATTCCTTGGGTGTAGACTTGTCTCATGGCAGTGTAAGAAGCAAACAAGTGTGGCAAATTCAACAACTGAAGCTGAATATATAGCTGCTGCAAGTTGCTCTAGTCAAGTTCTATGGCTTCAAAACCAACTTCTTGATTATGGGTACAATTTCTTAAACACTGTTATTTATATTGATAATAGTAGTACAATTTGTATTATTAAAAATCCAGTGCAACATTCTAAAACAAAACACATTGAAATTAGACATCACTTTATAAGAGACTGCAATGAGAAAAAGTTAATTCAAGTTCTTAAAGTTGCTTCAGAACACAACTTTGCAGATCTGCTAACAAAAGCTTTTGATGTTTCAAGGTTTCAGTACTTGGTAGCAAGTATTGGAATGCTTAATCTTTGAATTTTCAATCTAATGTGTTTATGTAAATAAATTTTTGTTTCTGCTGCTGGCTTTATATAATACTACTGCTATTACAAAAGTGTTATTCATACAGTTGGTCTTATGATTTTTCTAATGCAAGACAAGTACTTTGTACTTTGTTGTTTTGGTTTTAGACTAACAATTTCAGGTATGAACATGTGAACACAAAGGATGTTTCAAGTGAAATGGAAGCAACAGAAATCAGAATATCCAGTTGCTACATATTAGGTTTATGATGGACTGAGTTTGGGAATTTAAAACTCCTTAAAACTTCTTTCTTGAAACCTAAGTATGAAATTTCACATTGAATTGATGACTTAGTTGATCAGATAGTAACTGATGCAACTCACTTTCTATCATTTTATACTTTCAAGTATAATGAGCAAGTCTAGGGACATCTGATAGAAAGAACAGCTAGTAAAAGTGAATCTAACACTTGTGTTAGAGGCAACAATTACTATGAGCTGGAAACCCTGTCAAGAAAGCCTTTTTGAATAGGTTTATCTTTACACAGGCAGTTATTTATAACTAAAAACATTGGTTCTCACACAACCAGAGGTTGCTTTAAACCGAAATTTTGATTAAGTGTCTGTTATACACTTAATCCCTTCAAAATGGTTGAAAGCAGTATGATTTTTCAATTCTAAAATCATGAACATACTGCTAAGTCAAATAATTTCTTAAACAAGGATTTTCAAAGGATTCACAAAAAAAAACATCCATTGATGGACCATGAATCAAATGTCCAATGAATCACCTCTCATAGGAGTTAACACACCTAGAAGTGATGAGGGCAGTAACTTAAACTCTTAAGGAATTGATGGCTTCATGTACAACATTGTCTGACAACAAGTTCTAAATGATGGATCAGATGATAAGGAAAGATATATCTTCTAAATGATGGATCTTCCAAACAAGGGGAGGAAACAAAAGTTATTTGTATCTCAGGGGAGGTAACAATCTCAGGGGAGGAAATAATAGCCCAGAAAAGGAAGATAATCCAATGAAAGGAAGGAGAAGACAAGAGCATACAAGATGATGACATGGAGGTTGAAAATGACAAGAACATTCCAAAGGAGAAAGTTCTATCTAGGTCAAACGAAGAAAAGTTTCAATTTTAGTTTACCACGTTTGTTCATCACTTGCAAAGACATGTTGATAGATGATTTCACTTGTTGAAACAAGAATCTAAGATACACAACACCATTGCCTCTTATAATTCCTCCATCCAAGGAAATTGCACCATCTTTAGGATGTGTGTTGATATTGTTAAAGTCAAAAGAAAGCAGATGAGTTCAGAATAGAAGAAAGTTCAGATCAAGGGTCTGACTATGAAGTGTTTGAAAGATCTTCACAAGTCCTCATTTAATTCAGAAAAACATGTTGAAATGGATTCACATGTTTAGGGGAGGATTGTTGGGAATTAAATATTCTGAAGTTCAAGAATCGGGAAATACTACAAGTGTGTTCCTGCTGGTAGTGTATCGTTTCTGTAATACCTAAAATTTCAAAACATGCAAAATGACCAAAATGCCCCTGTAACTTTAAAATTTGATTAATAAGCACAAAAAACATCAAATAAATCCCAAACCTTTGGAAATTAACCACATATGAAGTAAGGTAATATTTGTGGCAACATTTTAATATTTTACAATGTACAAAAATACATGTCACACATAAAAATATTATATTGGCAGAATTACACTTATATATATGCATTTTATTTCTTGTTAATTATTTAAAAACAAATAAATAAAGAGATAAACATCACAATTAATAGAAAATCCTCCCAAATCAGAAATTGATCTTATCTACTATTCTTGGGCCGAAATTTTATTCCCCCTCCTCATCTAAAACACGGTTTTATATATTTTCCCCATTTACATATTCTTTTAAACCTTAAGCACACACAAAAACTCCCATTCGATTCATCCGAATTTCTAGAGGCTGTCACATATTTTTCTGGTGTTCATTCAAGTCTAAGGAAGGTGAGAAAAATAGTTTGGAGGTCGTGGAATCGCTAGGTTGATCGTTGGAGTGTTGTTGGTGTCGACTTGATTTAGCCGAGAGGTACAAAACTCTCACGCCTTCATTCGATCATATAAAAACCCATCTGGTATTTTTTTGGTATTCTTTGCATCACATATGATTCATAAAAAATAGCTATGTTGATCCATGCACGTTAAATAATTTGTGGTAATTATAGATATCAAAAACGCTAATAAAACCTAAAATAAGTCATACGATTTTTCTGGGTTGCAAACATATTTTATTTGGGTTTTATACGTGCCATATGACTCTGGAAAAATGATCATTATATTTGTTGAAGCCTAGATCACCCTTGGTTAATTTTTGTTCAAACTGGATTTAAAAATAAAAAGGGTTAAAAATATTATATAAATCGTATAAATTAGGGTTTTGGTTTTTGATGATGGATTGAAGTAATAAATGTGTTTTTAAGGTTATAATAATGATTGGTAATGATTAGAGAAATTAGGGTTAGGGTTTATATGATTTTCTGTAATACCGATTGGATAATTAAAACTCTAGGGTGTGTTTTGTAATTATTCAAACATGGGGTTTATTTTGTAAGATACCTTGGACCAGGGATAAATTGTGAAAAATATAATATGGGGGTGTTATATGTAAAATTTGTAATTAAAAGGTTTAAATGGTAAATTGTTTAATTATTAAATTCAAGTTGAAAAATTATAAAAGAGAGGGACTTGTTTTGTAAATTATGTAAAATAGAGGGTATTTCGTATAAACATTTATGTAAGAGGTGTAATGTGTAAATTTGGATAGTTGAAGGCTTAATGTGTAAATATGGATATTATAAGGATTAAATTGTAATTTAATTAATTATAAGGTTTAATTTGTAATTTGATTAATTAAAGGGTTTAATTGGTAAAATTGTTAAAATTGAAGGATTAGAATTGTAATTATGGTAAACTTATGGATTAAAATGAATAACTTGTAATATTTACATTTTGGACCTTAACTTTGGCATATTTACATTTGAAACCCTAAAATATGGAAAGTTGTTCTATTTAACCCTAAACTATTATAATTTGATAAAATGAACCCTATTTCCATAATAATATTAAACTCATGACTTAACCTAAATTATAATGTTTAAATCTTTCTAATTATGGAAATCTGCTAATTATAGAAACTTGCTAAATAAGAAAACTTTCTAAAAGTGGAAACTTGCTATAAATGGAAAGTTGCAAAAAAAATAGAAAGCCGACTAAAATGAGAAATCTGATTTAAATAAGATATTAATTGTAAGACGACCATGTGTTCGTGTAGATTCGCTGAAGGTGGAGTTTGTTTCCGATCTTGGTATTTCTAGATGTATCTTCACTTACGGTATAAGGTACAGATATTCTACCCTTTTTCAGTAAGGGTGCCTTCGTTCTCATGACATTCTGGATTTCTGATTCATTATAGGATTCCCTAAGCCATTGCTATGTTCCCTTATACTTTGATTCGTTCTTCATGTTTCACTTACATCTTTCTATATTGGTTTGATTATGATCTGAGCCTTCTTATTTGGGGCTTTCTTATTTGATCTATGCCTTTGTTATGCTTCCCTTGATTTGCGAACCTTGATAATCGAACCTTGCCCTGTTCCCTTGATACTTGATATGACTCGTTCGTCACCCTGTAACATGAATATTTGAATCACTTGATACTTTGAAGGATTATTTGATTTTGGTAACTAGAAGTGAAAACCTTTCTGAATTATATATGAAAATGTGTGAGAAAAGCTATTTTAAAAAGATGCGATACTACTTTTAAATGAAAGTTACTAAAAGTTTTTAAGAAAACTATTTTAAGACCATCTTTATGAAAACCGTTTTGAAAGACCATTTTTATGAAAACTATTTTGTAAGATCATTTATTATGAAAACCATTTTTGAAAGATTGCTTTAAATGGACTTTTAAATAGAAACCTTTTTAAACGAACTGTTGCTATGAAACTTTGATTATGAACCTTCTGATATTGACCCTTCTGATATTAAACCTTCTGATATTGACCCATCTGATATTGACCTTTCTGATATTGAACCATCTGATACTGAACTATTGATATGAACCTTTGATATGGACCTTCTGATATAATTGAAATGGAAATTTGACTTGAACCACTTGATCTGAAATTTGAACTGGATACATGGACATTTGATACTTGACCATTGACCCACAGTTTGAGACTACGAGCCATAACTAGGCATGAGGGTTTCATGTCCATGTCATTGATGCACCGATGGCATGACTCTAGGGTAGGAGAGTGATGTCCTATCCCGTCCCTGACTTGATTTGATTTGGTGTGTAGAGGAGGTATTTGGCCACCTGGGGCGTATGGATGCATCCTAGATCTGTTATATGTTATTTGTATCTGTATCTGTTATATCTGGTGACTGATGGTGTGTGCGATACACGTCTTTCACATACTGGGAGCTGATCACTCCATTTACCGATTGAGGACTCCCCTCATATTTTCTGGATTACTGAGAGGTCTCCCCTCTATATGCTTATCTGGTTACATGATTATGATATGATTCTGTTTCTGGGCTCGTAGTGGATTACTGTTTCTGTTACCTTTTAACCTTGTACTTAGTATTCCGAGGTCACCCCTCCGAATACATACTTGACTTGATACATGACTTGACTTAATACTTGACTTGATACATGACTTGACTTGATATAACTTGGGCTCGGGTTTGGGATTACTGTTCCCTTTACTCTTATCTATTGTAACTGTTTCTTAATTCCTGATATATCTGCATAACCTTTATTTTTCTTTCCTGACTCTTGTTATACCTTGCATTGTTTCACTTACTTCACTATCCCATCATTACTGCCTTGTTATAGTTATATCTGTTCACTGAGCTTTCGTAGCTCAGCCGTATTTCATTTCCTGCGGCAGGTTTTAGTTTGGAAGCTGGGTATGAGTGGAGAGTACCTTGGACTTAGAAGACCTTACTAGCTATTGAAGATGACTAGAAGAATTTATAGTTAGATTTGGAAATTATTGTATTATAACCTTGTAGTTTCAGATTTTCCATTGTAACCCTTGAAATTTAATTGTATTATTTATGTCATATGCTTGTGTTTGTTCTGATATGAAACCATTATTGTGACATCTTTACCCTTGTCGGGTCGGGGTGTTACAGTTTCTGCTGATATTGTTTCGTTTCTACTGATGATAATGCTGCTGGTTGATACTGCTGCTAGTGCATCTGATTCCTGCTGCTAGCATTATCTGATTCCTGCTGCTAGCGTTAACACATTACTGCTGCTAATGCTCATTGCTGCTGCTAAGTGGATAAGTATGAAAAGATATTATTTGTATTTTGGTCAACAATATACGGTAGATAATATCTTATCCCATGTGCTTAGTTAACAAGTTGTGTACACAGATACATGTTGTATCTTATGTACTGACACACTCAAGATAAGTTAGCAAGTAGTTCGACTAGACTTTAAGCAATATTGAAAAGATCTTCTTGGACTATAAAAGAAGATCTTAGACTATATATTAACGTGTATTATTTTAATTAGAACATATAACTGTTAAGACATAGAACAAACACAAGAATATCACAAGTTGTAAGAACATAAGATTCAAGGTCTTTGTAACCCTAGTGATAGAAAGATCACTCGTATTATTTTGAATAATATTGAATCGTTTTGGTGAAAAGCTTTCATTGTTTATTGTCATATAACTAATCATAACCGTTCCATCTCCATAACAAAAATAACCTTCTAAGTGTGATTAAGTAAATTCCGCGTACTTAATCATATTAACTCAATATATCATACACACAAAGAACAAAAGGTTTAACCACCTTAACCGTGTGTCGAATCCTAGCAAATGCCATCATGGCCCAACTGGGGGACACTATGGTCCTTCTACCACAACTAAAAAAGTTTTTGATGCTGGTTTCTATTGGCCAACAATTTTCAAAGAAGCTCATACTCTTGTTCAAAACTGCAATGCTTGCCAAAAATCCGGTAGTCTTTCTCGTAGAGATGAAATGCCTCAAAAGAGCATTCAAGTCTGCGAAATATTCGATATTTGGGGAATCGATTTCATGGGACCATTTCCTAAATCGCACAAATACGAATACATTCTCGTTGCTATTGATTATGTTTCCAAATGGGCTGAAGCCGAAGCTCTACCCACAAATGATGCACGAGTTGTTGTTAATTTTCTCAAAAAGCTTTTCGCTCGTTATGGAATTCCCAAAGCTTTAATAAGTGATAGAGGAACCCATTTCTGTAACAAAAAAATGGAGAAAATTATGAAACGATATGGAGTTCATCATCATTTTGCTACCGCTTATCACCCACAGACCAGTGGTCAAGTTGAAAACACCAACAGAGCCTTAAAAAGGATACTTGAAAAAAGGGTCAAAGACAATCCCGCCGTTTGGTCGAGAAAACTCGATGATGCTCTTTGGGCATTTCTTACTGCTTACAAAACTCCAATTGGTACAACACCATACAGACTTTTGTATGGAAAAACCTGTCATTTGCCGTTTGAAATTGAACATCGCGCCTACTGGGCACTCAGAAACTGTAACCCTGATCTCAAAATAGCTGGAGAAAAGAGATTTTTGCAATTGCATGAACTCAATGAACTAAGACTCCAAGCTTATGAGAATTCCAAGCTTTACAAAGCCAGAACCAAAGCGTATCATGACAGAAAGCTTAGAATATGGAAAGAATTCAAAGTTGGAGACAAAGTTCTGCTTTTCAATATGAAATACAAGTTTAAAGCTCCTAAGCTGAAACCGAAATGGTTCGGTCCATATATAGTGAAACATGGATTTCCATCTGGATATGTTGAATTATATGACAAACAAGGTGGAAGTTTCATTGTTAATGGTCACCGAATTAAATTGAACTATGATAAGGAGCAAATGAAAAAGATTTCTATCAAAGAAATTCCACCGGAATCAGAATATGAAGCTATCACATTTCTGACACCTTTTCCAACCGACTTGTAACCACCGGTAAATTTCCACTATAATTAACAACAATTAATTATATATTAATCTCCGTCACTATTTTTAATTTCCATTTTTAAGGGAAAATTTAAAATTTTCTTTATTATACTATACTCACGACCAACACAAGATTAGGATAAGTCTACATATTTTATATGAACTATTGTCACTTTATTATTTTTATTTTTACATTATACTCTTTACATAATACGAATACTCAAACATATTAGCTTTTATCAACGTATACGCTCTCCGTTAAACTTATCACACGTCTAATATTATTAGTTGGAGTATATTGATAAACTTTGATATTTTTATTATATATTTTTACGTTACTCGGTCTTAAGTTTCGTGAAATAAGAACTTAACGTTAGTAAATACCGGAATCAAACTACACTTTCAAATATTAACATATGTATATAAAGCATGCCACATAGCCATTTCTCATGCATACCATACGTACCATAATGCATGCAAATACCAAGTCCATACATGTCTAAATATTAACATGCATACTCCCTAATCTATTATACAAGTTTATACGTGGAATGATTATAGATAAGATATCAATTTTAAAAACCACGTACTTCTTTAACATTTGAAACTCATATCTCAAATTCAAACTAATCTCATATGTATCATATATATATTAGACTACGTAAATCAATTGTTCACCACCAACTTTGCTCCAATAAACTATATACGAACGTTGAGGTAATATTTTACAATGAAACATGTCAACCAAATGGCTTACCATGCATGCAAACTATACGTGTATAATATTGTTGCCATAAAATACAACAACCAATAAATATATAATGTGTATAATCTTGTACCCATAACAAGCCAATATTTGTCATATATATATACATTACTCATTCATGCAAACAATTAGACCAAAGTCAATATACTTTCCAAAACACAAATAAAGATTTTGTTTCTTTTTTTTTCTCTTGCAACCCAACGAACCACAAGGACTTTGATAGGTCAAGAATTTCAACAACACAACATGTCTCCTAAATAATTACATTCAAAACTAGTAGGTAAGATCCATGGCTAGGAAGGTACCACACCTCACCACCATCATAAAACCTCACGCCACCTTCATCCTCACCACATAAACTTTTATGAACACCTCATCTTGTCTCACTTGCTCATAACACAATGACTAGAACCTTAGAAAACCACCCTTACTCCCTTACTCTATATAAGTCGACATACACTCCTTCTTTTTATTCATTCTCATTCGAACCCACAAAACCTTTCCCCACCTATATAAAATCTGATATAGAAGCCCAAATAGAAGCTAAGGAAGAACATAGGAAAGCTTAGAAGAGGAGGAAACCGTGGTGTTTCAATTTCCAAGTCATTTGTCCACAAACCCCATTAGTCGAATAAATAAGCAAGTAAGTCTTCTAACCCTTTTTCATACTCTTCATAAGTCTTAGATATGTTTAAAAAGGATACTAAACAAGTTCTAACTAGAAACATAGGCTAAAACTTTGTTTTGAAACTTTCTGTAATGATCAGTAAATAAACGTCTCATTTATATACTTTGTAATATCATGTGAGCTTAAAAGCTATATAATGATACAGTAAAATAAGCTAAATAATATACTTTGTAATATCATGTGAGCTTAAAAGCTATATAATGATACACTAAAATAAGCTAAATAATCATTTAACATGTCATGGAAACAAGATATAAGACTTTCTAAAAGAAAATTTAAAAACTTGTTTTTCTGCTTCTGATCCTGTCGCCCCAAAAACAGCCCAAACCCTCACTTTGCGCCCTATTTTTCCACCACGAGAAAGAGACACTAGCCCCAACCAAACACCCTATTTAATCACCACCCAGGAGACTCTAGAACGCCCCCATAACCTGGTCAAAATAGCTAAGTATCACGTTCCTTTTTGGGTTCTTTTTCTGTCGCAAATCACAAAAACCCAACATTTATTTTGTACACTATTATTAATTTTACAAAAATAAGCCATAAGCTACTAATGAAATGACTTTTAATAATATTAATAATCTATTAACAAACTACGGAAAAAGTCTCGTGAGGTTTCGAGATCAAAATCTCGTTTTATCACTTTCTTTCTTTTATGTTCTTTCTTTGTCGAACCAGCCAAGCACCCAACTTGTGCCATTTATTTCGACTATCAAACCATACTCATAAAATCTAAAATTTTTCCATCTTAAAGACCACATAGCGAAATATTTAAAGGAACAAAAGCATAGTCAAAACTTGGTCTCGCCCTATCTCGAATTGACCCTTGTTTTTGGGCTGGTCGAACAATAAAACAAACAACCTTTAAAAATATCGCCCAACACCCCAACTTTAATAATTTATTTTGAGCAAACCATAAAACCTTAGAACTTTGGAATTGAACCTTTGGAAAGACCACCCGGCAAACTATTGAAAAGAACAAGAACGTTGTAAAAGCATCATAAGGTCTCGTCTATATTTATTTTTCTTTTTGGGCGAGATGTGCATAAACCAAACGCACCCTTTTTATTTATTTTTATTTTTGAAAAGCTATAAACTAAAATATAAGAAAATAAGCTCTATACAACTTATTTTCAAACTAATTACAACTTATTTTGATAAGTCGTAACAAGCCTCGCCTTTTTCTAAATTAGAAACATGTTTAAAACAAGTTTAGGATTTAGAACGAAACATATAAAAGCTTTAGGGGTAAAACATGTAGATTTTGGAAGATGGAGTTTTCGTGAGCCGAAAATATAAATTTTACAAAGATATTAATATAAGGGTTGTTTTGTCAACGATCCATATTAGAGGGTATAAATTGTCATTTTTGAAACTATAGGGTAAAAACTGTCATTTCACCAAAGTTAAAGGATAAAAGTTGTCATTTTTTTTATAAAAGTTCAAGGGTATAAAGTACAATATTTTTATATACACTTCGATAATATATTTCACCACTTAATGATTCGGATTTTGTTATAAAACTTATATAAGGAATATATTTAACAACTCGGGATTTTTATAAAATTTATATATATGAAATATTTATATCAATGAACGAACGAACGAACCTTAAACATAAAAATAAGAAATAAGATAAAATCTTACCTAACTTTTGAAGAGAGACTTCGTGTTGTCTCATTTTAACATTTATTCGTCAACCAAAACGTCACAATACGAATATTAAAACTCACATATGTTTGAATACGATTACTGAAACTTGACATACCAACTTAGGTTGCGTGCCGGAGACGTTTATCAACTATATTTGATTTGTTTTCCATCCAGACTGCTCAGGTGAGTCATAGCCCCTCTTTTCTTATTTTGAACTCTTTGGGGGAGATACATGCTCGTTTTATTTACAAATCTTACTCGTTTTACTCGATTGATGAAATATTATTGAAACTTATTACATGTTGAACACAAGTAAACTTTCTATATGTTATCCTGATTAATATTGCCTAAGTTAACTGTTGCCTACTTAAAAGACCCTCATAACATGCACCATTAATCACCTGCGGGTGAGCGCGAATATAGTGAATAGATCTATTGGAATGACGACCCATTTGTACTAGCCGGATGGATTTCCTTAGTGTTAGCCGGATAGACAAATGCACTTTATTTGAGTTCTATAAAGAGTCTGGCGAACTCCTACTCGAGGGCATTATTACTTTCATTTAATTATGTTAGTGATACCTAAACCTATTAACGTATTGCGTGTCATGAGGCTTAGTGCAATAATTATTACTTACCCATAATTGTATTCGTTGCAATTATCTTCTTAAACTGGAAACTTGTGTTAAACTGATTTGCTTACGAACATTACGGATTTACTCAACTTTTGACTACTGAAATCAACTGTTTTACTTATAAACTCTATGGACTCACCAACCATTGTGTTGACATTTTTAGTATGTTTATCTCAGGTCCATAATGAATGAGGATGGCACGGAAAGGCACGGATACTGATAGAAGGCTAATTATCATTCGAAACTTATTTAATAAGTTGTAAAACTACTGGGACCTCATTTGAAAACTCTGATATTTATGAAATTCGAATGATAAATCTTTTAAAACGACTCTATTAGAGATCGTTTTCTATTACTATAACTGTTGTACTGTCGAGTAACACCCAGCTTGAATTCCGCTGCGTATCACGAAATTGGGGGTGTTACACGACTACAAAGAAAATTCTGAATTTATCTATGATGTTCTTCCTAAAGTTTGGGAAAACGCAAAGTTGTACAGCATAGATGAAACGGGAGAGGAAATAGTGATAGGAAACGTGGTGTATGTTCCAAAATTCTCAAAGAAGAAACCAAAAATTGCACCAACGTAGCAAGAAGGAAGTTTGAGTCAGGCTGATGACTCGTTAATAAAACAAGCTCTTCTCGGGAGGCAACCCGTGTATTTGCTATTTTACTTCTTAATTTACTTTTCAAAGTGATTACATCCGAAAGTTTCTCTAATCCCTTAGTTGAACTTAAGTGACCACTGACTTTTGAATAAAACGTAAAAATATTTTGTGTGTTTGTTTTGTTTGTTTTTAAGATTACTGCAGGTAATGATTACAAAGCTTGGATGCTTGGATCAAAGAATCATATGGAGCACGGAAAATATGGTTTACTCTCTTATTTCCCTATTTTTTTCTCCTTGAAGTTCGTTTATCACATTGAGGACAATGCTTAACTTAAGTGTGGGGGGGGGGGGGTGAATAGGAAAATAAGGATAGATTGTAAATTTCGAGCTAATTTTAAATTTTGTTTGCCCTTGTGATCTATTTATTTGTCATTTTTAGGATAATATATAAGAATAACTGGATCTATCCACCGGTAAAACCTGTAATTTTTGAAAAATTGAGATGTGTCTCGATTAATATTGCAATCCATTCTGGGATCGATAACATTAGCTAGCACATATTATAGCCCTTCCACCTAAATTGTGAGGATTTAAGCCTGTTTCGTATCTAGCATACATCTTTTATGCTTTGATTCTTTTGCTATGAGTGTGCCGGTGATTTTATTTATTCTAGAACTTGTGCTTGTAAATCATTACGAGACCGTTGTGAGATCACATTTCGTGTGTGATATAAGTGTATATGCGTGATAAGAAGCAACCTTAGGATTTAACCCAAATAGCCTTCCGTATTGATATTTAGCTAGTTACACTCACTAGTTAACCACCAGTATTAACCCTTTTGTTAGCGTTTATCTTTAACGCTAGATACCCCTAGTTACACCGTCTGAGCTAATCCTTTCTTTTGATAAAATCCAGAAAAATACAAAAAGATTTTACACTTTTTAGCCTAGCCTTACCCTTAGTCAAGTCTTGGTTGGTTACTAGCTATATGGCAAGATGGATGTTATGTGGGAAATCATGAAAATTCGAAGAAAGCTGCAAACTCCAAGAGCACTTATCGAAGTAAAGTGAAAGAAAAGTCATCGCAACTATATGATGACAAGTGAAAGTTTATTTCAAAAAAAAAAAGAAAAAAAAAAAAAGAATGAGTCATCGCAATTATAAGGTGACAAGAATAGCCAATGAGCTATGGAATAATGTATTGATCAATAAAGTATGGAGTTTCTCAAGATTGCATGAAAGTGGTTCGAAAGTAGCTAGCAACATTTGGTTAGTAGACTTTGACTAGTTTGTATATTCGTTATTATCAACCCTTTCTAAAATATATCCCATGTCTTATCCTTACCCTTTTGGCTTTGTGGAATTATCAAGTGTATTGACATGTAGTGACCATCCGATTTCTTGAGGAATTAGATAACGTTGCTAGCGATCTAAGGTTATCCTTAGTGACCATCCGTTATTTGGTGATGCGAGAATTCGTGCCAGCGATCTATTATGTTTTGCGTAAGATAGTTGCACATAAGTCTGATATAACCCTTGAAGCCTTAAACCCAAATAAAAGACCTCTTTGATATGTATACTTGGTGCTCACGCCATATCGGTGTAGTTTTGTTTCTTGTACAAGCCTATGGTAATATTTAAATCATGACTGAGCAAATGAGTGTGATTTCTCTTATATACTCCACCAACCATACAAATGAGTGTTTTGAGTGAATTATATTTCATTTTCTTTTCGTGAGGTGATTAGTAATGTTTATCAAGCAATAAAATCATTTGGGTATTGTCAAACATCTCGATGCTTCAACCATAAAATCTTAAAATAATGAATCTAACTTGTACTTGTACTTGATAGGTTTGCATCACATTTTTCGAATCCTACTTGTATACCATGTGGATAATTGTTTTTACTTCTAGATTTGCTTGAGGGCAAGCAAAGTTTAAGTGTGGGGGAATTTGATAACGCTCAAATTGTGCATGTTTTTTGTAGCGTTATTCGTACTTTTATATGTGTTATTTGGTTATATTTATATGCTTTTGTTACTAAATCGTACCAAAGTATGTTTGCAAAGTGTATGTAGCCAAAAACAGGAAAAAGGAAGAAAAAGATGAAAGAATGTGGAAGAAGGAAATATTTATGATCGTACGGAGATTCTTGTGTCAAGTTTCACACCAAATAGGAATTTCAAAGAATGAAGGTCCAAGTACTCAAATTGAAAAGTTCCAAGACAAAGAAAAGATCAAGTTTGGATGAAGAGCCAAGAACCAAAAGAAAGAAACAAGCTAAAATGCCAAAAGTCCAAAAATGAGTATACAGCAGCACTCCATCTGATCGGATGCAGCCCGCAACCGATTCGGATGGAGGCCATTTCTGAAGACTAACCGATCGGTTGGAGCCAATACCGATCGGTTGGAGGTGACCTGTAATCCCAAACTTCATCATTAAGTATTGCTTCTTCATACCAACGATTCTAGAACTTTCCCAAGTGTATTCTAGGCCATTTCACTCTGCTTGGAGGCCAAGTGAAGCATTAAAGACCCTAGGGCTTGAGAGTAGTATAAATAGAAGCCTTTTTGCAATCATTTGAGACACACAATTACCAATTAACTCTCTAACCATCAACCACTCTCACAATACTCTCAAATTCGTTCTTAGAAGTCTAGAAAACTTTGGAGGTTCAAGAAGTCAACATTTGGAGGTCAAAACATCAAGAAGTCAACACCAATACTTTGGGTATCACTACCTTATCATTTGTAATCTTATTTCAATTATTGTAAGACTTTCAATCATGATTTCTAATGTTCAAAGTTTAGAGTTTATGTTCATGTTTGCTGTGAGTGGCTAGTGCCTTTGAGTACTTGCTTAGATGATGTGTATTGCTTACTGATTTGCGTATGATTGTGATAACATGTTTTAATTCAATTTCAAGTTGATTCTAAGATCCAATTGTGATTAAGTTTCGTAGTAACATTTGTTAATCAAGTTTGACTAGTTGTTAATAATTCTAAAGGTCGAAAGATTTATTGTTATTCAACTAGTTATAATCATTTGTCTATGAATGATTGTTTTTACCCATTATTCTTGATTAAACAAAGAAAGTTAATTGCGGTTGTAATAAGAATGCTATTGTCTATCAAATGGGATTGATTGTAAACTATTTCAAGGGTCGAAAGATTAGTAGTTTATAATCAATTGTAACCTATTTGTCCATGAATCGGTTACCTTTTGTATTGACCATTTCCTAAGCGTATTTGATAAAACAAGAGATTATTTTTGTGTTTAAGTTTGTTACCCCAAACTTATAAACCTTGAATTGATCTTGAATTGATTGGTTAAACGTAATGCTTGTTTTTATGAACTAAAATCTTGATGAAGGTTTAACTTGTAAGAACAGTAGATTAGTTCACCAAACTAATTATCATAACCAACATGTTCTCAAAACTTATCACAATCATATTTATCAAAAAGTAGTAAACTAGTCTAAGCAAGTGTAGTTTTAATCATTTGAAGTATTATATTTTCATCATTGCTTGTTTAAGAGATTTACTTTTAGTAGCTTACCATCTGATTCACTCACAAATCCCTGCGAACGATCCCGACTTACCATCATAATCTTGCTATAACGGATGAGTTCACTTGCTCGTATGTGTTATTTCTAGATTCGGTAATTCGACCTTTATAAATTTAAAACTTGTACACACACGTAACACATCACAACCTTACGGGTTACTTTCAGATGAAAATAATAGACGAGAATGTACATATGAAGTCTCCAAATGTGTTTGAGGATCTCATCTTGTATGTGAGTTGTTTTCATGCCCGTGTATGTATATATATTATATGTACGTGTGTATATATCTTGTGAGTTTATGTTTGAAAGTTCAAACACAGGTTGGAGATGAAAGAAAGCAACACGAGTTTGATGAAATCTTATGTGCTTTGAAGACGATCCTGATGTTCAGGAAATACCTCTAGCTCAGACGTGGGGTCTGTCGGGATACAGTAGTGTTGTGGCCAATTCAGGAATTTTAGAGCGGACTTGTAGTAGCTATAACAGAAAGTGTATCGGGAAAGTCTGCATGTCAACATATGGTCTGCCATACTATGCTCGAAACTTAAGAATGTGGGGATTCGTTGAAGCCTGCACACAGCAACACTTGGACAAATTGAAAGGAATTGTTGAGAGGTCATTGTGGTCTCGTGGTTCATGTTATTGTGAAGATGTGACCAAACTTGGTTAAGACGCATATCCTTTGGGGTATTATAGCTTGTTAGTAGCGTTTAATAGTGGTAATTTTGATCCTTTTATGAATGGGTCGATTTGGGTTATGTCACGCTTTAACTAGGTGAGCTAGATTTAAATTAAATAAAAACTGGTTGTATGCATCCAAGGAGTCAAAAATAATTCTGGAGTGTATTTTTAGAAAACATCTAAATCATTTTAGAAAAGAAAGTTAAATTATTATTTCAATAATGTACGTACTTGTTAATATATATTTTTTTTGAGAGAGTACGTGCTTGTTAATATTCAAAAGAGTAATTTTTATCAAGTTTATAATAGAAGATAAACTTGTTTGTGGGTCAGCCCAACCCAGTTTGTTTTAACCCGTCACCTAAGGTTGTTGAAGATAATTGCCAAACGAAAACCAAACTGTAAAAGAGGTTAACCATCCTTTGTGAATCGTCTTGGTGATCGTATAATGTACTTCATATTAGGCTTGGTACTATAACCTATCGTATTTAGTTAGAGCAATAGGTGTCATGGCAAGGAAATTCTCCTCATTTGGGCACACGGGGTGCCACGTCATCATGACATACCTCCCTTTACAACCCCCTTCCCATAACATACCACAACTTACTCATTTGAGCCCCACCACTATCTATTTTTATTTCTTTTATTCAAATATCCAAATACACTAAATTCATTTCATTAAAAATAAAAATACATTACAACATATTAAAACACATACGAAACATAAAATAAATACACGAAAAAAAAACACGCTACAAAATTTTAAATACAAATCACAATACAATACGAAATTTTGTATAGATTTGTAATTGTCGATGAGATCTGACTTCTCCTCCCACACTTGTAACACTTGCTCCCTAACTATCTTCAAGGCGACATGAAGTTGCAGATCTGTTTCATCATTTCTTAATAGAGTTTCTAGACCGGCCCTGATAGCTGTATGGTCTTGAGGCAGCTCACGCAACCTTTCGACCTCTGGAGCATGATTATGCATCTGTAGCATAATACGAGTTATCTCACCTAGCAAATTGTTAATCAGTTTGAGTTCTTTTTCTTGTTCATTGCGTAATCGGGTGAGGATAGCCTTTTGCACCTCAGCTGGTTCGTTAGCCATAGTGTTTGTGTTAAAATTAGTGATACTTGCGAGAGAGTTTTATAAGAAGTTGTGTGAAAAAACGAAGTGTTGTTAAAAAGTGGCTTTTATAGGGTAACTAGCCGTTAAACTAGCCGTTGGAGGCTATTTTAAAATTCAGATTCAAACTAAAAGTAACCGTATGAGTATTATTCAAATTCAAACGTAAACTAACAGTACAACATATTAAAAATGATACGGGAAAAGATAAACACGATACCGAAAACAGCCTATCATGGTATGTTATTTATAACCGTTTGAACTTTCAAATTCAAAATTCGAATCATAAAAACGAGCGGGATAGATTTTGAATTTAAAATTCAAATTCAAATTAAAAAAGGGGCAAATGTCTAGCCTATAAATGCCCCACACTTATCACAGTTTTCTCACACACAAACACATTCAAACTTTACATATTCAAGATCGAAACTCAACATTCAATACTGAAAATGTCTCGCAAAGATTTCTCGCAACAATTCCCCAACCCTCCCCAAGATTTCTCACAACAATTCTCCAGTCCTGGCCAAGATTTCTCACAACAATTCTCCAGTCCTGGCCAAGATTTCTCACAACAATTCCCCAGTCCTCCAAATGAAGCAGTCAACACTCCACCGAAAGACATCTTTCTGGTTTTCCGACCAGAAAATGAACCGGTGAACACTCCACCGGTTGTCCAACAAGAACCAAATCCATTTGGTCTAACTGAAGATGAACTCAGACTTCTGGAGCAAGATGAGGAAGTGAGGTGAGAAACAGAACAACGTGAACTACAAGAGGAAGCTGCTCGTTTGGAGCAGCAAGCCAAGGATGAAGAACATCTGAGGAACAACTGGTTTGATATAATGGAAGGAAAGTATTATTCTGGCGAGTTCAGACCATCTTTCAGTGAAGACAGTTGGGTCTCAGATGATTCCTTCAATTAATTTTTAGTTTCATTACCGTATCGTACTTTGTATTCGATGCTTAATATAATTTTCATTCGATGATTAATGTATTTCTTCTTGTTAACCCTTTGTTCTTCCTCAGATGCAACACACACAATTCACAAAATACACACACTCCACAAACACTATTTAAAAAAAAATTGAAAAAAAAAAAACATTTCATATATAAAAAATGCCCCACTTGTCAGTAAACTTGGCTCGTCGTCTGCACGAGCAAGCTGCAAAAGGCGAAGAAAGGCGAAGGGGGAGGGTACCATGGCAAGCCATGACGAACATGCCATATAGGCACGGCGAGCCATGGCATTTGCCACACCGTTTGTTCTTAGATTGACAATAATTCTAGGCCCACAAGAGTGTGAGCATGGACTTTTTATATTATCAATATATTAATTTCCCAGGATGGTGGGATGCTTCACCATGTTGTACCACAAGCTTCTCTTATTGTACATGTGCTCAGTAAACTAATTATCTATCAAACATGTGGCTGTAAACCTATCGAGTTACTGTACCGGCAACTATTCATTCAATAAAAAATACAAAAAAAATGCTTAATGATCCTCTAATTACAGATGGTTAAGGTACTCAAATATCTATATCACATATATCAACCTAACCCTAAATAAATCATATACCAGAACATTCTTGCCTCTTCTCTACTTCCTCCCACAAAGCTCCCTCATTTTTCTTCTCCGTATGATTAAATCCAACAAATCCTCCCACAAAGCTCCCTCATTTTTCTTCTCCCTATGATTAAATCCAACAAACCCATAGAAACACAAGATCTCCGGCATCAGCCGCTATTCGCTGGGAGTTGCTTGCATCAGCCGCTATTCGCTGGGAATTGATAATCGATTCACTTATACCAATGAAAGAAACGATTATTAATCTAGCTGAGCTGATCTCATTCTTCCGTGTATTTGTCATCACCATCAACATTCTTCAGGTAAACAATCGACTAATTATTTTTGTTTGATTTTGTATTAATAATTCTAATTATGTTTTTGTTTTTAATTGCAGATGAACAATTCATTGAATCGTAATTCCACTGATTTTCGTAAGTTTTTATTCATTCAATTGTAATTTTGTTACAGTTTTGACTAAAAGATTTATGGAATCAGTTTTATAAAATTAAGTTGTGCGAATACAAAGTCATAGTAAAGTTTTGTCCTTTAACCGAGTTACGTTAGAAACAAAAAAGCCAGCTCCTTTACGATGTGAATGTGTCTATGTTGTAATTTTTGTTTTTTTCCTGGTGCCCATGTCTGATTATTAAGGAAAATTATAACTCCTTGCTCTGTATGTTTTATCGTCATAAGAATGGTTCATTTTGTGGATTTGTGACTTTTAAGTGGGGCAAACAAAATGGGGTAACAAAAAATTATAGCATGCTGCTGCATTTTATAGATGATTGTTAACTAAATGGGTATTTGAAAACCTGAATGGAGTGGCTGCGCAAAGGCCGGAAGGCAACTAAGCAACCGCCTTTGCTTTGCAGCCACCGTCTCAGATATTCATCTAATGTTAACGAAATGTGTCTTTGAAAACCTGAATGGAGTGGCAGCGCAAAGGCCGGAAGGCATAGAATAAATGGTGACTAAGCAACCGCCTTTGTTTTGCAGCCACCATCTCAGATTTTTTGAAAAGGTAATGTGCTGGCATGGTTATGTATGTGCAAGTATATCAAAACCAACATCAAAAGCATGCGAACATGAAAAAATATCAGGTCTGTTGTTTGTTAGCTATCTTTTCCCTATAAAAAATATCAGCTGTGTTGCATTTTTTTTATATGTAATGGCTAACTGAATAGTAGGTATGTGTATCTGTTGCAATCAGCGGAAGGCGTAGTATAAATAATAACTAAGCAACCGAATTTCTTTTGCATCTACTGTGAACTTCATTCGTTTCTGTGACCCTGTCCCTGTTCACAAGTTTGAGCTCAATTGTTTTCTAAACCGTATTATTGCTGTATTCTGAGTCTCTGAGTTTCTAAATTAGTAATTTGCAGGCACATTATTAAGGCAATGATGATACGTTTGTACAGTTACATTTTTTCGACGCGCGTTGCAACCACCGTCTGACATTTTCTAATTGTAACCGTCCGCAGGTCTGACCTCTATTGTTTTTTGAATCGTATTATTGCTGTATCTGACTGCATGTTCACATGTGTTTCTGAGTTTTTTAAAAAGTACTACATATATTGAGGTTAACCAATAGATGTGGTTAGGTTTTAAGTTTATCAGTAATTTATGTGAAACGAGTAATTTTTTAAAAAGTACTACATATATTGAGGTTAACCATGTGAAATGAGTTTTTTTTTCCCCAATATTTGTTGTATTAAAATAAGTAATTTTTTCTTGTCATAGAAATTAAAATTCATTTAACTTACTCGTTTCACATAAATTACTTCTTTTGGATGAGAGGGTTGATTAGCGGATCTTCTTGATTTTTTAAAAAGTACTACATATATTGAGGTTAACCAATAGATGTGGTTAGGTTTTAAGTTTCTAAAACTTTGAAATTAGCCGAACCATGAGCATACACATGTCCATTTCCATCTCTAGTGATGGAGATAGAAACACATGGAGAACTAGGATTAAGTAGATGGGTAGAGTGTTGGTGTTTTTTCTTGTTGCAGTTAGGGGTGGCAATTCGGGTCAGGTTCGGGTTGACAGGTTGGCAGGTCAGAAAACCCCAACCCGAACTTGACCCATTTAAATCAACAGGTCAGCTATGTCAACCCTAACCTGTTTACACATAACCCGAACCTGACCCATTTAACCCGTATATATACTTGGGTTGGCGGGTTAAATAGGTTACACGGGTTAAAAAGGTTAAATGGGTTTTGGGTTAACTCATTTAACCCGTTTTTTATACAAAAGTTGTCACATTACACGAGTTAAATAGGTTAGACGGGTTTAATGGGTTTGTGGGTCGACCCGTTTAACCCATTTAACCCGTATAGTAAAATATAAATAATTTTAATTTAAGAAAAAAATCTTAAACGGGTTGGCGGGTCGACCCACTTAATTTATTCACAACCCGAACCTGACTTGTTTAATAAACGGGTTAGATGGGTCGACCCAAACCCGATCCGAAATCTATTTAGACTCAACCCGAACCTGTTAATTTTCGTGTCAATTTCAGGTCGGGTTTTCTGTCGGGTAAGAAATTGCCACCCCTAGTTGCAGGGAAGTTTTGTGTACATATCTTATCACCCATAGGCAGAGCGACACATTGCTATGGGACAAGTTATCCAAGGCCTCCCTATTTTTGTTATCCAAGCCCCCCCTGTTTTTTTTTGTTTTTTTTTTTTAATTTTTATAATTTTATTTATATCAAAAAACTATAAACCTGAAAGTTCGGAACAGAAAATATAAAGTTTAATATGTCAAACACTAAAAACTGTCAGAAATACGGAACAGAAACTGACAGAAAACTGTGTTATATTGAAAAGTTAAAGGGGACAAAAAGAATCTCCCTATGATTTGACATCATAGGGGGGGCTTCTATAGTATAACCCCATTGCTATATATCCGCATGTTATGTTTTGCAGCATCCCCTGTGCATGGACTTATATATGCGTGTAGGCCCGTCTATCCTTATATATGATTTATTTCTTGAATACATGTGTCTGCTTCTTATGGCTAGGGCTGTAAACGAACCACACGAACACGAACGGAGCCTTGTTCATGTTCGTTCATTTAATTTTAACCGGACAAATAAACGAACACGAACGCTTAAACGGACGAATTTTCTTGTTCATGTTCATTTATTAAGAAAATGAGTTGTTCATGTTCGTTCATTAAGACACTAAACAAACGCTAAATGAACATAAACGATCGAACTTAAATGAACAAAGACAAACAAACATAAACTTTATTAAATTATGCATCTAATATTGTTTTATAAGTGTTGTTTTGTTTAAACAAACTAATTTTAAAATTATACAATTAAAATATATGATATACGAACATAAATAAATAAATGAACATAAACGAACGTTAACGAACGCATAATCGGACGTTCACGAGCATAAATAAACGGACATGACTTTTGTTCATGTTCGTTCATTTAACTAAACGATCGTAAAATATTGTTCATGTTCGTTCATTTAATAAATAAACGAACTTTTTACCGAACACTTCATGAAGTGTTCATTGAACGTTCAGTTCGTTTACAGCACTACCTATGGCTATGTTTGGCGCGGAGCTTTTTAGAGCTTTTTGGGGAGATGAGCGGTGGGCAATGAGTTTTTTTATTTTTATTGTTCGTTTGGCGAAGGAGCGGTGAGCTTTGCGATTTTTTAGGAATGCTCATTTTTCCAATGCTTCATTAAGAAGCTGTGAGCGGTGGGTTGTGAGCTGTGGCTACTGCTCACAGCTCACTGCTTATAACTCACTGCTAGTGCTCACCGCTACTTTTACCAAACACACCCTATATATTCATGTACGACTTTATTTCTTGAATACATGTACGGCTTTATTTCCTACACGCATGTATGTTTTTATGCTTTTTTGTTTTTATACTTATCTGCTTTTGGGCTTCTAATGCCTATATTTGCTTGTATGTCTTTATTTTCGTGTATGTTGCCCCATTTGTGATTAGGACTTTTAGAGCTAATTCTGAAAATGGTATTTAACTTTTTTTAAAGATAGTATGAAAATAATGCTCATTCTCAAAAAGGTAATGTATGGATATGCGACTCCATTAAACGTGCGACACGTGTTATATTTTTTAATAATAAGTACATTCGTACGTGAGATATTCTCTTTTTTTTTTTTATTATTAAATGTGTTAAAAGACTATAATACCCCGATCTTCTATATAAAATTACTTCACCTTACCTCTCTCATTTATTTATTTCACCCCTCTTTCTCTCTCCCTTTTTTTTCCGGTCACCACCACCTCCCATCACCGCCAAAGATCAACACCACCATCACCACCTCCACCACCTGATCAACACCACAACAGATCCGCCATCACCACCGCAGATCAACACCACCATCATCACCTGATCAACACCACCACAGATCCGCCATCACCACCGCAGATCAACACCACCATCATCACCTGATCAACACCACCACAGATCCGCCATCACCAACGCAGATCAACACCACCATCCCCGTGACCGCCACCAGATCTGTTACTACTCCATCACCACCCCTCTTTCTCTCCTAAAAATTCCGGCCGCCACCCCGTGACCGCCACCAGATCTGTTGCTCGACTGCCACCGGATCTAAAACAATATGCTTTACCGGATCTAAGACGGTAGTAGATCTTCGTATTTTTGTATGTGTTGGGTTCTTGGATTGTAAATAAAATTATGCGTATTATAAAGGTAGATGAATACATGGTTAAACAAAAGCAGAAGTTAATCAGTAATTTGAGAGGTGGCAATTTCAAGTAATTTACTTATGAATGAGCTGAGGCGTGTCTTATCTCAAATGGGTTATCCAAAATAATTCTTTAGTTAAAAGGGGAATAAGTTAACGGGTCGAACAGGTTAATACTAGCCCAAATTCTTATTTGAATACACATCCTCCCAAATTGTTTTTCTTTAAACATTTAGGGTCCGTTTGGTTTGAGGGAATGGAATGGATTTTGGATTGATGTGACCCAAAATCATTGTTTGGTTTTTTTTTTTGGAAAAGGGAATGGAATGAGGAATGAATGAATGAAAGATTACTAAATAGGTGGGTATAGGTGGGTTTTGATATTTTTGGTCCAATCAAATTTTTTTTTTTATTTGGTCAAATTTTTTCAACCACACATTATTTATTCTTTTTCTTATTTTATAATTTTTTCAACCATAAATTATATATAATAATATATTTTCTCTCTTCTACTTTTTCCCCAAACCTTTCCCAAATCTTTCAAACCTTTCCCAAATCCAAATCCAATTCCAATCCCACTTGCGAACCAAACGCACCCTTAGCTTCTTATTGTAATAATATTGTCTTTGCAATCATTAATTCATAATCAAGGGATTAGTTATATATAACTTTTTATAAAGTGTGACAAAGAAGTGTTATATGCTCAATCAAACATTATCCTTCCAGTGCTTTATCTTGTTATGTGTTGTCATATTTTTTAATCTGGTATGTGTTGGCCGGAATAAATGGGTGTTATCGGAATATGGATGTCGCCGAAATTGTTGACGATGATGGTAAAAAAAAATAGGACTCGCACATTCGCACATTTAATGTAGCACATTTAAAAGAGGGTATTTAGGTCTTTTTAATACTCTTATAATAAGACAAAAAAGAGAATATCCCACCTACCAATGTACTTTATTATTAAAAAATAGGACACGTGTCGCACATCTAATGGAGTCGCACATTCGCTCTATTTATGACCTTTTTGAAAAAGAGCATTATTTTTGTACTATTATTTGAAAAAGGTTAAATTAAAATACCATTTTTTATATGTTTGAAGCATTGCTCTATTTTTTATATGTTTGCATGCTCTTATGATTCTATGTCTTTACACTTTGTCTATGCATGCTTTTGTGTTGTTAGTCTTATATGCCTTTACCCTTATCTTTTATCTTAGTGTCCCTCTCATTCACACACGACCACACATATTTCTATATTTACACACACACACTCGCCGAAGGTCTTTCTCGAAGCAGTCCTCCTACCTCTCCCATACCCTGCTCCGGCAGGATTGAGTATTGTTGTTGTGATATAGATAAATTTATGTCCTTTCTTTCTAAGATTCTGGTTTTCACTTTGTACATTGTAATTTACAGTTAGCAGATCTACGTTGAAGCGCATTTGCAGGAGTCTTGGTGTATTTAGGTGGCCATATAAGAACGGTCCTGATAAGAGTGATTCCCTTATTAAGGCAACAAATATCCATGCATCTCAAGGGGTACTTACCTCAGTTTTTGAGGGTTCCGATGGACCATTATCTACAACAAATGTAACTCACAATGCTGCCACCCTTACTGAACGTGGTAAGTATAGTTCCACACCTGTTCTCCACCAGCAGGTACGAACAATTCGGCCTGATGAACTTGCACAGCTCGAAACAACCTTCAGAAACTCAGTGGAACAGTTGACGATCAAGGCAACATACAAAGAGAATACAGTAAGTTTTTCATTCATAGTTTCAGATGGATTTGTAAAGTTGGAAGAGCTGATTACATCAAAGTTTCAGCTCAAGCTTGGAAGCTTTAGCCTCAAATATGAAGACAAAGATGGAGATATGATATTGATTGCATGTGACAAGTGACTTAATGGGGTCAGTAGATGATTTTAAACTCTCAGATGGTCAAACTGTCGTCGAACTCTTGGTTTGGCCACTTGTTGATAAGAGCCCGGATGCCTAGCCCTTATTTTGCAATCTTTATGGATTATCTTTTTCTTTAGATAGAAATATTTTAGTCAACTCTTGCATTTTTGAAACTGAAAGTGGCAGTGAAGCTTAGGTGAGAAAAAAATATAATGATTTAAACCATTGCGGTCACTGGAATTGGACTCGCCGACGTCTCATCGCTTACCTTGATCTTAAAAAACATCCCTATTGAGCTGAATATTGGCAATGGGGTCTTTGTAGTTCCGGGTCTTCTGTTTGTTTCACTTCGACTCTTATTCATGATCGTCTCGGTAGCAATATCCCTGGAATAATTGGATATCAAAGAAAGTTTAACGTATGTGTTTGAGGAGCTTTCTGCAGACAGACGTCCTTATTTGATCAATCTTGGTGCTCGAGGTGTTTTGTTGTCCTCTGTGTTCTATGGAACCAGAATTGTTATCAACTGCTTGTTTGCTGGACCGATGTGGGCAAAGGTTGGTATTTGGTGGGGTTTGAACCTTTCACCCCTCTTTGATATTATTTTGCCTGGAAAATACCAGCAGGTAATAAGTTGGCAGTAAAAGCTTTCTGTGTTATTACTTGGACCCCTGTGGCGGAATGATATTTTTCATGCGTTGCCTGATTCAAAAGCTACTATTCTTGAATTGGATCTCATCCCTCCCTCAACTTCAAAGGGTGTCGTTATCGTGGATTTTATATTGATGCTCTAAGATAGGAGTCGACTGGTCCTCATGGGTCTAACTGTTTTAATGCGGTTATGGTAACTTAATGTGTTTTGTTTTTGTTTAGCATTCCTCCTGCTAGGAGCCATGTTGCATGTGGTAAAATTAATTGCATTTTTTAAAAAAATTTACAACATGATCGTCTTTTTCAACTTCAACTTCAGAAAATCATTCATTAAGTTCAAGTTTTATGAAGATAATTTCCAGCTAATACTTTGAGAAACAACATCCGACACAAATCGCAATTCACCATATTGCTTAAATAACCAAAAGTAAAACAGGAACATGCCCACCTCACAATTCATACACTTCTGACTAGATCTGAACTTGTTTTTGCAGTATTGTTATTAGGATACACCCCTTTTAAATTTCTAGTGTTTGATCGAATTAGCCGACAAGCTTTTATTACTTAAGTAATAAATTAAAGAGTGGTGATATAGAGACATAAAACATATGCGTAAATACCTGTTGGGTACATCAATCATTTGACAAGTGTAATACGTATTTTCAATTTTTCATCAATCAAATTTTAACATCAACGTTACAAGGTGCATAAGTAGTTATATTTGTTAGAAATGATAATCATTTTCCTAAACCAAATACAATTTGGTATCTTTGCGTGCTCTAAGGTTTAACTTTCCTATTTACATAAAGAAAAATAACGTAAAAGTCCCAAAGAAAAGTTGAAAGGTTAAATCGTTTATTGAGTCAAAGACGAGGACTAATACCATGTGATTTTCTAGAGTAGTGGACTAATAGTTCCAATTGGCAATAAAAATTGAAAAAACACATAAACCATGGGTGTAATTTAGTAAAAAAGAAATAAAGACAATTTGTGGGTCTTAAAATTTGGTATCTTTGAATGAGCAGACAAGGGAGACCGGGCAAAGCAATGGTTCGAATGTTTGGGATCCCTTAAAATCATATCGACTCAGTGTTTGCTTATCTGACCCTCTGGCCCACTGCTGCAAGACCAAATTTAACATTGATTTGGGTTTCTGTAGTCATGAGCCACACTCTCCTGAGCAAACAGCGTAAAACGGGCGAGCATCGGTCCGAAACCAAACCGAACCGACGAAACTGAACCTTTAGTATATAGAACCGAATATGGTCGGTTCGGTTCGGTTTATATGGTTTAGGTGTGTTTTTCTCGGTTTTTGGTCGAATCGAACCGAAACTGAAAACCGTTAGTATATAGAACCGAAACCGAACCGAATAAGGTCGGTTCGGCTCGGTTTTCCGGTTCGGTCGGCTCGAGTCTCCTCTACCATCCAGTTAGTCGTTCTTTCTTTGATTTTGTTGATTTGTTCCTACTAATTCAGTTTCACGTTATTTATGTAATTTACCATCCTTTTGATAACACGCATTACTTGTTTGGGAAGTTAATTGTATCACTACTGCATTTCTATTAGCTCGCCTTCATTTTTGGCGCGTTTTGAATTTTGCTCAACTAGACAGCTTATTTGGTTGTAGTGTTTTGATTCAATTAATAGCTAATGATTACTTTTGAGTGTTTGAACCAAGGCAAATAGGTGTTTGAAA
The DNA here is from genome assembly GCA_021014915.2 of Artemisia tridentata subsp. tridentata. Taxonomy (NCBI): domain Eukaryota; kingdom Viridiplantae; phylum Streptophyta; class Magnoliopsida; order Asterales; family Asteraceae; genus Artemisia; species Artemisia tridentata. The sequence continues at coordinate 297,675,892 of CP139501.1, forward strand.
AAGCTTTAATTTAATCATCTTATTAGTTTACCAAATATATTTATAAGCTACGCAAAGAATATTCAAATAGATATTTTTTTGTATAAATCCTAAAAAGCATTACAACATGACAGTAAAAAGATACAACATAATATAATACAACACAAAAAGCTTAAACACAAGTGCGAGAAACAAAAGATAAACGAAATTCAAATCTTGCTCTCTCTTCTTAACATTCTGAGTGTCATCGATCCCATCGAACTCGGATCAGCTAGTCAAGTTTTCAGCCTGCAAGGATTACAAATAAAAGAGTTATAGTTCCTTTTTTTTTAGTCGCATTACAATTTTTCTAGTATAAATAAAGTAAAAGAACTAGAAATTTTGGAAATGGAAAAGCCAACCTGCAATAAACTGTCAATCTGATCGAATTCTGATAGGTAACTTTTTTTAGGGATGAATGTGACCAGCTCGATCACTCCCATAAATATTTTGTGACCGCCCTGATAACGAAATACCGGCACAGCCAAGTGACCCAAACATTGATCTGGGTCCTCTTTTGTCCTTTGAATTGCGACCCCATTTTGAGCGGCTACACAAGCAAAGCAGTCACGTTGACCATCTGGTAGAACCACACCGTCACGGACCTCACCGTAACTGAGGCACTTCTTCCTGTACCTCTCGAGCCCTTTCTTATCTCTATGCAATCGAGAAAATTGACCTGCCATTCTAAGAGACCACCCGTTGCCATCTGATGTGTTTTCCCAGTAGAGAAGGGAAGCAGATTTTTTTTCTTCAAAAACAAAATGGTTCATTACTGTTTCAACTGTGGCCTGCATTTTGAAAGTTCAAAAGTATTTTTATTGAAAAGCAAGCTCAAAAGATTGTTTAATAAGCTCAAAAAAATTTTGGTGATAAAAAGTAGATGTTGTCTGGGTTATATAGTAGAATCGGGTCACTAATTGGGATTCAAATAACACAAATGGGGGTTCAGATAGTGTTGGCGGGGTCACCTTTTTAGTGGGGGTTAATTACCAAGGCTAAGCCTTTGTCAGGTTGTGTAACCAACTCATACAATTTACATATTTCAAATTGTATGCCTGCAACCACGTTTAAGGAGTTTTTTTTTTTTTTTTTTTTTTTTTTTTTTTTTTTTTTTTTTTTTTTTTTTTTTTTAATTTTATATTACAACTACTTTTAATAAACTAGTTGTGAATTTCATGTTCAAAATACACACAAATATGTAGATATACATGCTTTTTTGGCACAAATTAATAAATTTATCATTAGTAAATTGATTAAAAGCATTTAACGACATCGTATTTTTCAAAATATATTATGAAGTGAATAACTTACTATATAGCGACATGTTGTTATAGACAACATCAAGTTATCCTATGAGTTACAAGGAAACTGTTTTATTTATGTGATATTTTTATCGGAATTATGTAAAACTAGAAGGAGACACCAATAAGTACAACCAAGTTTTGTTTCTGTTTAGCATTCTTCCTACTCGGAGCCACGTTGTATTTGCCTCCTCCCTCTACATTTAGGCATTGGCATGTGGTTGTGATGTGCTAAAATTAATTAATTTTTTTTTTTTTTTTTTTTAAGATTTTACAATATGTTTGTCTTTTTAAAAATCAATTTCATAAATTTTTTCATTAAGTTCAAGTTTTATAAGAGGGGCTCAAGAGGTGTGTAAGTGGTGATGTCGCACAGGACCTTCACTTAAAATGGGCCATATTTTCTTAGTCTTATATAAAGATACGTTAGATATTAAACATATATGAGACATTTAATTCAAGTTTACACACAGTTTCGTTTTAATTTACAAGTGTAATGAGATCTCCTTGTTGTTATTGCCTAGGCCCATCGAATTTTCAGCTAATACTTTAAGATACAACATCTGACACAAATCGCAATTCACCATATAGCTTAAACAACCATAAGTAAAACACGAACATGTCCACCTCATAACTCATGCACTTTTCTTAATTTTGACTCGATTTAAACTTTGTTTTTGCAATATTTTTATTTTTAGGATACATCTCTTTTTAACTTTCTGGTGTTTGAATTAGCCGACTAGCTTATATTACGGAGTACTTAAGTAATAAACTTAAGAGTAGCGATTTAAAGAAATACAAACATATGCGTAAATACATGTTGGATACATCAATCATTTGACAAGTGTACTACATATTTTCATCAATCAAATTTTAACATCGACCGATCAGATCATAAGGTACATAAGTAGCAATATTTATTAGAAATGATAATCATTTTCCTAAACTAAATACAATTTGGTATCTTTGCGTGCTCTAAGGTTTAACTTTCCTATTTACATAAAGAAGAATAACGTAAAAGTCCCAAAGAAAAGTTGAAAGGTTAAATCGCTTATTGAGTCAAAGACGAGGACTACTACCATGTGATTTTCTAGTGTAGTGGACTAAAAGTTCAATTGGCAATAAAAGTTGAAAAACTACATAAACCCATGGGTGTAATTTTGTAAAAGAAATAATGACAAAATTTATGGGCCTTAAAAGTTAAAGCAATAGATCTGAATGTTTGGGATCACTTAAAATCATACATCGAATCACTGTTTGCTTATCTGACCCTCTGTGCTCTGGCCCCTGCTGCAAGACCAAATTTAACATTGGTTTGGGTTTCTGTAGTCATGAGTCACACTCTCCCCTACCATCTGGTTGGTTGTTCTTTCTTTGATTTTGTTGATTTGTTCTTTACTAATTCAGTTTCACGTTGTATATGTAATTTACCATCCTTTTGATAACACGCATTACTTGTTTGGGAATTTAATTGTATCACTAAGGCATTTCTATTAGCTCGCCTTCATTTTTGGCGCGTTTTGAATTTTGCTCAACTAGACAATTTATTTGGTTGTAGTGTTTTGATTTAATTAATAGCTAATGATTACTTTTGAGTGTTTGAACCAAGGCAAATAGGTGTTTGAAAAAGCTTTAATTTAAACATCTTATTAGTTTACCAAATATATTTATAAGCTACGCAAAGAATATTCAAATAGATATTTTTTTGTATAAATCCTAAAAAGCATTACAACATGACAGTAAAAAGATACGACATAATATAATACAACACAAAAAGCTTAAACACAAGTGCGAGAAACAAAAGATAAACGAAATTCAAATCTTGCTCTCTCTTCTTAACATTCTGAGTGTCATCGATCCCATCGAACTCGAATCAGCTAGTCAAGTTTTCAGCCTGCAAGGATTACAAATAAAAGAGTTATAGTTCCTTTTTTTTTTAGTCGCATTACAATTTTTCTAGTATAAATAAAGTAAAAGAACTAGAAATTTTGGAAATGGAAAAGCCAACCTGCAATAAACTGTCAATCTGATCGAATTCTGATAGGTAACTTTTTTTAGGGATGAATGTGACCAGCTCGATCACTCCCATAAATATTTTGTGACCGCCCTGATAACGAAATACCGGCACAGCCAAGTGACCCAAACATTGATCCGGGTCCTCTTTTGTCCTTTGAATTGCGACCCCATTTTGAGCGGCTACACAAGCAAAGCAGTCACGTTGACCATCTGGTAGAACCACACCGTCACGGACCTCACCGTAACTGAGGCACTTCTTCCTGTACCTCTCGAGCCCTTTCTTATCTCTATGCAATCGAGAAAATTGACCTGCCATTCTAAGAGACCACCCGTTGCCATCTGATGTGTTTTCCCAGTAGAGAAGGGAAGCAGATTTTTTTCCTTCAAAAACAAAATGGTTCATTACTGTTTCAACTGTGGCCTGCATTTTGAAAGTTCAAAAGTATTTTTATTGAAAAGCAAGCTCAAAAGATTGTTTAATAAGCTCAAAAAAATTTTGGTGATAAAAAGTAGATGTTGTCTGGGTTATATAGTAGAATCGGGTCACTAATTGGGATTCAAATAACACAAATGGGGGTTCAGATAGTGTTGACGGGGTCACCTTTTTAGAGGGGGTTAATTACCAAGGCTAAGCCTTTGTCAGGTTGTGTAACCAACTCATACAATTTACAAATTTCAAATTGTATGCCTGCAACCACGTTTAAGGAGCTTTTTTTTTGTTATTTATTTATTTATTTATTTATTTATTTATTTATTTATTTATTTATTTTTAATTATTTTATATTACAACTACTTTTAATAAACTAGTTGTGAATTTCATGTTCAAAATACACACAGATATGTGGATATACATGCTTTTTTGGCACAAATTAATAAATTTATCATTAGTAAATGGTTTAAAGGGAACGACATCGTATTTTTCAAAATATATTATGAAGTGAATAACTTACTATATAGCGACATGTTGTTATAGACAACATCAAGTTATCTTATGAGTTACAATGAAACTGTTTTATTTATGTGATATTTTTATCGGAATTATATAAAACTAGAAGGACACACCAATAAGTACAACCAAGTTTTATTTCTGTTTAGCATTCCTCCCGCTCGGGGCCACGTTGTATTTGCCTCCTCCCTCTACATTTAGGCATTGGCATGTGGTTGTGATGTGCTAAAATTAATTGCATTTTTTTTAATGATCTTACAATATGTTTGTCTTTTTTAAACATCAATTTCATAAATTTTTTCATTAAGTTCAAGTTTTATAAGAGGTGGTGATGTCGCACCGGGCCTTCACTTAAAATGGGCCATATTTTCTTAGTCTTATATACAGATACGTTAGATATTAAACATATATGAGGCATTTAATTCAAGTTTACACACAATTTCTTTTTAATTTACAAGTGTAATGAGATATCTTTGTTGTTATTGCATAGGGCCATCGAATTTCAGCTAATACTTTAAGATACAACATCTGACACAAATCGCAATTCACCATTTAGCTTAAACAACCATAAGTAAAACAGGAACATGTCCACCTCATAACTCATGCACTTTTCTTAATTTTGACTCGATTTAAACTTTGTTTTTGCAATATTTTTATTTTTATTTTTAGGATACATCCCTTTTTAACTTTCTGGTGTTTGAATTAGCCTACTAGCTTATATTACGGAGTACTTAAGTAATAAACTTAAGAGTAGCGATTTAAAGAAATGCAAACATATGCGTAAATACATGTTGGATACATCAATCATTTGACAAGTGTACTACATATTTTCATCAATCAAATTTTAACATCGACCGATCAGATCGTAAGGTAAATAAGTAGTAATATTTATTAGAAATGATAATCATTTTCCTAAACTAAATACAATTTGGCATCTTTGCGTGCTCTAAGGCTTAACTTTCCTTTTTACGTACAGAAAAATAACGTAAAAGTCCCAAAGAAAAGTTAGAAAGGTTAAATCGTTTATTGAGACAAAGACGAGGACTACCTTGGGGATTATATAATCGAACTGGGTCACTAATTGGGATTCAAATAACACAAATAGGGGTTCAGATAGTGTTGGCGGGGTCACCTTTTTAAAGGGGGTTAAATACTAAGGCAAAGCCTTTGTCATTTTGTGAAACAAACTCATATAATTAACGTATTTCAAATTGTAGGTCTGCAACCACGTAATAAAAAGGGTTTTTGCACTCTAGGGTCATTGTACTTTTTAAAAAGAGTTAATTTCAAAAATGTCCCTGTGGTCTGTCGGGTTTAACGGATGTAGTCCCTATATTTTTTTTTAACGGATCCTTTCCCTGTGGTTGCGACCCATAACGGGTTTGGTCCCTTGACCAAATTTTCTGTTTGTTTGACCGTTTGAAGTGATGAAATGACCAAACTACCCTATTATTATTATTATTATTATTATTATTATTATTAAACTTTAAATTAAAAATTAAAAATTTCAAAAACATTGAGAACAAGAACACAAAGCAAATTTCCAGAAATGTATCATATTGAGTAACAATTAAAAACAAATACATACTAATCTTTGAAATCCTAAAGTGTTGTTAACATCTTTAAAACAAAGCGAAGTTCCAATGGAATCCCTCCAAATTTGAACACATCACCTTGTTCTGATAAAGCTCTCTCAGGGGGCTTATAAGCAGGAGCACAATAGCAGCATAAAAGTTAGTAGTTCAAGAACATATAATCAAATCCCAAACACCTTATTAGATGGATGTTTTTTGATTCAAGAAAGAAAGTGTAGATATGAAATAAACAGTTATTGTATACCCACATATTCACAAACAAAACCATAATCATCTTTCAAAATAAAAACACAAATTTCTTCCACACAATTTAAACAAAAGAAAGTAAAGAGTTTTGAGTAAATGAACAAAAGAAACTGCAAGTAACACCCATACTTCACAATTAATCTTCCAAACAAGAATGTGTATCATGAAAATGACTTATTAACAAACTGGAAGTTGCATCATAGGCTTGTAAATCTGACCACATCCAAATCCCATTAGGGGTTTTAAAGTTACAATGAGATACAAAAGCAAAAACATATATTAAATAATAAAATTCAAAAACAAAACACACTCAAAACCATAAATATTTTGTGACCGCCCTGATAACGAAATACCGGCACAGCCAAGTGACCCAAACATTGATCCGGGTCCTCTTTTGTCCTTTGAATTGCGACCCCATTTTGAGCGGCTACACAAGCAAAGCAGTCACGTTGACCATCTGGTAGAACCACACCGTCACGGACCTCACCGTAACTGAGGCACTTCTTCCTGTACCTCTCGAGCCCTTTCTTATCTCTATGCAATCGAGAAAATTGACCTGCCATTCTAAGAGACCACCCGTTGCCATCTGATGTGTTTTCCCAGTAGAGAAGGGAAGCAGATTTTTTTCCTTCAAAAACAAAATGGTTCATTACTGTTTCAACTGTGGCCTGCATTTTGAAAGTTCAAAAGTATTTTTATTGAAAAGCAAGCTCAAAAGATTGTTTAATAAGCTCAAAAAAATTTTGGTGATAAAAAGTAGATGTTGTCTGGGTTATATAGTAGAATCGGGTCACTAATTGGGATTCAAATAACACAAATGGGGGTTCAGATAGTGTTGACGGGGTCACCTTTTTAGAGGGGGTTAATTACCAAGGCTAAGCCTTTGTCAGGTTGTGTAACCAACTCATACAATTTACATATTTCAAATTGTATGCCTGCAACCACGTTTAAGGAGCTTTTTTTTTGTTATTTATTTATTTATTTATTTATTTATTTATTTATTTATTTTTAATTATTTTATATTACAACTACTTTTAATAAACTAGTTGTGAATTTCATGTTCAAAATACACACAGATATGTGGATATACATGCTTTTTTGGCACAAATTAATAAATTTATCATTAGTAAATGGTTTAAAAGGAACGACATCGTATTTTTCAAAATATATTATGAAGTGAATAACTTACTATATAGCGACATGTTGTTATAGACAACATCAAGTTATCTTATGAGTTACAATGAAACTGTTTTATTTATGTGATATTTTTATCGGAATTATATAAAACTAGAAGGACACACCAATAAGTACAACCAAGTTTTATTTCTGTTTAGCATTCCTCCCGCTCGGGGCCACGTTGTATTTGCCTCCTCCCTCTACATTTAGGCATTGGCATGTGGTTGTGATGTGCTAAAATTAATTGCATTTTTTTTAATGATCTTACAATATGTTTGTCTTTTTTAAACATCAATTTCATAAATTTTTTCATTAAGTTCAAGTTTTATAAGAGGTGGTGATGTCGCACCGGGCCTTCACTTAAAATGGGCCATATTTTCTTAGTCTTATATACAGATACGTTAGATATTAAACATATATGAGGCATTTAATTCAAGTTTACACACAATTTCTTTTTAATTTACAAGTGTAATGAGATATCTTTGTTGTTATTGCATAGGGCCATCGAATTTCAGCTAATACTTTAAGATACAACATCTGACACAAATCGCAATTCACCATTTAGCTTAAACAACCATAAGTAAAACAGGAACATGTCCACCTCATAACTCATGCACTTTTCTTAATTTTGACTCGATTTAAACTTTGTTTTTGCAATATTTTTATTTTTAGGATACATCCCTTTTTAACTTTCTGGTGTTTGAATTAGCCTACTAGCTTATATTACGGAGTACTTAAGTAATAAACTTAAGAGTAGCGATTTAAAGAAATGCAAACATATGCGTAAATACATGTTGGATACATCAATCATTTGACAAGTGTACTACATATTTTCATCAATCAAATTTTAACATCGACCGATCAGATCGTAAGGTAAATAAGTAGTAATATTTATTAGAAATGATAATCATTTTCCTAAACTAAATACAATTTGGCATCTTTGCGTGCTCTAAGGCTTAACTTTCCTTTTTACGTACAGAAAAATAACGTAAAAGTCCCAAAGAAAAGTTAGAAAGGTTAAATCGTTTATTGAGACAAAGACGAGGACTACCTTGGGGATTATATAATCGAACTGGGTCACTAATTGGGATTCAAATAACACAAATAGGGGTTCAGATAGTGTTGGCGGGGTCACCTTTTTAAAGGGGGTTAAATACTAAGGCAAAGCCTTTGTCATTTTGTGAAACAAACTCATATAATTAACGTATTTCAAATTGTAGGTCTGCAACCACGTAATAAAAAGGGTTTTTGCACTCTAGGGTCATTGTACTTTTTAAAAAGAGTTAATTTCAAAAATGTCCCTGTGGTCTGTCGGGTTTAACGGATGTAGTCCCTATATTTTTTTTTAACGGATCCTTTCCCTGTGGTTGCGACCCATAACGGGTTTGGTCCCTTGACCAAATTTTCTGTTTGTTTGACCGTTTGAAGTGATGAAATGACCAAACTACCCTATTATTATTATTATTATTATTATTATTATTATTAAACTTTAAATTAAAAATTAAAAATTTCAAAAACATTGAGAACAAGAACACAAAGCAAATTTCCAGAAATGTATCATATTGAGTAACAATTAAAAACAAATACATACTAATCTTTGAAATCCTAAAGTGTTGTTAACATCTTTAAAACAAAGCGAAGTTCCAATGGAATCCCTCCAAATTTGAACACATCACCTTGTTCTGATAAAGCTCTCTCAGGGGGCTTATAAGCAGGAGCACAATAGCAGCATAAAAGTTAGTAGTTCAAGAACATATAATCAAATCCCAAACACCTTATTAGATGGATGTTTTTTGATTCATGAAAGAAAGTGTAGATATGAAATAAACAGTTATTGTATACCCACATATTCACAAACAAAACCATAATCATCTTTCAAAATAAAAACACAAATTTCTTCCACACAATTTAAACAAAAGAAAGTAAAGAGTTTTGAGTAAATGAACAAAAGAAACTACAAGTAACACCCATACTTCACAATTAATCTTCCAAACAAGAATGTGTGTAAGGAAAATGACTTATTAACAAACTGGAAGTTGCATCATAGGCTTGTAAATCTGACCACATCCAAACGTCCCATTAGGGGTTTTTAAGTTACAATGAGATACAAAAGCAAAAACATATATTAAATAATAAAATTCAAAAACAAAACACACTCAAAACCAACAAAACCCATCACCATCATCACAAAACCCGTCAGCATCATCACAAAATTGCCACCACCACCACCATGTCAAGATCCAACCACCAATACCACGAACCCACCACCATCGAATCAAATCTGCACCACCACGAAACAACTACAACCAAAACCCATCACCATCATCGGATATATCCGGACGTTGGTAACCCACAACACTCCTCACAATCCTCTCACTCCTCAACTCACAACAAAAGTAAACCTACCCGAGACTTGTTAAAAGATCTTGCCGAGGTCTTTGTGAAAGCTTCAAATAACATGATCAAATGAAGAGCTGTGTTTGTTTTTCTTTGAGATAGTTTATTTGAGTTGTATAACTGGTCATTCAATTTGGGTGAGGATGTAGAAAGGGATAAGGTGATTTTTGTTTTTGTGTTGTTTGTGTTTTGAATGAGAGAGATGAGAGATTAGGATAAGTGTGTTTATGTAGTGGTAGTGATTGAGATAGATATGAAGATCCAGTGTTTGTTTGTGTGTGTTGGTGTGTTGGTGCGAAAAGACACAATTACCCATCCATGTGCACGCCACATGACCAATTTAACGGTCAAACAAACAGAAAAATTGGTCAAAGGACCAAACCCGTTATGGGTCGCAACCACAGGGACTGGATCCGTTAAAAAAAAGTAAAGGGACTAAACCCGTTAAACCCGACAGACTACAGGGACCATTTATAAAATTAACTCTTTTAAAAATGTTGATTTAGGTCATTATATTATTTTTGTGTGTATTCAAGTCATTGTACTTTTATTTAAACTTAATAGAGTAACTAAACTTTTAGAACTCATACAATAGAGTCACTCATACTCTATGTCAACCCTATCTCAACTTTTATGTCATAAAAAAAGTCTACATTATTAAGTATGACACCACATCATTATTTTCACGTCACAATTTTTTATTTTAAAATTTTCTTTTTGCAAATTATTACTTCTATTTATTTATTTTTATAAAAACCTAGTTATATTATTGACTTTAATTTGTATTTATTCGTAAATCAGTTATAATCAACCAAGCTTGTTTATAAGTTTTAACAATCATAACTTAAAATTTTATAATTTTTAATAGTTTATACAATTCTTATGCACAACCCCAAATATAAGTATCGTGATACAATTGTATACCTAAACTTATAGTATGACTTGATGAAGACAATATTGAGATTAGTACTTTTGGATTTACTCCGCCACAATCATATATAAACATCGCATTAGGTCAACCAATTTAAGCTTGTTTAAATATTCGGTTAGAATGTTAAATGTTCGGTTAGAATATGGATAAAAAAACAAATTAAATTTAACATATATAACTATTTTTTATAAAGATAAGTATAATCATGACCCTTGGATGCAAAAACCCTAATAAAAACTTCTTTTTCACCAATTTATCAAAACTAATTTATGGGTCATTCATTTATGTGCTTGCTTTCATTTAAATTAATTTCGGATAATGTTTTCTCGAAAATCTATAAAACAATGAGAATAGAGCTAAATATAAGAGCACAAGGTGTCATGAAGGAGATCAAGCTCCTCATTCGGGCCCCACGTGGTGCCACGTCACCACAACAAACAACCCCTTACCATAACATACCACAAACTCCTCATTTGGGCCCCACAACTATCTATGTTTTTTCTTTTATTCAAATACCCAAATAAACTAAATTCATTTTATTAAATTAAAAATACAATGCAACATATTAAAACACATACGAAACACAAACTTACGATACGAAAAAATAATGATACGGGAATTAAAATAATGATACAACGAATATAAAGAAACTAATTATGTTGTTGTTGTTGCTGTTGTTGTTGAAATGCCTCCCATTGATTTACTTGCCAAACATGATCGATGAGATTTTGTTGAAGCGCTGCGTGTACGCGTTTATCGCGTAGTTCCTTCGACTTCTTTCGTTGCACTTCGCATCGCTCAATCCACGACCGTTGTAAATTTATTCGCGGACAAATATACATCTCACTAACTTCGGATATCGCAAAGTTTTGGTCTTTCAAAATCATGTTATGCAATATGATGCACGTGTACATGATTCTCCGTAGCTTGGACACCGTAAATGCACGCGCCGGTTGGGAAATAATATGCCAACGTCCTTGGAGGACACCAAAAGTTCTTTCGATATCTTTTCGAGCACTTTCTTGTTTGGCTTTAAATACGGCATTCTTGGGGGTATGTGCAACCGTAAATGATTTGACAAAGGATAACCACTCCGGGTAAATTCCGTCGGCTAAATAATACCCTTTTTTTAAAGTACGGCTGTTTACTTCAAACGGAACCTCGGGGCGATGTCATCAAGCAGGTCGTCGAATAACGAAGAATTATTCAAAACAGTAAGATCGTTATTCGCGCCCGCTACCCCAAAAAATGCATGCCAAATCCACATATCATATGAAGCAACGACTTCAAGCATTATAGTTGGATACTTTTTATCACCTCGGTGAAATTGGCATTGCCATTCTTTAGGACAATTTTTCCATTCCCAGTGCATACAATCGATGCTTCCCAACATACCCGGTAACTTATGAACCGCGATATGTGCGTGGTACAAGTTACGAATGTCATTCTCGTCTGGTTTTCTTAAAAACTCACGCGTATACTGTTACACCCCGTGCCCGCTTAGACCAAAAACTAAAATTTTTTTAGCGGAAACGCTTGACTTTTACGGACATCCTGTTACTCTTTTGACCATTTATAAAAATCCATGAACATTCAGACCTTGAGACTATTTTTAAATGAAACTAGACTCAATTACCTTCAAAAAGACGGTTGGCACGACCCTTGACGACTTACCGATTGGTTGGACCTCAAACCGATCGGTTGGAGGTTCTGTCCTCCCGACTGCCTTTCAAAATCCCGTCTTGAAAGTCCAACCTCCCGAACTCGATAATTAACCAAACTTTCCAGATTTACTTAGTATACCATTGGGCTCATTTTCATACAAAAACATTTACCGTTTGACTCTCGGAAATGTACTTTACAATTTGACGGGTTTTGCACCAAAACCCGTTTTGACCCATTTCATGACATATGTCACATACGACTTCCACAACACCTCAAACTTAACCAAAGTCATTAACTAAACATATCCAACGTGTTACATACACACTTGACCCATGAACAACCCAAAATGGGTATTTTTACACTTAATCCAAACGCCCCTTTAACTTTAACTATAAACACATAAAACATACTTTGACACAACGGTTGACCCCCAAAACGTTAGGACAACCTTATCATACAACTTGCCACTCGGCTACACTTTACCAACCCATAAAAGACCAACGGGGGTACAAACTTTACTCATGAGCTCGGTATTCTACCGAAGCTCCTAAACGCATACTACCTTTGATCTTGCATATCCAAATCCTTAATCCCTATATCCAAGCCATCCATAAAAGCTTGCCAACCTACAAAACGGTTAGACAACTAAACCGTAAGCACAAATGCTTAGTAAGTAAAACGATCATAACATACCATTATACTTCAATCAACACATAAACATCATATACATTAAACACTTACTTTACGGGCTTACTACTCCACATCTCATCTAACACATAACATCAACTTATACAATAACATCAACTCATCACATAGGCCATATTCATCACATCACTTAAGCATATCTCAAGTCCATATTGCTTGACATAACACATATATGTTAGAAATCCATATAACACATGTCATCATCATTTTACTTACCTTAGCTCCCAAAGCTAAGCATAGAATCAATATCCCATCATCCTCAACCTCTAACCATCATCATCATTCTTCTTAATTATCAAGACCTAACATCATAATAATCAATACCATAATTAAGGGTTTACATAACCCATTAAACATACTCATCTCCCATTCTACTTCATCATATGATCATACCATGATCATATGATGAAAACCCACTTAACCCATAAACCTTTACCTCAATAATCATTAATAACTTAAGATGGAGATACTTACATGTAGAAGATCATTGCTAGGGCTCTATCTTCTTGATTAGCACCTTAAACCCTTCATAACTTTACCCTCCAAACTTGATCTTCTTCCCTCCATTTCTTCTCTAAAAACCGGACCATACAAAGACCCAAGAATGATATGGATTTCTCTAGAAATCCCTGGATAAACTTATCTAGGCACAAGTTTGGCTTATGGCAAGAATAGCCCCTCAAGTCTCCTTGCTTCTATTTTGGCCACACTACATACTATAACTCTTTACTACTAGGCAACATTAGTCCCTTAAGTTATGCATCATAACTCCCAAAACTATATTTCACTTTCGCTATCTATTAGATTGACCATCGGGTTTGACCACTATGGCACATTCGTTGACTGGCCAACCACGTAAAATCCTTAATCCATTTTCATCTAGGGTGGGGTACAAGTACCCGGGAAACGGGTCTAACAATTCTACCCCCTTATTTAGATTTCGTCCCCGAAATCTCTCGTCTAATGCTATCCAAAACTAAATCACAACATATACCTGTCCTTATTCTCATGCTCTCTAAGCCATTACCTTGCGACGATCTAAATGATCTCGCAAATTCTAAACTTACTATACATAATCATTACTCTAAATCCACTAGAAACACACTTCTCATCACAACTTATCTAAAATTTCCCACAGTTGACGACTAGTCATATGGAAAATTTACTATTTTGACTTTATATAAGTCAAACTTCAACACTATTTCCACGTCACTTACCAATGCACTAACATGACCAAAGTCGTATACCGGTTAATTTCGCATTTTACATAATGCCAACAGTTATCTACTTCAAAAGCCGGTAACTTAATTCAATTTTTATATCAAGTACCATCTAAATGGCACTTTCAAAATCTTTTCTTTGCACTACTTAAGCAATCTTCTTGTTAAATTATGGGAACGCTTACCCATTATCTTATCAACTTAATGCACAAACTCATTCTAGGCGTCTATCTTAAGGTTCACACATGACCTTAACACCGCTATAAGTTTTTATTCATGTATAGCCTCTATTTATGACGTCTAACTTGTTTTAGTTTGTTGACATAAATAAATACCTAAAAACATTATCAATATTTATTCATATCTCTATGTTTTGATGATCACAAAATGTAAACTCATTAAAACATAAACTTATAAATTAAACAAGTACTTAGTTGTAAATATTCACTTCTACAACTAAAATCACTTAAGGTATGAATGAACTAATGCTTAATGCATCATATGATCAAAGGAACATTTTCTTTATTTCTAAACTTTTTATAAAATGTCAAAAACATTTTATATATTTTTGAAAAACAATTTTGGTATTAAATAAAAATGTTTAATCTTTTATAAAAACATGAATTCAAATTGTTAACCAAAATCAGTAAAAATGTTCCAGAAAAACCTTCCCCACAAAAGGACAAATCTGGGCAACGTTCAGAAAATTTTACTAGGCGGCCCCCTTAATTATTAAGGGGGCCGACTAGTAAAATTAAGGGGACCGCCCCCCTATTTAAGGGGGCCGGCCACGCTCCAGTAGGCTCCAGCTGTCCAGATTTTTCTCCTATAAATACCAGCCTTCCCCTGGATTTTTACTTACCTTTTGCACACTAAAACTTTCTGTTTTAAATCCTTGTATATACATTTCAAAATCCTTTGATCATATCTTATTAAGCATTGGTTTCTAAGTGATCCAAGCTTCCTACATTCAAGTGCAAAAGAAGAATACTCCTTCAACATCTAGAGAAGAAGTATTGCAACTTAGCCATCTAAGTTGTGTGTGTCATCATTCATTTGTATATGAGTTGTATATTTGTTTGATAGTTGTGTGTATAATTATTTGGGATAGGTTAGTGTGTAAGTAGTGAAGTTGTGTAGTTAAGGTGTGTATGTAGTGAAGGTGTGAAGAAGTAGAAGTGTATATAGGTTGTGCTAAGTTGTGAAGAAGGTGTGAAGTCGTAGTATATAAGTTGTGAAGAAGTTGTGAATAAGTCGTGAAGTAGTCTTGAGGAATTAGTCGTGAAGAAGAAGTCGTGAAGTAGTCGTGAAGAAGAAGTCGTGAAGAAGAAGTTGTGAAGAAGGTGTGATTAAGTTGTGTACAAGTTGTGAGATTGGTTCTAGCTACGATTAGAACCCGACACCTAGCTTTGTGTCGTTAAGCCGGTGTAAGCTAAAGTTGTGTAAGGTTTTCTCCGCCATAAGGGAGCTTGTTGACATAGTGAAGAAAACTCTCGAGTTAGGTTCTCGGGGAGTGGAGTAGGGCAAGGAATGTGACCTTGTAGCCGAACCACTATAAATCTCTTGTGTCTCGGTTAGATCTTTCCATCTCTATCTTTCATTTGATTTACTTTACTTTACTTGCTTTACTTACTTATACTTATCTATACTTGTTCATATTGTTTAAGAATTGAAGTCACATAATATCGAATCGAAGTTTTTAAAAGTAAATAAAAGTTTTCAAAATAAAATTTAAAAAGACGTAAAACTATTCAACCCCCCTTCTAGTTTTCCACAATTGGTATCAAGAGCCACGTCAAACAAGATTTTTAAAATAAATTGTATTTTAAAACTTGAAACGATCTATGGAATCTGAAAAATATTTAGAAGGGCAATCTATGCAAAGACCACCACTATTTGAAAGTGATGGATTTTTATATTGGAAAAATCAATTCGAAACTTATGTGAAGTCAAAAGATCTAGATCTTTGGCATGTTATTACTAATGGTGATTTTTTACCTATTCAATATAATTTAGAAACTAAAAAGGATGAAGTAGTATCTTTTGAAAAACAAAATGATGATTTAAAAAGAAAACTTTCTAAAAATAATGAGGCTAAAATGGTTATTTATAATGCGTTACCACGTAAAGAATACGAAAGAATTTTTATGTGCAAAACCGCAAAAGAAATTTGGAACTCTTTACTAATAACTCACCAAGGTAATAGTCAAGTCAAAGATAATAAAATAGATCTTCTTGTTCAACAATATGAACAATTCACGATTCCGGAAGAGGAATCAATTGATAATGCGTTTGCTAGGTTTAACACAATCATCACAAGTTTAAAGGCACTTGATGAGAGTTTTTCTAGTAATAATTTTGTCAGGAAATTTCTTAGGGCTCTTCATCCAAAATGGCGAGCTAAAGTTACGGCGATTGAAGAATCGAAGAACTTGTCAACTCTTCAACTTGACGAGTTGATTGGCAACTTGAAGGTCCACGAAGCAATAATCAAGAAAGACTCCGAGATGATCAAAGGAAAGAAAGAACAAAGCAAGTCAATCGTGTTGAAAGCTAGGAAAGCATCAAGTGACGAGGATAGCTCAACCTCCGAAAGTGATAATGAAGAATATGCCATGGCCGTAAGAGACTTCAAGAAGTTCTTCAAAAGACGAGGAAGATTCGTTAGACAACCATATGACGAAAGAAAGACATTCCAAAGAAACAAAGACGACAAAGGTAGCAAGAGTGAGAGGAAGTGTTTTAAGTGCGGTGATCCAAATCATCTCATTGGAAGATGTCCAATGATGTCAAAGGAGCAAAAATCAAAAGGGGTTCGTTGGAGGAGCATGGAGTGATAGTGATGAAGATGAAAAAGAGACTACAAAGGAGGAGAAATGTCTTATGGCTAAGACATCGAATGAGGTACGTTCCAAAACCGAATACTTTAGTGATGAAAATTTATCATTAGATGAAAAAGACCTAGATAACGAATATAATAGGTTATGCATATTAGGTCAAAAAGTAATGAGTAAAAATAAATCACTAAAACTCATAAATAACAAATTAGAAAAAGAAATACTAGAATTAAAAATTAAACTACATAACTTAGAAAAAGGTAAAGAAGTTTTTGAATGTAAAACATGTCAAGAAACTAAAAATAAAAACGAAATACTTAAGGAAGAAATTTGTAAACTTAAAAATTTTGAAAATAGTAGTAATTCACTTAGGGAAATAATAAGCATTCAAAGAGCATCGGGAGATAAAACCGGACTAGGATTTAATTCAAATAATGTTTCAACAAGTGAAAATAAAAATGTAAAGTTTGAATGTCAATCTAGTGAACAAAAAACCATTAGAGTCAAAACCTAAGTATATACTTGTAAAAGATAGAAAAATACCTATTTCGAGTGATGAGGAAGTAAAAAGTTTTTATAAACCATCATTAAAAGCCAAAACCGAATTTTCTAAACTGAAATTAAGATCAAAAACACCTCCCTTAAGAAGACCACATAATCCTCACCCTCGACCTAAATCTCCTCAACCTAGAAGAAATAAAAATCGACAAAACCCTCATAATAATTATAATTACCCAATGTGGAATTATCCAAATCCACCAAGCTTCAATCCTTGGGGAATACTTCCACCATATATGCATCCTAGTCAATTGGAACCCATGTTTGGTTCAAACAACTTTGGATCAATGAGACAATGGGGACCAAGTGGCTAAATTGCTAATTCATTGGGAAATTGGCATCGCCTCTTTGATTGACTTCTACAAGTCAACCTTAACACTTTGAAGCGTTTGAAGAATAATCTACTGAAGACTAAAAGGTACGCTTTCTTTTTAAGTTTGGTGTTATAATATATGCTTAGATTAATGACTAGTTATTTCATGCCTATTTAGCTCGTAATGCCTATATATATATATATATATATATATATATATATATATATATATATATATATATATATATATATATATATAATACACACATAATAGCTTATATAACCTAGAGTCACTAGTTATTTTCCCTTTGGCCCTCTTTAGCAATACCTTTTAAAATGGAAATCTTCTATGTCCACTTTTAGAAAACTCATGGTGATGAAGTGAAATGAGTTGAGTGGATTAATCATTAACATAGAAGTAGGATTAGAAAACTATGGATGAAACAAGCTCTCGGAGATTATGGCATTAAGTTAGATAAGTGTGCGACAACAAAGGAGCTATAGATGTTAGGTTATACCCCATTCAACACTCTCACATCAAACCTATAGAATTTAGTCGTCACTTCCTTATGACCATAGGATATGTAGAAAAGGGTAGCATGTGACAATAGCCTTAACAAATTCCCTTGAGCATGAGATCATTAACAACCATTTTTTCATTAATGTTATTTGTTTTCAAAATATGCAAAAACTTCACATTTTGGAAAAATGATTTTTCAAAAGATTATGTCATCTTTCTATTAACATGTTTTACTATCTCATTTTTTCCATAATCCTATTTTGATCAAAGTCAAAGATTGGGAATTTCTTTTTACTCATTCTTCATAAACACATTTTTAAATAAAACCCAATCTATTTTATTCAAATAACTTTAACATCTACATAAAAACCCACTTTCAAACATTGTTGAATAATGCTAAAAACATTTTTTTTAAATCATGCATGGTGATCTCATATTTGTCATCTATATTTATATACATGACATTTAAAAGTGAACTAAAGCAAATCAAGCGGACCATGGTTTGTCTATTAAGATTTTGTTTGTAACAAATCTAGAAGTCCATGCTATCTTAAGTTCCCATTTATTGCACATAGGCACACTTTAGGATCCCTCTAATAGTTCATTAATTGGTGTAGTTTATTGTTTCATTAGGATCCCTCACATAGGCACATATAATTAAGAAAATACTTGGTGTAGTTTATTGTTTCCTAGTTCATATATATTACTTGCTTGATGAGTATGTTTACATCTAGATGATATTACTTGCTTGATGATATTACATGATAGATGATATTACTTGCTTGATGAGTATGTTTGCATGATATATGAAATTACTTTTTGCTTAATCCCTTTAATTAATATGACTTGCATGCATAATACATACTTTATTGCCTCAAAGAGTGGGACTTGCCTGAAACCAAAAGCTCAAAACATAGCCCTCCTTACCCATCTCTGGAACTCAGAAAGACACCAGATGGGCGGCCCCCTTAATTGATAAGGCGGTCCCCTAATTATTAAGGGACCGGCCCCAATTATAAGGGGACCGGCCATCTGCTGGACGGGTTCACAGAATTTTTTCCATTTTTAGACGCCATTTCATCCTGCACTTCCCCAAATTCACAAACACACTTTGTCCCTATCATCCAAACACCTTTATCCATCCTTAAACAACCTCAAACCTCCACTATAAATAATCCCTTTCATCACCATTTTTAACTCACCCCATCATGTCTTCTCCCATCAAACCAAAACCAAAAAAACCTCAAAGCTAGCAAGGATGATCATAAAACTCAGTTGGAGAAGAAAACCAAACCCCCAAAACAAGTCCATCACAACAAATGATGTGGCTAAACAACCAACACCTCCACCCACATTTGGTCCCAACTATACTCCTAATCCTCAAGCTCATTCCAATGAACCCTTTCACAAACCTCATCATAACAACCAACCATTCACCTTTACTCCCAAAAATACACCTTCATCCTCCATACCTTCACACCCATCAACACCATAGATGTCTAAACCACCAAGAGTATCACCACCACCTCCTACCAACTCACATGTTACTCCTATGTTGCATGACCAAACATCCATCCCAAATAACAACCTCAACCTCCACCTTCATTCCAATCAACACATCTCAACCTCAAACCAACTCCCATGAAACCTTCGAAAATCCTCATCATTTTGGTCAACCATCAAACTTTCCCTCACCATCAAATAACTAAGCCCTATCCACATGCGTTCCGCCCCAAAACAATTTTTTTTGTCGCAAGCAAGCCCAATCACCCTCTTTGGCAATATTAAAACTATTAGTATCTTTACTTATGTTGTAATTCTTATGTTTTAAGCATTTTGTGTGATATAATGATGATTCATGTGTTATACATGATCATCTTGAATGCATGAATAGATTATTTGCTTGTTTTAAATATTTCTGCTATGCATATATATATGTCTTGCTATGTGTTTGCCATGATTGTTGCCTTTATATTCCACAGTTTGCTATAGATGTGGTGTTTCATCTTTTTTTTTGTTTCATTGTGATATATATATATATATATATATATATATATATATATATATATATATATATATATATATATATATATATATATATATATATATATATATGTGCCTATGACGTGCTTAAAATATGATCTTAGTAGTCTACATATAAACATTGTTCCTCTTAACATGTTATTGCTACTATTAAACCATTCCAAATGAACATGGTTCAAATAAAGCTTGCTGCAAACACAACCCAAAAATTGACCCTTTTCTGAAAACAATTTCAATTATGGTCATCTGGGAAATACCAGATGGGCGGCCCCCTTAATGTTGCTAGGCGGTCCCCTTAATTTTAAGGGGGCCGGCCTACAATTAAGGGGACCGGCCATCTGGAAAGATTTTTTCACTATTTCATTTTGCATCTTGTGACCCTTTTCTGTAATCCCAGCTACCCGTACCTTTATTAAACCCATCTGAGTTTGGAATATTATCACTAAACCTCAAAACCTTACCCAAAACAACCACACTTTCATAATAAAAATTCCCTCCAAATTAAAAACCGAAGACACCATGCTATCACCAAAATCCTCCATTTCCAAGTCCTCCAAGAAACTCAAAATAGTCATCATATCACCCATAAATGTCCACTTCAACAAACACCTCACTAAAGAAGACAACACAACCCATCACCACCACCACCTCCAAAATCTTCACCCATTTCACCACAACATCATCCATTCTTTCCAAACTAGATGATTTTTTTTTTAAGTCTTCCATCCTTTTGGTTGCAAGCTTTATGGGAATCATGTGCTTTTGGGATGATTATGTAGTATCATTAGTTGTTTTGTGTGAATATTTGCATGCCTTATGTTGTAATTCACTTGCATGCTTTATCATTAGTTGTTTTGTTTGAATGTTTGAATGCTTTATGTTGTAATTCACTTGGTTGTGTATTTATACACAACACTTTATTAAATGCATGATCTCATTCTATATGCTTGCTTATTGTTTGAATGTTTGCATGCCTTATGTTGCATATACTTGTGCTTCTAATATTTTTCTTGCAAGCGTTCCATAGCTCGTTTCCTTGGTGCCCCCAAACGAGGGGGAGTACACATCAAGGGGGAGTTTTCGTCCCGACAAATTTCACGTTTGAATTTTGTCGGCTTAACCTTTTTGATTCTACAAAAAGGGGGAGAAGTGAATGTAAACTCACTAAATACTTGTCCAAAAATAAACTTTTTGGTTTAATGAGTTTAGGTTTTGTAATCATCAAAAAGGGGGAGATTGTTGACATAAATAAATGCCTAAAAACATTATCAATATTTATTCATATCTCTATGTTTTGATGATCACAAAATGTAAACTCATTAAAACATAAACTTATAAATTAAACAAGTACTTAGTTGTAAATATTCACTTCTACAACTAAAATCACTTAAGGTATGAATGAACTAATGCTTAATGCATCATATGATCAAAGGAACATTTTCTTTATTTCTAAACTTTTTATAAAATGTCAAAAACATTTTATATATTTTTTGAAAAACAATTTTGGTATTAAATAAAAATGTTTAATCTTTTATAAAAAACATGAATTCAAATTTTTAACCAAAATCAGTAAAAATGTTCCAGAAAAACCTTCCCCACAAAAGGACAAATCTGGGCAACGTTCAGAAAATTTTACTAGGCGGCCCCCTTAATTATTAAGGGGGCCGGCTAGAAAAATTAAGGGGACCGCCCCCCTATTTAAGGGGGCCGGCCACGCTCCAGTAGGCTCCAGCTATCCAGATTTTTCTCCTATAAATACCAGCCTTCCCCTGGATTTTTACTTACCTTTTGCACACTAAAACTTTCTGTTTTAAATCCTTGTATATACATTTCAAAATCCTTTGATCATATCTTATTAAGCATTGGTTTCTAAGTGATCCAAGCTTCCTACATTCAAGTGCAAAAGAAGAATACTCCTTCAACATCTAGAGAAGAAGTATTGCAACTTAGCCATCTAAGTTGTGTGTGTCATCATTCATTTGTATATGAGTTGTATATTTGTTTGATAGTTGTGTGTATAATTATTTGGGATAGGTTAGTGTGTAAGTAGTGAAGTTGTGTAGTTAAGGTGTGTATGTAGTGAAGGTGTGAAGAAGTAGACGTGTATATAGGTTGTGCTAAGTTGTGAAGAAGGTGTGAAGTCGTAGTATATAAGTTGTGAAGAAGTTGTGAATAAGTCGTGAAGTAGTCTTGAGGAATTAGTCGTGAAGAAGAAGTCGTGAAGTAGTCGTGAAGAAGAAGTCGTGAAGAAGAAGTTGTGAAGAAGGTGTGATTAAGTTGTGTACAAGTTGTGAGATTGGTTCTAGCTACGATTAGAACCCGACACCTAGCTTTGTGTCGTTAAGCCGGTGTAAGCTAAAGTTGTGTAAGGTTTTCTCCGCCATAAGGGAGCTTGTTGACATAGTGAAGAAAACTCTCGAGTTAGGTTCTCGGGGAGTGGAGTAGGGCAAGGAATGTGACCTTGTAGCCGAACCACTATAAATCTCTTGTGTCTCGGTTAGATCTTTCCATCTCTATCTTTCATTTGATTTACTTTACTTTACTTGCTTTACTTACTTATATTTATCTATACTTGTTCATATTGTTTAAGAATTGAAGTCACATAATATCGAATCGAAGTTTTTAAAAGTAAATAAAAGTTTTCAAAATAAAATTTAAAAAGACGTAAAACTATTCAACCCCCCTTCTAGTTTTCCAACTTGTCATAGTTTTAATCTTCACTTTCTCATCTCTCTACCCGTACTCATGTCATATCGGCTACACATAAGCCCACTCATTTATAATTCTTTATTTACATAAAAGGCGTCCCAATCTATGTAAGTAAGGAATTATAAACTTATGGTTCGGCGATTTACAACTTCTTTATTTAAATGAAAAGGCGTCCCAATCCATCTAAATAAGGAGATTATAAATCATCCTACTTACGTACTTCCGACACAACAATCATACATACTTTACTTTCCATCTTTTCTAGCCTTGGATCCAATCTCACTAACCTTTCATCCATGCCATAAAGGAAAGCTAAACAACATGCCATAAAAGGCAAGCTATCATCCATGCCATAAAGGCAAGCTAAACAACATGCCATAAAAGGCAAGCTATCATCCATGCCATAAACGCAAGCTAACCACCATGCCCTGAAGGCAAGCTAACAACCATGCCGTGAAGGCAAGCTAACCACCATGCCATAAAGGCAAGCTAACAACCATGCCGTGAAGGCAAGCTAGGCTATCCCGAAGGATACCAAAACACATGCCATAAAGGCAAGTTGGGCTATCCCGAAGGATACTAAAACTAGAGCATTGGATCTAAGCTATATTTGCCTTAACATCTTAACTCATTTTATCTTTTCTCATTGCCTTAAGCAATTTCAACATTCACTGCCATGTTTACTTTCATCTAAACAATTTTCTATATAACACTTGCCCATATATTATATTTGCATTTTCACAATGCAACTTATCATTCATCCGTCAACCCCAAGTTGACTCACACACTCACTATGTGCCATCTTTATTTTTAGACAAGTTCTGTATGATGCTTGTCCATTACAATTTACACATTTTCTATGTGTTCTTACAACGCACTTTTACTATTACCCGTCAACCCTTTGTTGACCATATTCTCAACTTATACTATCACTTCATTTAGTCTACTCAACTTTTACGCATATAAATCTTACATAGGTTTATTCAATAACACTCTCATTAATCTCATCATAAACATTCCGATATATTAGCATGATTATATTCATGTTTTACAATTCTTTCTAGCGCACTTCATATCACTTATGACTTCTAGCGCAATCTACATCTCATTCATCACTTCTACTCATCACGCTTAACCATTTATTACCAACACATTTTACTTATCATGTGTTATGTGTAACATGATCTCATCACGTTTTACTATACACTTTAAATTTCTCATTTTAGTTACTCATATACGAATTCGCGCCTTCAAGCATCCAATCGTTATTATATCAATCGTGTCTTTCTAATCATCAAACTACAAACATACTTCATTATTCATTTCTTACTTTATCTCAAACTTTCAAAGCATACTTTATCAAACACTTACCATACTTATCTTTTCACATGTCAATGTATTCTTTCAACTTTCTTTCATTACTAGATCATCACATATATTGTGACATTTATACATTACATTGGAGTTAATCTGTGCTTTCTAAGCAAGTTCTGTTATCAATCATACAATAAACGTTATTCGCACATAACGATCAAGTCTCACATAATATGCATTCCAATGCATCTATCTCAACTCATACACTTCTATGTATTCATGCTATCAAGCACAATCTCATTCTACTTAGACATATAACCAACTACCATAGACTTAGCATCGCATAAATGATAACACTTAACATTTAACACTTGTCCAAAAAGTGTTCTAACATTCATAATCATAAACAACTCACATAGTCTATGGTTCATACATCACATTGCACAATCAATTTATGTCTAAACATCAACATTCTAATTAGCCGCAAGCAATAGGCTACCTTATAACTAAGGCATCATACAACTTTTAATTCACTTACTAGCCCATCTCTAATACCACTTAGCATTCCTACTTGCATTCCATCACCATGACTCTATCATACATTCACATAATCGCAATACAATCACCGGCACCAACCGAGGTGCTCGGCCAAATAATCATTGAAGCATTTCAAGTCCTCCACGGACTTATATCTCATACACATCAACACCATAACACATATTCATCACTTATCATCATTAAGCTCAACTAGCATAAAACATAATCCATCTCATACTTAACAACTACTTCCCGCATCACTAGCACTTACGTTAAACGCTTCTACGAGTGGTTTAAGACTAGGCAACCTATAGTGGAAACCTAATTCACTTAAACCGAAGCTCTGATACCAAGTTGTTACACCCCGTGCCCGCTTAGACCAAAAACTAAAACTTTTTTAGCGGAAACGCTTGACTTTTACGGATATCCTGTTACTCTTTTGACCATTTATAAAAATCCATGAACATTCAGACCTTAAGACTATTTTTAAATGAAACTAGACTTAATTACCTTCAAAACGACGGTTGGCACGACCCTTGACGACTTACGGATCAAAAGTGATGATTTTTCGAAAATTGCAAAAATCTGACAGAGGCCGCCCAACCGATCGGTTGGACCTCAAACCGATCTGTTGGAGGTTCTGTCCTCCCGACTACCTTTCAAAATCCCGTCTTGAAAGTCCAACCTCCCGAACTTGATAATTAACCAAACTTTCCAGATTTACTTAGTATACCATTGGGATCATTTTCATACAAAAACATTTACCGTTTGACTCTCGGAAACGTACTTTACAATTTGACGGGTTTTGCACCAAAACCCGTTTTCACCCATTTCATGACATATGTCACTTACGACTTCCACAACACCTCAAACTTAACTAAAGTCATTAACTAAACATATCCAACGTGTTCCATACACACTTGACCCATGAACAACCCAAAATGGGTATTTTTACACTTAATCCAAACGCCCCTTTAACTTTGACTATAAACACATAAAACATACTTTGACACAACGGTTGACCCCCAAAACGTTAGGACAACCTTATCATACAACTTTCCACTCGGCTACACTTTACCAACCCATAAAAGACCAACGGGGTACAAACTTTACTCTTGAGCTCGGTATTCTACCTAAGCTCCTAAACGCATACTATCTTTGATCTTGCATATCCAAATCCTTAATCCCTATATCCAAGCCATCCATAAAAGCTTGCCAACCTACAAAACGGTTAGACAACTAAACCGTAAGCACAAAGGCTTAGTAAGTAAAACGATCATAACATACCATTATACTTCAATCAACACATAAACATCATATACATTAAACACTTACTTTACGGGCTTACTACTCCACATCTCATCTAACACATAACATCAACTTATACAATAACATCAACTCATCACATAGGCCATATTCATCACATCACTTAAGCATATCTCAAGTCCATATTGCTTGACATAACACATATATGTTAGAAATCCATATAACACATGTCATCATCATTTTACTTACCTTAGCTCCCAAAGCTAAGCATAGAATCAATATCCCATCATCCTCAACCTCTAACCATCATCATCATTCTTCTTAATTATCAAGACCTAACATCATAATAATCAATACCATAATTAAGGGTTTACATAACCCATTAAACATACTCATCTCCCTTTCTACTTCATCATATGATCATACCATGATCATATGATGAAAACCCACTTAACCCATAAACCTTTACCTCAATAATCATTAATAACTTAAGATGGAGATACTTACATGTAGAAGATCATTGCTAGGGCTCTATCTTCTTGATTAGCACCTTAAACCCTTCATAACTTTACCCTCCAAACTTGATCTTCTTCCCTCAATTTCTTCTCTAAAAACGGGACCATACAAAGACCCAAGAATGATATGGATTTCTCTAGAAATCCCTAGATAAACTTATCTAGGCACAAGTTTGGCTTATGGCAAGAATAGCCCCTCAAGTCTCCTTGCTTCTATTTTGGCCACACTACATATTATAACTCTTTACTACTAGGCAACATTAGTCCCTTAAGTTATGCATCATAACTTCCAAAACTATATTTCACTTTCGCTAACTATTAGATTGACCATCGGGTTTGACCACTACGCCACATTCGTTGTAACGCCCCGTGACCATTTATACCAAAATATTGACTTTATATGCGGAAATGAAAGACTGAAAACGGACTCATAAAATTTCTTCATGAAATGACTATAACATATGTCTTTTAACATTTTAAACACACTTGCAAGAACACCTACACAAAGACCCTTCAAAACCTTTCACACTACTTTTATAAACAAACAGACAAACCTTCTGAGAACAAGATACGCCGCATCCATTTTTAGGGATACGCCGCATCACTGGCTGAGAGACAATGCGCCGTATCAATATAAAGTGATACGCCGTATTATTCTAAACTCAGATACGCCGCATCTATTGAATTAGATACGCCGCGTCGACCCGCTGAGACTGGAATTACAAGAAAATGGCTTCGATGCGCCGCATTCCTACCAGAGATGCGCCGCATCACTTGATACGCCATATCTCAGAGGAGATGCGCCGTATCTGCCCTGCACCACAGAATTCTGGACAGACCCTACTGTCTCAAAAATGCAATGTCAACAGCCCTGGCTGGAAACCCGACCTCCCGGACTCGAAACTTGACGAAACTTTCCAGAATACTCAAATATGTCCAAACTCTTAATTTCATGCAAAAACTTTACCCGTTTGACTAACCGAAATAGTATTTCCAAAATTTGACGGGTTATGCATAAATACTCCAGATAACCCATACACTACAACCCATTTATACTACTTCCAAATTCACAAGTAACTTGACCATAACTATTTACTTAACATTTCAAAAGCGTTCCACGCTTACATGACCCGTTAACATCTCAAAATGGGTAGAAACATTCTTTTACCAAACACCCCTTAATAAGTACTTTCACCATACAAATTCTAACTTAGACGCCATATGAACACAAGACCATGAACTAACAAAATGACCATATAACAAGAAGTGTACCCACAACACAAAAGACACTTGGGGCTTCCAACTTCAATATGCTTGGTCCAAAAGAGAATGGTCTTCTACTACATAATCACATTACACCTTCTCCTTACCTTTGCTCGATTCTTCAATACCTATCAAGAAAAACATCACAACTAAACACGTAAGCGAAACGCTTAGTAAGTACATGGCATAACAAGCTAAACATCACATATATCCATAACTAGTCTAACCACTAGTTAAGCTAGCGATATAGGAGCACTTACCTCGCATCGACATAGTCGACCTAAACACGATCAACCCATAAGGTTGAACCTCATCCCATAGTTAGCCCAACGACTAACTAAGCTACATCTAGAATGGATCCATACTAGCTAACGCACCCTATACCCTATACTTCACCATTATCATGTAAACCAACATGATAAAGCTAACACAATAAACATTATCATACCAAAATATGATAAAGCTAAACAAGACATGTTATAACCAATGTACTTACCTCAATCCTTAGGCTCAATCACACTAACAATGGCTTCCCCACTTCTTACTTGCTTCCTATAACACAATCATCTCAAATTAGAGTCTAATTAACTAGCTAATCATAAAATTATCAACACTTGATCATCATGATCAAACATGAACCCTAATTCACAATTTGGGGAAGAACACTTACTTGATGGGATATGTAAATTAAGGCTTCTTGGATACTTAGCAATACTAGAGGATGATTGAAATAACTTGAGATAAATAAGATGGAGCTTCCCTCCCTTCTTTCTCTAATAGTCGATCTTCACAAGGAATGCCAAAAGAAACTCCTGGACAATTCTAAAGTTATCTAGGCATATATATATATTTATTAATTAAACTTTGCCCAAATGGCAATATTAGCCCTTCTAGTTCTATTCTTTCTAATATTCCCTCTCATTTTATTAATGAGCTACTAATATCACGAGTCTTATAATATACAACATTTAATATTTACATAACTAGTACCTTATCAGGATACGGGTGTAACAATTCTCCCCTCTTTAAAATAAGATTTCGTCCTCGAAATCTACGCTTGAAATAAATGAGGATACTCATTCCTCATCTTCTCCTCTAACTCCCATCTAATGCTCGTACCTTTACGATGTCTCCATTGCACTTTCACTAATGGAATTTCTTTGTTTCGAAGTTGTCTCACTTTCCTTCCTAGAATCGCTTCCGGCTCATCCTTTTGTGAAATCAACTCCGGATCAATTTCGATATCATCTAAAGTGACCACACTAGCCTCATCCGCTAAGCACTTCCTCAAGTACGACACATGGAAGGTATTATGAATACCTCTCATTTCTTCGGGCAATTCTAACACATAGGCTACCTCACCAACACGTTTCAAGATTTTAAATGGCCCTATAAACCGTGGACTTAATTTCCCTTTGTTTTTAAACCTAAAAACGCCCTTCCACGGAGAAACTTTTAGCATAACCATATCACCTACCTCGAATTCTATTGGCCTTCTTCGATTATCAGCATAACTTTTCCATCTATCTTGTGCCGCCTTAAGTCTTGCTCGAATCATCTCAACCTTTTCCGTCGTCGCCAACACTATATCCGTGCTAGCCAATTCTCTCCTTCCCACTTCTTCCCAACATACTGGCGTCCTACACTTTCTTCCATATAGCATCTCATAGGGGGGCATACCTATACTAGCGTGATAACTATTATTGTAGGCAAACTCAACTAGGGGTAAATGGTCGTCCCAATTTCCTCCAAAATCAATCATGCAAGCTCGAAGCATATCTTCTAAAGTTTGAATCGTCCTCTCGCTCTGCCCATCGGTTTGAGGATGAAAAGCCGTGCTCATATGAAGTTTCGTACCTAACTCTTCTTGGAAATCTTGCCAAAAATTTGAAGTGAACCGCCCATCTCTATCAGAAACTATGGAAATAGGTACCCTATGACGCGCGACTATCTCATTAACATAGACCTTTGCTAACTTATGAACAGGCATATTCTCCCTAATTGGAATAAAATGCGCACTCTTAGTCAAACGATCGACTACTACCCAAATGGTATCATTCTTCTTTTTCGTCTTTGGCAATTTCGTGATAAAATCCATAGTAATCTTCTCCCACTTCCAAACTGGAATGTCTAAGGGTTGGACTTTTCCATATGGCTTTTGGTGTTTGGCTTTCACTTTCAAACAAGTTAAACATCTATCCACATACTTCACGCAATCTATTTTCATACCCGGCCACCAATAGTTTCTTTTCAGATCAAGGTACATTTTCGTAACTCCCGGATGAATAGAATACTTCGACTTATGAGCTTCTTCCATGAGTAACTCTTTGATGTTGCTTCGAAAAGGAATGTAAACTCTTCCATACCGTGTCTTAATCCCTCGACTGTCTTCATCAAAATGAGGAATGTGAGAGGTGATACGTTCTTTCTCTTGATTCTCTTCTTTTAGCGCTTCCTCCTGAGCTAACTTAATTCTGTCAAAAAGATCGGATCTAATAATCATTCTCAAAGAGTGAATCCGTGTAACATCACTTCGGCCCTGACGACTTAGCGCATCTGCTACGACATTCGCTTTACCTGGATGGTAGCGAATTTCACAATCATAATCCTTTAGCAAGTCTAGCCACCTACGTTGTCTCATATTTGGATCTTTCTTATCAAGGAAATACTGAAGACTTCTATGGTCGGTGTAAATTATGAACTTCACACCATATAGATAATGCCTCCAAATCTTCAAAGCAAAGACTACGGCCGCAAATTCAAGATCATGAGTCGGATATTTCTCTTCGTGCTTCTTTAGTTGTCTTGACGCGTAAGCAATCACTTTACCCCTTTGCATAAGAACACATCCAAGACCGGAATAAGATGCATCACTATAGACCACCATGTCTTCTGTTCCCTCTGGTAACACTAAGATCGGTGCTTCACACAACCTATTTCGCAAAGTACGAAAGGCTTCTTCTTGTTTCTCACCCCACACAAAAGGAACATTCTTCTTGGTGAGTTCAGTTAACGAAGATGAAATTTTGGAGAAGTCTTGAATAAACCGTCGGTAATAACCTGCGAGTCCTAGAAAGCTTCGAATTTCACCAACGTTCTTCGGCGCTTGCCAATTCATCACGGCTTCAACTTTTGTCGGATCAACTTTAATACCATCGGGATTAATAACATGACCAAGGAACTGAACTTCTTGCAACCAAAATTCACATTTCGAGAATTTAGCATACAATCTTTCTTTTCTCAATGTTTCCAAGATTTCTCGAAGATGCACTTCATGCTTTTCCTTACTCTTAGAATAGATAAGGATATCATCAATGAACACTATAACGAATTTATCCAACATCGGTCTACATACACGGTTCATGAGATCCATGAAAACCGCAGGCGCGTTCGTGAGACCAAAAGGCATAACCGTAAACTCGTAATGTCCATATCGGGTCCTAAAGGCCGTCTTAGGAATATCTTCCTCCCTAACCTTTAATTGGTGATAACCCGAACGGAGATCGATCTTTGAAAACCATCGAGCACCTTGAAGTTGATCAAAGAGATCATCGATTCTTGGCAATGGGTATACATTTTTCACCGTGACTTTATTCAATTCACGGTAATCAATGCACATCCGCATACTACCATCTTTCTTTTTAACGAACAAGATCGGAGCTCCCCATGGTGAGCTACTTGGGCGAATAAAACCCTTATCAAGTAACTCTTGGAGTTGACTCATTAACTCCTTCATTTCGGACGGAGCAAGACGATAAGGAGTTTTGGCAATAGGAGTAGCACCCGGAACAAGATCAATACGGAACTCAACTTGTCTATCGGGAGGAATACCCGGCAAATCTTCCGGGAATACATCACGGAATTCATTTACAATCGGAACATCGTCGATACTTTTCTTTTCAAAACTCGTATCTACTACATGTGCCATAAAGGCTAGACAACCACGTGATAGATATTTTCTAGCTTTCATCACGGAACAAAGTTTTAACTCGCCTTTCCTTTTATCACCGTAAATCATCATTTCTTGACCATTTTGGTTCACAACTCTAACGATCTTTTGTTTGCATAGAATGGCGGCATTGTGGTTGCTAAGCCAATCCATACCCACAATAATATCAAACTCTCCGAGCATTATGGGGATTAAGTCGATCCTAAAAACATTCTCATCGATCTCTATTTCTACATCACGATACACATTTGACACTACCACAACTTTACTATCAGCGATTTCAACTTCTATAGGTATTGGAAGCTTATCTAACGGGGTTGACAATTCTTTTCTGAAGTTATAAGATACAAAGGACACGCTTGCACCAGAGTCGTACAAACACACGAGCGGGTTTAGAATTAACGAAAATTATACCTGTGACAACATCTGAACTCGACTTCGCCTCTTCGGTACTCATCTGATAAACACGAGCTGTAGGCCTTGAAACCTCAATCTTTTCTCCTTTAATCGGCTTGAACGGCTTCACTTGCTTAGGATTAGATTTAGGACATTCACTTACCTTATGTCCTTCTTCATTGCACCCGTAACATATTACCAAAGGCTTGGTGCAATCCTTGCTAATATGACCGGTATCCCCACACTTATAACATCCTTTCATCCCGGACTTACATTCTCCCACATGATTCTTACCGCACCTATTACACTTAGGAGGTAGCTTTCCCGTGTTGTCCTTCCTTGTAAAATCAAACCTGCCTCGCTTACTAAATGTTGATGGATGATCATGCTTCCTTTTTAAGTCCTTCTTCTCTTTGCTTTTCATTCTATCCAAGTCCGCTTCACGAGTACGTGCCCTACTTAGAAGATCCTCCATGTCGGTGCACTTGAACGGTGACACTATCGTACGAATTTCATCCTTGAGCATTCTTTGGAATTTGTCAACTTTAAGCCTTTCATTGTTAAGATACTCCGGGCAATATTGTACCATGTCACAAAACTTTCCCCACAACTCATTCACCGTTTCATCCGTTTGCACTAGGGAATGGAAAGCTTCTCTTATCTTATCAATTTCCTCCGCAGGAGCATACTCTTTCATGAACACTTCTTTAAATTGATCCCACGTGCACGATTCTCTCCAAGCACTACCTTTCTCGTTCGCCTTGCCTTCCCACCATACTTTAGCCCGTTCACGAAGGTAATTAGTAGCAAAGTTCACCTTATCCTCTTCTACACAACGACTTGTACGAAAAGCCCCTTCTATATCGGTAATCCATCGAGAACTCTTTAACGGATCGAGAGTCCCCGTAAATGTGGGTGGAGCACAAGCAGTGAAATCACGATAAGTAGACTTCTCTTTCACTACTCCGGGTCTAGCATTCGGATCATTCAATAACTCTCCACTCTTCTTAAGCTTTTCTATCTCCTCTTTAAACATCTTTTGCACATTCTCGGTGGTTTGTTTAACATAATAGGGCATGGTCTTCTCAATAGCCCTTCCTACCCTATCGGTCACCAAAACATCCAATTCTTTCAACTCATCTTTCGTGAAACTTTTAGGGTTAAAATTTTCCTGTAGAGGTATTGTCTTGACGCTACTAGAATTCCCTTCATCATTTGAATCACTATCATCATCATTATGGCGAGAGGAGGTCGTCCTTAACACCTCCTTATTTCGGATACTCGCCATCTTTTCTACTAACTGAAATTTAGCAATTCACACTATTAAACAAAATCATATACATATTCGATGCATGAATGACATGTCTATCTTACACTAAACACCCTAGAGTTTATCATCCATGTACAGCCTAAATGATTACAATCTCACATATGTATCATATTTTTATCACTACGGTGGCCAAGCGTAGTCATGAAAATACTTAACATATGTGTTCCCGAAATCACCCAAACAATACACAAATAACAAACACCGATACTAAACGCGTCTAAACAAGGCCTAAGTCTAGGAAATCCTATGGGGAAATCCTAAATCTCTTAGACCGAAGCTCTGATACCAAGTTGTAACGCCCCGTGACCATTTATACCAAAATATTGACTTTATATGCGGAAATGAAAGACTGAAAACGGACTCATAAAATTTCTTCATGAAATGACTATAACATATGTCTTTTAACATTTTAAACACACTTGCAAGAACACCTACACAAAGACCCTTCAAAACCTTTCACACAACTTTTATAAACAAACAGACAAACCTTCTGAGAACAAGATACGCCGCATCCATTTTTAGGGATACGCCGCATCACTGGCTGAGAGACAATGCG
Organism: Artemisia tridentata subsp. tridentata; assembly: GCA_021014915.2. Lineage (NCBI taxonomy): Eukaryota > Viridiplantae > Streptophyta > Magnoliopsida > Asterales > Asteraceae > Artemisia > Artemisia tridentata. Next base: position 297,710,217 of record CP139501.1, read on the forward strand.
CCGTATCAATATAAAGTGATACGCCGTATTATTCTAAACTCAGATACGCCGCATCTATTGAATTAGATACGCCGCGTCGACCCGCTAAGACTGGAATTACAAGAAAATGGCTTCGATGCGCCGCATTCCTACCAGAGATGCGCCGCATCACTTGATACGCCGTATCTCAGAGGAGATGCGCCGTATCTGCCCTGCACCACAGAATTCTGGACAGACCCTACTGTCTCAAAAATGCAATGTCAACAGCCCTGGCTGGAAACCCGACCTCCCGGACTCGAAACTTGACGAAACTTTCCAGAATACTCAAATATGTCCAAACTCTTAATTTCATGCAAAAACTTTACCCGTTTGACTAACCGAAATAGTATTTCCAAAATTTGACGGGTTATGCATAAATACTCCAAATAACCCATACACTACAACCCATTTATACTACTTCCAAATTCACAAGTAACTTGACCATAACTATTTACTTAACATTTCAAAAGCGTTCCACGCTTACATGACCCGTTAACATCTCAAAATGGGTAGAAACATTCTTTTACCAAACACCCCTTAATAAGTACTTTCACCATACAAATTCTAACTTAGACGCCATATGAACACAAGACCATGAACTAACAAAATGACCATATAACAAGAAGTGTACCCACAACACAAAAGACACTTGGGGCTTCCAACTTGAATATGCTTGGTCCAAAAGAGAATGGTCTTCTACTACATAATCACATTACACCTTCTCCTTACCTTTGCTCGATTCTTCAATACCTATCAAGAAAAACATCACAACTAAACACGTAAGCGAAACGCTTAGTAAGTACATGGCATAACAAGCTAAACATCACATATATCCATAACTAGTCTAACCACTAGTTAAGCTAGCGATATAGGGGCACTTACCTCGCATCGACATAGTCGACCTAAACACGATCAACCCATAAGGTTGAACCTCATCCCATAGTTAGCCCAACGACTAACTAAGCTACATCTAGAATGGATCCATACTAGCTAACGCACCCTATACCCTATACTTCACCATTATCATGTAAACCAACATGATAAAGCTAACACAATAAACATTATCATACCAAAATATGATAAAGCTAAACAAGACATGTTATAACCAATGTACTTACCTCAATCCTTAGGCTCAATCACACTAACAATGGCTTCCCCACTTCTTACTTGCTTCCTATAACACAATCATCTCAAATTAGAGTCTAATTAACTAGCTAATCATAAAATTATCAACACTTGATCATCATGATCAAACATGAACCCTAATTCACAATTTGGGGAAGAACACTTACTTGATGGGATATGTAAATTAAGGCTTCTTGGATACTTAGCAATACTAGAGGATGATTGAAATAACTTGAGATAAATAAGATGGAGCTTCCCTCCCTTCTTTCTCTAATAGTCGATCTTCACAAGGAATGCCAAAAGAAACTCCTGGACAATTCTAAAGTTATCTAGGCATATATATATATTTATTAATTAAACTTTGCCCAAATGGCAATATTAGCCCTTCTAGTTCTATTCTTTCTAATATTCCCTCTCATTTTATTAATGAGCTACTAATATCACGAGTCTTATAATATACAACATTTAATATTTACATAACTAGTACCTTATCGGGATACGGGTGTAACATTCGTTGACTGGCCAACTACGTAAAATCCTTAATCCATTTTCATCTAGGGTGGGGTACAAGTACCCGGGAAACGGGTCTAACATATACAACTGGATTATGCACATAGTAAAATTATCTAAACAATCGCGTGCACAATCATCTCCCATTTGTAAATACTCATCAAATGCATCAGCTGTTATGCCGTACGCCAATTGGCGTAGGGCACTTGTGTATTTCATAATGACACTGAAACCCATTAAACCACAAGCATCGCGTCGGACTCTAAAGAAATCAAAATGCTTAGGAAGATAATCATGAGTTTCGATATATGTTTCAATACCTTGAACTATTTCTCAAAATAGTTTACGGCTCATACGATAGCGACGCCTAAATTATTCGTCCGTATATTTTGGGTTGTTACCAAAATAATCCCGCATTAGTCGTGCTTCAGCAATTTCACGTTCCTGGGGAATGTATGTCCGTTTGCTACTTCCGGCTTCTTGTTGCTGTAACGCCTGCTCATTCTCGAAATCTTGAATAATCAACTCGAGCTCTGCAATCTCTTCAAGATCACTTTCGCCGGAATGAGATGTTTTACTCATGTTTTTTTATTATTATTTTAGAGAGTTTATTTTGGAATGTATGTGTGTATGTATGTGATTTGGTCTTGTGTATGTTTGTGATATCTACAAAATGTTCAAATCCATTTATAAACAAAATATTTAAACAGTCGGATATTAATTTCTAAACGTTATCAAACGTTTATTTTTTTGAAATGGCTGACACAAAGTACAAGTGAGAAACTCCTCGTGCAGACGAGGAAGGCTTGGACGGCGAAGCACGAGCAAGGGTGGAGGTATCACGGCGAGCCACGGTTAAGGTCCACGTTGGACCACAGTGAGCTACAATCAAGCCATACCGTGTGCTCTAACATAATAAAACAACACAAATAACTATTGAAATGTAAAATATCAATTTTAACCTTTACTTAAATGCAACTTTATTTATGATAATTTAACTAGTGTTTTACGTTTAAATTTTTAATTTTATTATTTTGTTATGTTAAAGTTAGCTTTATTCTTGAAATTGTACTAATTTCCGACAATTATTTGAACGAGATTGATATAACAAAAACAAACACATACTTAGATGCTCCATAAGTTATTTATATAAATGGGTATTAACAGTTTAATATTTAAGTTCTCCAGATACTTAATCCCTTTTCTTTATAAATTAACAAAGACCCGCTTTTAATAAATCAGAAATCGAAATAATGTTTCAAATTTGTGAAAGAAAAGTTTAAAAAGACACGACACATACATATGAAACTACGCGAAAAAATAAATCATAGGACTAGTTCTTATTTGGAGTTTTTGAAAGTTCCTTGAATTTTTTACAACAAATGGAAAAATTGTGAAACAAAAAGTCGTTGAATTTCTTTTCTTAAAGTTTTATTTTTTGTTTTATGGAATAAATGACATCAACTTATCTTACTTGCAAAACTGTTCGAAATATGTATTATTATAACATCGTGACCAGAATTTATAATGTACACATGAGCATAGTTAACAGTGTCGTACTGAAAGATCTATTGCTAATGTTCGCACTAAATATTTCGTTTTGCATAACATTAGATAGACCACACCAGTAACCACAAACATATACTTGAGATAAAAAAAAACAGTAATTGGTTATTTTGATTGACGGTGAAAAAGAAACACAACATAGCAAATCATACAACGTAGTAAATGCGAGTTCACGTCCCATACTCTCATGGACTTCTTGGCCCAAGCCTTAACTGACATTTTATATCTGTGCGGTGTAATATCAGCCCAAATTGTAAGTGTGCTTAGTGGGCTGGTGGCTTCCTGTTGGTCCATCACATACCCAAGAATGTGTGATTTAATCTCTTACGTCCCGCGTACGTGACAAGAGATTTGCAAAAAGTAAAAAAAATAATGTTTAAAAACTTAATTGGATGAAGTGCATTATTATGCTTACGTGATAAAATTAAGCATTTCTATTGATCAATAAAAGTCAAAACAAGCTTCAATATGATCAAACTCATATAAATTTCATCCGGCAAAATAAATATGTATAAAAGGTTAAAAACATGTGTCAATTTTGTATTAGAAAAAAAAAAAAAAAAAAAAAAAAAAAAAAAAACCCTTAAAAAAGAGAGGGTAATTAATAAAATTTAGTTGTTAAATTTTAAATAAATTATGTGGACTTAAGTATACTTATCAATTTTCATGTTTTTAATAACTTTATAAATTTTAAAAATACCCCTTATAACATATATGTTATTGTTATTTATAAATATTATTATTAGTATATACTAAATTAATGTATTTGCACGGAATTATTAGTATATACTAAATTAATGTATACATATTCAAACGACTCATGTTATTTCTCATAATAAGATTAAGCAATGATATCTGGAAAAATATTCTTTTTTAAACTATATGCATTTATTATGGAGAATTATTCTATCTATGTAAATACTTATCCAAGTGTTGATCAAGCCACATGGGAATTAAGCAATATAGATAATTTAAATTCAAGAGATATAGGTTCAGGGAGTATGATTAACTTGAAAGCTGTTTTAATATGTTTTAGTGAGTATAGGTTCAAGAAGTATGGTTGATTTTTAAGCTGTTTTAGTCTGTTCATTTAACTTGAAAGCTGGTTTTTTTTTTTTTTTTTTTTTTTTTTTGTCTAATGATTTTACAGTATGTTTGTCTTTTTTAAACATCAATTTCATAAATTTTTTCATTAAGTTCAAGTTTTATAAGAGGGGGCTCAAGAGGTGTGTAAGTGGTGATGTCGCACCGGGCCTTCACTTAAAATGGGCCATATTTTCTTAGTCTTATATAAAGATACGTTAGATATTAAACATATATGAGGCATTTAATTCAAGTTTACACGCAATTTCTCTTTAATTTACAAGTGTAATGAGATCTCCTTGTTGTTATTGCCTAGGGCCATCGAATTTTCAGCTAATACTTTAATATACAACATCTGACACAAATCGCAATTCACCATATAGCTTAAACAACCATAAGTAAAACAGGAACATGTCCACCTCATAACTCATGCACTTTTCTTAATTTTGACTCGATTTAAACTTTGTTTTTGCAATATTTTTATTTTTAGGATACATCCCTTTTTAACTTTCTGGTGTTTGAATTAGCCGACTAGCTTATATTACGGAGTACTTAAGTAATAAACTTAAGAGTAGCGATTTAAAGAAATACAAACATATGCGTAAATACATGTTGGATACATCAATCATTTGACAAGTGTACTACATATTTTCATCAATCAAATTTTAACATCGACCGATCAGATCATAAGGTACATAAGTAGTAATATTTATTAGAAATGATAATCATTTTCCTAAACTAAATACAATTTGGCTTCTTTGCGTGCTCTAAGGCTCAACTTTCCTTTTTACGTACAGAAAAATAACGTAAAAGTCCCAAAGAAAAATTGAAAGGTTAAAGACTAAAAGTTCAATTGGCAATAAAAGTTGAAAAACCACATAAACCATGGGTGTAATTTAGGGGCCGTTTACTTTCAACTTAATGTCCTGTTTGGTAACAAAACTGGCTGGAAACAGGAAACTTTGGTGTTTCTTTTTAACTTATTGCAAAAGAGAATCCTTAATGTGGAAGGGGGCAAAATTTGATATTGTTTATATTCAGGACGTCTTAATACGATTTTTTTCCCGAACTAGTGTAGGTGGAAAAAATAAATTCGAAAAATTTAGAAAACTTCGAAAAAATTTATAAAAATTCAAAAAAAATTTAAAAATTCGAAAAATTTATGAAAATTCGAAAAAATTTATAAAAATTTTAAAAAAATTCAAAAAATTTTAAAAATACAAAAAATTTATAAAAATTGAAAAAATTTATAAAAATTCAAAAAATTTATAAAAATTGATAAAAAATCAAAAAATTCGAAAATTTTATAAAAAATTTATAAAAATTCAAAAAATTTATAAAAATTGAAAAAATTTATAAAAATTCAAAAAAATTTATAAAAATTCGAAAAATTGATAAAAAATCAAAAAATTTGAAAATTTTATAAAAAATTTATAAAAATTCAAAAAATTCGAAAATTTTATAAAAATTTATAAAAATTCAAAAAAACTTATAAAAAATTTGAATTTATTAAAATTTTTTTCGAATTTTTATAATTTTTTTTGAATTTTTAAAAAATTATAAATTTTTATAAATTTTTTGAATTTTTTAAAAAATTTTATAATTTTTTATAAAATTTTCGAATTTTTTGAATTTTTATAATTTTTTTGAATTTTTAAAAAATTATAAATTTTTATAAATTTTTTGAATTTTAAAAAAATTATAAATTTTTATAAATTTTTTGAATTTTTTAAAAATTTTAATAAGTTTTTTAGAATTTTTATAATTTTTTATAAAATTTTCGAATTTTCTTGAATTTTTATAAATTTTTTGAATTTTTAAAAATTTTCGAATTTTTTTTAAAATTTTTATAAATTTTTTCGAATTTTCATGAATATTTCGAATTTTTATAAATTTTTTCCACCTACACTAGTTCGGGAAAAAACTCGTATTAAGATGGTCAATTAAGCATAAAAAAGAAACAACATATATCCACACAGGATCTAACTAGAAACAGTACACATATATCCACACAGGACCTAACTAGAAACAAAAAAAAAAAAGAAACCCCGGGTGTAATTTAGTAAAAATGAAATAAAGACAAAATTTGTGGGCCTTATCTGAATGAGCAGCCAAAATGTGGTTATAGCATTTTGGATTTGTTGTATATTATTAACATGTATGTATTACTTGTTTGTGAGGTTAATTTTACACTACCACATTTCTATTAGCTAATGATTACTTTTGAGTGTTTGAACCGAGGCAAATAGGTGTTTGAAAACGCTTAATTTGAAGTTCTTATTAGCTTATCTCTGTATTTTTACACCCATGTCCGAGCTTTTCTTTATTAAATTACAAGGCATCCAACCAGGTTATTACCAAGTTTTTTTTACAAGCAATGCGAAGAATACCCAAATAGAAAATATTCGTTATAAATCTTGAAAACCATTACAACATGACAGAAAAAAAAAAAAAAAAAAAAAAAAAAAAAAACAATATAGAGTAATGAAATACAAAAACCTTAAACATAAGTGTGAAATAACAAAAGATACATGAAAATCAAATCATGCCCTGTCTTGTAAACATTCTGAGAGTCGTCGATCCCATTGAACTGGGATCAGCTATGCAAGTTTTCAGCCTACAAAGGATTACAAATTAATGAGTTATAGTTCCAGTTTTTTTGAGTTGCATTTTCTAGTATAAAATAAAGTAAAAGAAATACTAAAACTCACCTGCAATAGACCGTTTATTTGATTAAATTCCGAAGCGTAACTTCGTTTAGGGTAGAATGTGACTAACTCGATCACTCCCTCAAGTACCTTCTGACCACCCCGATAACGAAATACCGGCACAACTAACTGACCCAAAAATTGTGTAGGGTCATTGTTGGTCCTTTCATGTTTAACCCTTGTTTCAGCAGCTAGGCCAGCAAAGCAGTCTTGTTGACCATCTGGAAGAACATCTCCGTTACGTACCTCACCATAGCTGAGGCAAGTCTCTCTGTACATCTGGAGCCCTTCATTATCATTATATGATAGAGAAGGCTGACCTGCCACGCTAAGAGACCACTCGTAGTAGCCAACTGACGTGTTTTTCCAATACTGAAGGGAAGCTTGTATACCTTCTTCAAAAACAAAATGGTTCATAATGTTTTCAATTTTGGCCTGCATTTTGAGAGTTTAAAAGAATTTTTGTTGAAAAGCAAGTTCAAAAGATTGCAACAAGCTCAAAAGATGTTTTGCTAATAAAAATTCGAGATGTTGTGTGGGTTTATATAATCGAACTGGGTCACTAATTGGGATTCAAATAACACAAATAGGGGTTCAGATAGTGTTGGCGGGGTCACCTTTTTAGAGGGGGTTAAATACTAAGGCAAAGCCTTTGTCACTTTGTGAAACCAACTCATATAATTAACGTATTTCAAATTGTATGTGTGCAACCACAAAATAAAAAGGGTTTTTGCACTCTATGGTCATTATACTTTTTAAAAATGTTCAGTTAGGTTATTGTATTATTTTTGAGTGTATTCAAGATACTTTTATTTAAACTTAATAGAGTAACTAAACTTTTATAACTCATACAATAGAGTCACTCATACTCCATGTCAACACCATCTCAACTTTTATGTCATAAAAAAAGTCCACATTATTAAGTATGACACCACATCATTATTTTCACGTCACAATTTTTTATTTTAAAATTTTCTTTTTGCAAATTATTACTTCTATTTATTTATTTTTATAAAAACCTAGTTATATTATTGACTTTAATTTGTATTTATTCGTACGTCAGTTACAATCAACCAATCTTGTTTATACAATCCTTAAAGTTTTATAATTTTTAATAGTTTATACAATTCTTATGCACAACCCCAAATATAAGTATCGTGATACAATTGTACACCTAAACTTATAGTATGACTTGATGAAGACAATATTGAGATTAGTACTTTTGGATTTACTCCGCCACAAACATCGCATTAGGTTAACCAATTTAAGCTTGTTTAAATGTTCAGTTAGAATGTTAAATATTCGGTTAGAATATGGATAAAAAAACAAATTAAATTTAACGTATATAACTATTTTTATAAAGATAAGTATAATCATGACCCTTGGATGCAAAAACCCTAATAAAAACTTCTTTTTCACCCATTTATCAAAACTAATTTATGGGTCATTCATTTACGTGTTTGCTTTCATTTATATTAATTTCGTATAATTTTTTCTCGAAAAAACCCATTTATCAAAACTAATTTATGGGTCATTCATTTATGTGCTTGCTTTCATTTATATTAATTTTGGATAATTTTTTCTCGAAAATCTATAAAACAATGAGAATAGAGCTAAATATAACATAATAAAACAACATAAATAACTATTGAAATGTAAAATATCAGTTTTAACCATTACTTAAGTGCAACTTTATTTATGATAATTTAACTGGTGTTTTACGTTTAAATTTTTAATTTTATTATTTTGTTATGTTAAAGTTAGCTTTATTCTTGAAATTGTATTAATTTTCGACAATTATTTGGACGAGATTGATATAAAAAAAAACAAACACATATTTAGATGCTTCATAAGTTATTTATATAAATGGGTATTAACAGTTTAATAATTAAGTTCTCCAGATACTTAATCTCTTTTCTTTATAAATTAACAAAGACCCGCTTTTAATAAATCAGAAATCGAAATAATGTTTCAAATTTGTGAAAGAAAAATTTAAAAAGACACACGACACATACATATGAAACTACGAGAAAAAATAAATCATAGGACTAGTTCTTATTTGGTGTTTTTGAAAGTTCCTTGAATTTTTTACAACAAATGGAAAAATTGTGAAACGAAAAGTCGTTGAATTTCTTTTCTTAAAGTTTTATTTTTTGTTTTATGGAATAAACGACATCAACTTATCTTGCAAAACTGTTCGAAATATGTATTATTATAACATCGTGACCAGAATTTATAATGTACACGTGAGCATAGTTAACAGTGTCGTACTGAAAGATCCATTGCTAATGTTCGCACTAAATATTTCGTTTTGCATAACATTAGATAGACCACACCAGTAACCACAAACATATACTTGAGATAAAAAAAAACAGTAATTGGTTATTTTGATTGACGGTGAAAAAGAAACACAACATAGCAAATCATACAACGTAAATGCGAGTTCACGTCCCATACTCTCATGGACTTCTTGGCCCAAGCCTTAACCGACATTTTATATCTGTGCGGTGTAATATCAGCCCAAATTGTAAGTGTGCTTAGTGGGCTGGTGGCTTCCTGTTGGTCCATCACATACCCAAGAATGTGTGATTTGCAAAAAGTGAAAAAAAAAAATAATGTTAAAAAACTTAATTGGATGAAATGCATTATTATGCTTACGTGATAAAATTAAGCATTTCTATTGATCAATAAAAGTCAAAACAAGCTTCAATATGATCAAACTCATATAAATTTCATCCGGCAAAATAAATATGTATAAAATGTTAAAAACATGTGTCAATTTTGTATTAAAAAAAAAAAAAGGTTTATTAATAAAATTTAGTTGTTAAATTTTAAATAAATTATGTGGACTTAAGTATACTTATCAATTTTCATGTTTTTAATAACTTTATAAATTTTAAAAATACCCCTTATAACATACATGTTATTGTTATTTATAAATATTATTATCAGTATATACTAAATTAATTTATTTGCACGGAATTATAAATATAGAAAGGAAAACACGAGTTACTATGACATGTAAATGAATACACGAGTTATACATATGCAAACGACTCATGTTATTCATCTTTATAAGATTAAGCAATAATATCTGGAAAAATATTCTTTTTTTAACTATTTGCAATTAATAACAACTCGTTATATTCTCTTTATAAGTTTAACTTACGCACGAGTTTAAAAATTAAATACATTTTAAATTATTATTAAAAGTAATATAAATATTAAAATGAAGTCACAACCTTAATAATAGACAAGAAGGTACATATTGTAACACCCCGTGCCCGCTTTGACCAAAAATTGAAACTTTACGCGCAAAAAGCATGAACTAAAACTGACATTCCGTTACTCTTTTGCCCATTTACAAAAATCTATTAACTTTCAGACCATGAGACTAATTTTAAATGAAACTAGACTCAACTACCTTCGAAACGACGGGTGGCGCGACCCGTAATGACTTACGGGTTAAAAGATACGATTTTTCAAATATTGCCAAAATTCTGCCAGACTACCTCCATCCGATCGGATGGACATCCAACCGATCGGTAGGAGGTCTGCTGATCTATCCAAACCACTTTTAAGTCTCGAACTTGAAAACCCGACCTCGATATTCTACCAAACTTTCCAGATTCAATTAGTATACCATAAGGCTCATTTTCATTTAAAAATATTTACCGTTTGACTCCCCGAAATAGTACTTCACATTATGACGGGTTATGCATAAAACCCATTTTGACCCATTAACACACCAAACCATCAAAACCACTTCATTTACCCACCAAACTTAACCATTATCAGTACTTTAACATACATGACATGTTCCACATACACTTGACCCGTTCACAACCCAAAATGGGTATAATTACACTTAATCCAAACGCCCCTTTAACTTTGACTATAAACACATAAAACATACTTTGACACATCGGTTGATCACCAAATCGTTAGGACAACCTTAACATACTGATGCGGAAGCATTTGCCATACGGCTAAACCTTAACAACCAATAAAAGACCAATGGGGGTACAAACTTTACACATGAGCTCGGTATTCTACCTAAGCTCCTAAACACATACTGCCTTTGATCTTGCATATCCAAATCCTTAATCCATATATCCAAGCCTTCTATAGAAGTATACAACCTACAAAATGGTGAGACAACTAAACCATAAGCTTTCGCTTAGTAAGTAACTAGATTAACATATGAATAACACGTTAATCCACATATATGCAACACGAATACTTCAACCATGGTCATAATCAAATTAAACACATAAGCATCACAATATAACTTAACCATTCCATACTCATAATCTATCACTTGAGTTGGCTAACTAGGAAAATCACCTATCAAGGCCACACTCACTAATTCAAAGCTATCAACTATAATCTTTATACTCAAAATCACATAATATGCAAACAAGCATATTAAACACATATCAATCAAGTTACTTACCTTAGTCCAAGCTAATCAATATCAAGGACATCATCATCACCACTATCATCCATCATCATCATCAATCTTCATAATTAACCAAAACCTAATCAACATAACAATTAATACTAAAATTAAGGGTTAACATAACCCATGAAATATACTCAACTTTCAAATTCACATCATCATATGATCATATCTTGATCATATGATGAAATCCCACTTCCCACATAACTATAACTTTATAATCATTATAAAGGATTACTTACTTATAGTGATCTTTGCTAAGAAGGATCCTAAGTATCATGTCTTCACCATCTTCCTTCCCAAGCCATCAAACTAGCTCTCTTTCCCTCCTTTTCTCTCTAAGCCGACAAACACACATACATACACCTTCCTGGAACTCTTATGAAGATAAGAGAAATCTCTAGATAATTAGCTAGGTGGCATGTTTGCCTAATTGGCACATTAGGTCCCTCAAGTCTTATTCTTTCTTTTTTGGCCACAACATATTTTATAACATATTTGGCATATACCAACTTAAGCCCTTAAAGTCTATTTTCTTCTAATTGTGCCACATTATATTTTACATAACCTTATAACATATTCTTTTACTATCACTTTGACTATCGGGTTTGACCACTACGCAACATTCGTTGACTGGCCAATCACGAAAAGTCCTTAATCCATTTTCATCTAGGGTGGGGTCCAAGTACCCGGGAAACGGGTCTAACAATTCTACCCCCTTATTTAGATTTCGTCCCCGAAATCTCTCGTCTAATCCATCCAAAACCAATTCACAACATATACATGTCCTTATTTTCATGCTCTCTAAGTCATTACCTTGCGACGATCTAAATGATCTCGAAAATTCTAAACTTACAATACATAATCATAATTTATAATCCACTATAAACAACCTTCTCAACACAAGCTTATCTAAAATTTCTAACAACAACTACTTGTCATCCGGAAACATCCACTATTTGACTTATATAAGTAAAACTTCAACACTATTTCCACGTCCTATGCCCATGCACTAACATGACATTAAGTCATAAATCCGGTCAATATCGCATTTTACAAAATACCAACACTTATCTACTTCAAAACCGGTAACTTACTTCAATTTTATACCAGGTACTATCCAAATGGCACTTTCAAAATGTTTTCTTCGCATTACTTAAACAATCTTCTTGTTAAAATTTTGGGAATGCTTACCCATTATCTTATCAACTTATTACACAAATTTATTTTAGGCATCTATCTTAAGGTTCACATATAACCTTAATGTTGTTATAAATTTTATTCATATCTATCTTTTCTTATGACGTCTAACTTGTTTTAGTTTTCAGTTTCTCATATTACTATCCGTACTCATGTCATATTGGCTACACATAAGCCCACTCATTTATAATCCTTTATTTACATAAAAAGGTGTCTCAATCTATGTAAATCAAGAACTACAAATTCATGGTTCGGTGATTTACGACTTTTTTATTCAAATGAAAAGGCGTCCCAATCCATTTAAATAAAGAAACAATAAACCATCCTACTTACATACTTCCGATATAACGCTCGTACTTACTTTACTTTCCATATTTTCTAGCCTTGGATCCAATCTCACTAACTTTTCATCCATGCCATAAAGGCAAGCTAACCACCATGTCATAAAGGCAATGTAAACATCCATGCCATAAATGGCAAGCTAACATCCATGCCATAAAGGCAAGCTAGGCCATCTCAAAGGATGTCAAACACATGCCATGAAGGCAAGCTAATAACTATGCCATGAAGGAAAGCTAACAACCATGCCATGAAGGCAAGCTAGGCTATCTCGAAGGATACCATAAATACATGCTGTAGAGAACTGCAAAAATCCATATAATTAACAACTTTTAATTATATACTGATCTCTGTCATTAATTTTAATCACCATTTTTAAGGAAAAATTTGAAATTTTTCTTATTATCTTATTTGGTTGTGATTTAAATATCACATAATTCACCAAATGACAGAACAAGTTCTCGACATGTTTTACGAAACTTAATTATTTCATTAAGTTTAATTAATCCTTAATCAAACCTAATCGGACCTTAATTATTTCCAGCCTAATCAAATCCCACCGTGTACAATTCATAGCCCAACCTTAAAGCCCAATTTTCATATTTGTTATTATATGTAACTTTCGACTAGAAGACATCCTTCGAAAGGCTTCTCGTTCTCTCAAATCTTAAACGCGGCACATATATATTTTTATACCGTCTCATTTCTCACCTAGTCAACTCTAAGCGTGCCAAGTTACAGAATATAATATCGAGTTTTACTACGGTTTTGAAGGGCAAAGCGTTTGGTTGAATCCAACCCAACTCGACATAGTTAAATATTCAAAACTTAACCGTTTTGACACCGGTTTGATCGTACATGATCCTAAAAATAATTCCATCTTGTTTCCATGTTAAAAGTCGAGTTTCATCATCAAATATCAAGAGCTACACGATTTTTACAAATCGTGTATATAATAAAAAGGGCAAGTCGACATCTATTGTGAGTCACAAGACAAAATCCCTCATTTCAAGCTCTCACATATTTTATTCTAGAGTCTTTGGATGGCAATGAAGTCTATCATGTACTGACATTTCATAGTAGCTAGTGTTTGTGAATTATTGGACTTTACGTGTTCAAAAACGTCTTCTATAATTACTTCTCACTCACCACCTTTCTTCATACATTAAATACCATCTTCACAACTCTCTTTCACCTCCAAAAATAATTAGAGAAGCCAGGAGAAATCCATTCGTGCATTTGGAAGTTAAACGAGAAGATCGGGTTTAATATATAATCGTATACCTTATATTATCAAACGTGGGTTATTTATCTTTGTGTTCTAATCCTTTCATTCGGCTCTCTACCATCGTAGAAGTGTTGTAAGTTATTTTAACCCACTCTTCAATTCATCTCATTCGATATTTCATGTTCATTCATCGTGTTTTATACTTTGTTCGAACGTATGTATATTTAGTATATTTATTTAAGTATGGTTATTCGTTTAGTACACCAAAGTGGCGAGCCTCCATCTTGGAAGGCATAGGAGTCACCATGCACACTCCTTTCACCCTTGTTCTCACGTATCATGCGTCATTCAAATTAATTTGAACTTTGTTTCAATCGTAAAAATTTGTTGAAAACTTAGAAAATATTCTAAGTATTTTCATGTTAAAAACACGCTCGACCCACCTTCTTTCATGCCATATTTATTTCGTAATTTCACATGTAACGTGTATATGTTTTTGCTTATATCAAATCACGACCCAGCTGTCGTTAAGTTTCATCGTTTGTGATTTTGTCCATAAGCTCGAATAAGCTCTTAAAATGCTACAACTTATAAGCCTATCGACTGTTTAAAAGACTTCGAAAAATAATCAAGTTTTTCCAGAATTGTACGTGCGACTGGCCACAAAACGTGATTATTATTTCGAATTTTTACAAACAACGACTAGATGTTTTTGCTCAGTTCGATAGACAACCTAGCAAGCTAAGTATTTCGTGTTTTAACTTCGACTTCATAAGATCTCGAACACACCCAAAATGAATCATTTTGATCGACCCATGCAAGTATCTATTTTGAAAAATCCAGAAATTTTATTTAGTTTTAATAGTTTCGGAATTGGGCTTAAGTTCAGCCCATTAAGAGTTAACGTTAGAACAGCCCAACAGGCTCATATGAAACATATTTAGAATCACAAAAATAGCCCAAGTCCAAGCCCAAAACTATTTCTATGCCCTCGCCTCTAAATTTCTTAACGGGCCTAGATAAGTCACGTTAAAAGCCCAAGTGCTTAAAAATAAGCTATAATCAGTAATAAGCAGTTGATAAACTTAGATAAGCTTTACTAACTTGTAAAAACTTTCAGAAATTAATTCCAACACTTTTCGTATCATTTGGACTAAAAATGTAACGCACCTTCACCCTAAAGGACCAAAACTGCCAAACATGTAAAACATGGACTGAAACTGTAAAAACAGAATATTTAGGATAGAAATTGATATATTATCATATTCCAAGCTCAGAACGCTATATTGGACAAGTAGTGGACTATAAATGTAAATTATATATAATAAAGGACTAACGGTGCAACGCAAACGCCGTTAGGGTAAAAAGTGTAAAAATTGAAAAAGAACAATGACCAACATATTTTATTTGACATTCTTATTTTATTTTCCATTTTACGACACCCCCTCACGTCATATGCATTTTTATACATATCATTTACTTATTATATAACGTTTGTTATATATATATATATATATATATATATATATATATCTATATATATATATATATATATATATATCAAATAAAAAGACAAATATCCGTACATTACGTATAAAGATTTTTTTTTTCAAAAATTTTCTCGAAAAATTCCAAAAAAATTCCACAAGATCAGGTATGTTGGTGCATGAAAAAGTTGTGAAGGAAGTTTTTCTAAAAGTTGATATTTTTCCCGAAAAAAATTTATGAAAAAATACGTTTGTGCATTAAATCATTTTTTGTGCATCAAAAATTCGTTTTTGCACCCAAGTTCTTTTGACTTTTTTAATCAAAATAACATTGCGCATCTAACTAAAACAAGTTGAAAATTTTGTGCATCAAAAATTTTTTGCGCATCAAAATTCGTTTTTTGTGCATTAAAAAAAAACGTTTAAAAACTCAAAATTAGAAAAACTTCTTTCACAAAAGTTTCATGCACCAACATTCCCGATCTTGTGAAATTTTTATGGATTTTTTCGCGAACTTTTTTTAAAAAAAAATCTTTTTACGTAGTGTACGGATATTTGTCTTTTTATTTTAACTTTACCCTATATATATATATATATATATATATATATATATATATATATATATATATATATATATATATATATATATATATATATTATATATATATATATATATATATATATATATATATATATATAACGAGATTTTTAAACAATTTAGCTATATGTTTCGAGGAAATGATATTTTGGAATATAAGACATAAAAACAAGATAATATTTTATATAATATTATTTTTGAACTTGAGGCATTTTAAGCATATTATATTCTCACTCTAACGATCAAATCGTTATTTGTTCTCATTATCATTTCCACCATTCATATTAAGTCAGAATCTCAGACCTTCATTATATTCAGGTCCTGTATTGAAGACGTTTCCGTAATTGTTCCCATAATCTTACTTGATATCATAATTCCACCTTGTCAGATATACTTAAGGTGAGTCGTAGCCCCTACTCTTTTAATACTCGTTTTATACTTTTGGGGGAGATACATGCTGATGAGTGTCTGTTTACTCATCATTTTATGCCCATTTGATACGTAAAAAAATGCCAAAAACACCCAAATAGATCAAATATTGTTGCAAATATTCGTGGTTTGTGTTTTTATGTGTTTCAGGTACAAAAGGATTGAAAACAAGGCAAAAGCGGACAAAACCGAGCTTGGATGGGAAAAAGAGCAAAAACGGACATTTTTTGGTCGACTCGACACCATTTTGAGCATCATGTGAAGACGAAGTCAAAGTCAAACCCGGGATATGGCACTGGATCGAGCTTGGAAAAACGAACCCGACACCAAAAAATCACTTTTCACCATTTATTACAAACCTAAACCTAAACCTTTTTTTTTACCCTAAACATTACCTAAACTAATTACCCTTTTAACTAAACCCAACCCTTAAAACAAATAAACCCATCCACTAAACCCAGCCCAACACCAGCTACATCCAAGCCCAACCCCATTTTTAACTAAATACCGGTCAACCCCGGTCAAACTCACTTTCTTCCTAAACCATTACCGCCAAAACCACCACTGACAAAACCAGAGACAATCATGTCTCCCCATGTTCCCCCCCCATGCCTCTCCTCTGCCATAGCCAACCTACCTCCCCCCTCCTCACATGCTTTCCCATCTTCCCACGTGCTCTGAAAAGTCTGAAAACCCACTATCCACTTTTCCCGCCAATTTGGAGATTAACGACTGAGATGATTTTGAGCCAATCTAATGGCTGGGAAATGTTTAGAGACACAAGGGGAAGCTTTTGAGTGATTTAAAAACTCACTTCTCACACACAGAAGAAAAAAGTAATTATGAGTAGAATAGAAGTAGTAGTCGTTTTAGTAGTTTAATAATAGTTTTCAGTTTCAATTTCAGTTCCAAATTGTAATTCAACTTCTTTTAAGCTTAATTGTTCTTAAATTTATCAGCATTGTCCTAGTTCCAAGTTTAATATAATTTCAAGTTTTTAACTATTACTGTTAATTCAAATTCATGGTTAGATATTGTCAAGTGATTCAAAATCCCTTATTCCAGTTAGAATAAGCTTATATAAGCTCAAAATAGCTTTTAATAGCTCATCTAAGTCATTCCTGTTCTTAGTTCAACAATTCCAAGTTAGTCAACGAAAGTCAACTTTACTGTGTAAGTGCTTAATTTTCAGCTTATTCACCTTTTTTTTTTGCTCATTAGTACTTATTAGGTCTTTTTAATGTTGGATTTTACTTAATGCAAGCCTAGTTTAAATTCAGTCCTTAAAATAGCTTATAAATTTAGAAAACAGTCAATAATAGCTTAGCTTAATTAAGTGCTTATTTTTATTTAGAAATTGTTCATTAGGGGTAAAACAAGTTAGGTAATCATAGTTAAGTAAGAAACTTAGCTTATTTCATTTTATTCTAATGTTAATCTTAAGATCAGACCCTTAAAGGGTGTTTGGTTCAAGCTTTTAAAATGGTCAAAATGGGTCAAGATTGTGGAGCACTGTTCATTTGAAAATTGGACAAGTTTAATCTAGCCTTATTTAGCATATCTGAGTTGTTAGTAGGACCTTTATGCTTGTTTTTAAAGATTTGTAGGATTTGAATTGATTAGTGAGTTTTTAGAGTAGCAGCTGATCAAATAAGCTTGCTATAAGCTTATGCAGCTTCAGCCTTTATTTTTGGTGTTTAAAGGATCCATTTAGTCCATAGCAAGTAGTGATTCAATCCCTATAAGCCTTAGTTTAGTTTTGCAAAAATCAGCCCATTTAATCTATAGCAGACTACATAAGTTGGTTTTCCCCATTTGCAGCCTCATTTGTGGATTTTTAATTTCTTAATGTTAAGTTGTTATAAGCTATAAATTTGCACAGTTAGACTTGGCTGGCTTATCTAGCCATTGCTATTTTTTTTAGATTTTTAAGATTTTATTTGGACAACTTTTTATAGGCTTGAAAAAGCCTATTTTTGCCCTGCACCACAACTAGATCAGCAGACCTTTAGTGCCTTTTTGCTTATTTTGTTCTTTTCAGTGCTTATTTGTTAGTACTTGTTGCTTATTAAGTTTCTCTTTAGCTTATTTTCATTTACTCAACTTATTGTAGTTCTCTTTTTAGCTTATTCATCCCTTTTTATTCTAGCTTCAACTTGTTTTTTTTTATAATAACCCACTGATCAGATTTTAATAAGCTGTTTTCTAGCTTATTTTTGAGTTTTAAAAATATTCTCTTTTCAAAAGTTAAATATTTTTTATAAGTTTCCAAAAGAAAAAAAATAAATAAATAAAATAAAAAAATTTAATCAAGTCTCTTATAAGCGACCACCTTAATCTGCTTTTTCTGTGCTTATTACAAGTTTTCATAAATAGTTGTAGTTTAGAAAAATGCTTATTTACATGTGCTTAATTAAGTTGTAAAAAAAAAAATAAAAAAAAAAAATAATAAAATAAAAATAAAAATGGGGTGTGAGTGAGAATCGAACCAGGGACCTCTCGGATAGCATACATGCGCCTCAAACACACACCCCATAACCAGATGCACCAAGTTATGCTTGGTTTATTATCTCCCTAGTTTTATTCTTATACTAGTTTTGTCTCTTTTAGCTTATAAATGCTTATTTGCTTATTTCGTAGCGTATTTGAGTAGCTTTTTCAGTTTTTATATTTTTCCTAGATTAATATTAGCTTAATAGACTTTCTGGTATTTTTTTGAGAATTTTCACTATTCATTTGCTATTTTTCTCGAATTTATTTAGTTTAAACTGTTTTTAATTCATAATAATTAATTAAATAATCAAAAAAAAATATAATTCCTTTTTTTTTTTTAATTTTCTTTTATTAGTTAGAACTTAGGAAAAATATATTTGTACCCGTAGAGTTAATATTTCATCGTTTTCACGTTTAGGCTCGGGATTTCCCGGTTTAAACGTATTTTTAGATTTCCTTTACGTTTTTAATTACGAGCACTTTAGATTATCGTTTTTCTTGTTTATTAAATCGTTTTTAGTTCATGTTCACTTATTTTAGTTTAAAATCCCAAAATCCCTTTATTTTCACTATTCAAACACGTTTCACGAATCGATATCACAAATTCCATTCAATCCTTCGTTGGAAAACGACTCGGGTTTACATATTTCCTTTTTAAATCCTAGGAGAAAAATACGTGTTGATTTTAACGAATCAATTTTTGGCGCCGCTGCCGGGGAAGGCTTGAAGTGAATTTTCTATTCTCGTTTGTCGATGCGTGTTTTGAAGACCCTTCTCCCGAGAAGTTATCGTTTTCTCTCGTAAATATTTTCTTATAAAAAGCCAAAAATATTTTCTTTTCAAATTTATTTTTCCTTTTTCTTTTGTGTTTTTCAATGTTTCTAAATTATAAAAATCCAAAAATATTATTCGTTATCCTCTTTTATGTTTAATTCTTATCTCTTTACCCTCTCATTGTTTAATTCTCCACAATGATCGATTTTCCACCGTCTCATCTCCATGATCCTCGGACCATGGAGGATTTCTATCGTCCGTCACTGATCGGTAGAGGAGGACCGATCATTCCTACATCAGCTCCGACAACCAATTTTGTATTGAAAAATCATATGGTTGAGCTTATTAGTCAAATCTGCCAATTACATGGATTTGAAGATGAAGATGCTAACTGTCATTTGGACAAATTTCTATCGATCACTCAATTCTTCAAACAAAACGGAGTTTCTCAAGACAGCATCCGTTTGAATCTTTTTCCCTTCTCATTAACCCATGAAGCTGAATCTTGGTTTTACACTCTTAAAACCCATTCAATTCATACTTGGGAAGAGATGTGCCTCAAGTTTCTTTCAAAATACTTTCCATACTAAAAAACGACGCAGTTTAGAAGAGACATTCTAAATTTCCGACAATTGCACAAGGAATCAGTATTTGAAGCTTGGGAGAGATTCAAATATTTGTTGCAGAGATGTCCGGATCATAGAATTTTGCTCCTTGATCAAATCTTAACCTTCTATCATGGCATAAATATGATTGATCGAGACAAAATCATGTTGGCTGCCGGAGGCAATCTCATGCGGAAGACTCCTCAAGAAGCCTATGATTTGATCGAGAATATGACACTTCATCATTATCAGTGGGATGCTGAAGTTCAGCATGACTCTACCACTGTTTTGAGTGATCATTATTCTGATCACATTCCCGCTGAGATCGCACAAATTGGGGTCCTTGGCAATCACAAAAGTTATATAAATCAATATTGCCAGCAAGGACCATGTCATCCTAACACTATCCACTTTTCATGCTCTGACGAGAGTGATGAGGATGAACCTTCTGAAGTGTTGAAAGTTCAAACGTCGATTCTTCCTCCGAGTGGCAATCCCACTCCGACTTCTGAACCAATCATTTCTAACTCTTCCCCTTCTGTCACTCCGCTTGAAGGAAGTGATATCTCTATGGAAGAGCTCGAAGTTTTTCTTGTTGACGATCCAATTTCGCCGGAGATTGTTGATGCCGATTGTGATCCGGGGGGAGAAGTTCCTTTATTAGAAAAGATGATATTCGATGAACCGTCATTTTCCCTCCCCCGAAGGAAGTTATTTTTGAAGATAAGCCGTCAGATCCTTCGGAGCTAGAGCTCAAGGATCCTTTTCCCGAATATGAGAGTTTTATCTTTGATACGGCAGAGGAGAGTAGTGGCAGTCCCACTTCTCATCCCGATTATTCTCTCCCGGCTTATGAAGCCTTTTGCTTTGATATCGATCTTTCGGAAGAGACGAGTAGTGGCAGTACCACTTCTCATGCTTATCTTTCTCTTCCTGAGTATGATTTGTTTCTCTTTGATAAAAATGATTCGGTTATCTTTGAAGAGTTCTCCGGTGAACTCTCTCAGCCAGAGTATGATCATTTTTATTTCAATCTTGAGAAAGATTCTAGTCTGGGGGGAGGTGTACTTTCTCATAAGAATTTGCTTATTGATGACATCATCCCGACCCTCCCTCCCGAGACTTTTGTTGAAAATAACCAAAAGAGCTTTAATAATGATATTCAAATTAAGGAAAATGAAAAATCTGCTTTTGTGGATGAAGAATTGATCTTAATTGTTATAAAAATCTTTCTCCCCTTCATCACATTTGATATGATTTCTCCTCTCTATCAGGGATTCAAGAGTGAAGACACCATTTTTGACCCCGGCATCTCAATTAATCATTCTTTTGAGCCGGGTGTATCTCATCGGAGTGGAACTTTCAAGAACTTCAATGTTTATCCAAACATTTCGAATGAAATCCGATGGAGATTTTCTCTTCCACATGCTTCCCCAAGAACAAATGAATTCGGGGTCGAGTCAAGCTAGTGACTCGGTTAACAAAAACATTGACAACCCATGTTTCTGACTTCTTTCTATTTTCTAACACTAAGTGTGGGGGGGATTCCTCTACTGTGCTTTGTTTTGTGTGTTGTTTGCTCTTGTTTGCAGGTTTCCCTTAGATCGTGATGATTGATGCGCCTGTTTTCAATCCAGCCGCCCAATATCCGATCTTTTTGCTAACGATTATCTAGGGATATCTTTTTAATCCTGTTTGTGAAAAAGAGAATTCTGTCACACACTTGGCTATTAGTATTACCTTTTTACGTTCTAAGTGTCGGCATAATAGCCGGTACTTTGAATATTGAGGGCAATATTCAATTCTAAGTGTGGGGGGGAATTCTCGCGAATTTTGTCTCATGTGTACCTTCTAGTGCCCTAGTACCCCCGTTTTGGCCAAAATTTTAAAATTTTTTCGTTTTTGAATAAAAAATTGCATGAAAAAGAAGTGCTTTGCACCAAAAAAGAAAGAAAAAAGTGTTTAGTCTTGATTAGGTTAGAACAAAGGGAATCCCGACTCTGCCAGAGTGTTGATCTGGCTGCTTCCTTAACGATTAGACTAAGGTTTTACGATATGTGCAAATGAAAATGCTAAGCGTAGAATAGTTGGTTTTCTTTAGAGCTTATATAAGTAATCTATGGCTTTTCCTCCCAGGAAATAACTAATGTGACTTAATAAGTGCTTATTTTCAAACATTTGAACACACAAAATAATTTTTTTTATACGATTTTGAAAAATACTAGTTCAAAGCTTTATTTAAACTTCGGAACAAGCATATGTCATAGTAATGCAAAATGAAAGTGAGACGTTGCTTGAAAGTTGAAAAAGTTAAGTAATAAATGTATGTGCTAAAAAAGCTACGGTTCAAGATCGGCCCTTGGATCCTTATTTCCGGAAGGCGTTTAGGTCTTGGCTACCCTCTTACACCGGCCCTTGGACCTCTAATTCAGGAATGTGTGAGGTCTTGGTCTAACACCCTTGGATCCTCATTTCAGGAATGTTTAGAGTCTTGGAACTCTCCGTTGTAACGGCCCTTGGATCCTTTATTCCGGAAGGTGTAAGGTCTTGGTTCCCGTGAAACTCCGTTAGTTTATGTTGCACAAGTAAAAAAAAAAAAATAAAAAAAAAATAAATAAATAAATAAATAAATAAATGTATGTGTTGAATAAAGTTTTGAAACTTGCTTGTTGTAAATTTTAAATCTATCTTTCAACTAGTATTAGTCAAAATCTTATAAAAACGTCGATTTTTGTGGTTATCAAAATTGTTGGGAACACGTTTTGTAATATTTCAAGTATTGATCATTTGTAATAGGTTGCTTAGGCCTTTAGGTTTGTTTTGAGGCCCAGCCCGTGTAGAAGGCCCATGGGCTGTGTCATTTTATCTTTTATTATTGTTAATTATGTATTAATGTTAAGTTAGTAGGGCTAGTAGCCCAACCTCATGTAAAACTATAAATACCCCTCCCATTCAAGGGAGAGGGGTGGGTTGATGAATTCTAATCATTTGATATTATTGTGTTAATCATCTCCCTTCCATCTCTTTCTCTCTCTAGCTTTCTCTCTCTAGATCTAGTAGGTAATTAGTAGGTAATTAGTGGTAATTAGTGGTAGCTTAATTCACAATAGTGTAAAACATCAAGTGGTATCATTCGCCTAGGGGTAATTTAGGTTGTTAGAAGGTTAGATCTAAGAAAAATTACGAAATCCGAATTGTTAGTGTTCATCCGAGTTGTTACTGTTCGTCAGAGATATATTCATCGAATTTTTGTTCATCGAAGTTTACTTGATCGAACTTGTACGTTCATCGAACTATTGATTATTCACCGAGTTAGGTGATATAATCGAACTTCTGGGTTAATCGAACTTCTTGATCGAACTTTCGTAACCGAAATTTCACTAGTCGAACTTTGGTATAGTCGAACTTCAGATTAGTCGAACTTCAGCAATCAAATTTCACTAGTCGAACTTCAGTTTAGTCGAACTTCAGATTAGTCGAACTTTGTTAGTCGAACTTCAGTTAGTCGAATTTCAGCAATCGAATTTCACTAGTCGAACTTTGTTAGTCGAACTTTAGTTAGTCGAATTTCAGCAATCGAATTTCACTAGTCGAACTTTGTTAGTCGAACTTTAGTAAGTCGAAATTCTGCAATCGAACTTTCGTAGTCGAACTTTGGTAGTCGAACTTCTGTAATCGAATTTCAGTAGTCGAATTTTTAGGAACCGAACAACTTTGATAATTCAAGTGTTTAACCGAACAAGTAATTGATTCTTATCTAATCTTCACACAACAACCGTCTTTATCCTTTAAAGATCCTTAACCGTCACAAGCTACTACACGATGTCTCAACCACCACACTTTAATTACTACTACCAGCTACAGCAATATCCTCAACAACAACAATACTCTCAACAACAACAACAATTTCCTCATCAATATCCACAACATCAGGCATATGTGCAACAACATCAATTCATTCCTTCACCACAACTATCTCCACAACAAATAATGCAACAAAATTACCTTCAGAACAATCCTTCCGTGTCCAGAGAACCTCACTGGTTTCATAAGATGTGTGAAGCTATAAGCAGTCAGCAATCACGTCATGAGGCTGGAAATCAAGATACTCCACCCATGTTAACACCTGGAAACTATGTGCAGTAGGCAAGTAGGTTTCTCCGATTCGTTGAACTCCGCAAACCCCATGGACCGTATCTAAAGCATGTCATCACTGTGGGGCCCTTTCCTGAACCAGTAATTGTTGTTCCAGCAACTCCTGAAAGAGAAGAAACATCCACTCCTATTGCTGTTTCTAGCTATACAACTGAACAAGCCTTACAACAAGAAGCAAATGGAATGGCAATGGCATTCATCCTTCAGGGCATTCCAAATCCCATCTATCGAAGTGTTGATGCTCAGAAGACTGCAAAGGATATGTGGGAACATGTGCATCTTCTGATGGAAGGAACAGAGCTCAATCAGGAAGATCTTGAATCAAAATTGTACATGGAATTCAACAATTTTATTATGGAACCGGGAGAGACAATTGAATCATACTACCATCGCTTCACCAATGTTGTTAACGACCTTGATCGTCATGACATGAAGTTTCCAAGGATTGCAATCAATTCCTAATTTCTGGGATGCCTAGGTCCTGAATGGCAGAAATATGCTACGTTTGTTAGGCAATCAAAGAAGATTGGTGAGATCAAATATGGATTGATTTATGATTTTCTCAAACAACATCAATCAGAGGTGGACAAAGAAGTAGCAGCAAGAGGAGGTTTCATACCAGGACCACAACCTAATTCGCTTGCACTAATGGCTCAACCAAACTTCTCTCTACCGTCTCAGGAATTTGGAAACTCATCTTATCAACCAAGCTTTCAACCTCAAAACCAACTTGTCCCATATGAACCACCATCTTAACAATCAGGCAACCAAATGGTAACCTACAACAACACTGACTCCAACTTTTACACCAACAGTGAATATGATGAAGAAGAAGAAGCTTTCAGTTCTCTCAATGAAGCATTTGGGTTGATTGCTAAAGCGTTTGGAAAATTCACAAACAAATCAAACAACCGCCTTCGCTCATCATCAAACACAAGGAATCAGGCAGTGGTTAATGATGGTAGGGTAGAAATTCAGAATAGATCATCGGGAAGGTTTGGTTCAGGGAACAGAGGAGGATATGGGTCACAAAGGTTTCAAGCTGGAGAACAACAAAGGTTTCAGTCTGGGGGTAATAGGAATTATATGGGGGCAGATCAGAACAGGAATGGAAAAGAATCAAAAGGCATTGCAAATACCTCAGTCACATGCTACAATTGTGGAGGGAATGGTCATATGGCTACTGCATGCCCAAAGCCTCGTACTATGGGCAGTGCATATCACAAAGAAGCTCTCTTGATGGCACTTAAGGATGAGAAAGCAAGCTTGATGAATGTGAAAGAAAACAGCTTCATGGCAAATGCAGACTCAGAAGATGATATGGAGGATCTTGAGGCAAACGCAGCTGTCATGCTCATGGCTAATATGCAGGAAATGAATACGTCCGAGACAGGCCCAGTCTACGATACTGACGGTCTTTCTCAGGTACTTGATCCACCATGTTTACTACATGAGATTGCTTCACCTTCCGTATCTTCATTCTCAAGTGAACATTCTGTTCAAAATGATTCATCATTCTCATCTTCTTTAGATAATCAAATCAACACTGATATATCATTTGATGATGATAGAACAGTTGTCTCATTTGATGATCTAATAGAAGATGACAATCATGATCAAATTGAACAAAATGAGAATTTGAATAATCAAGATTCGGAGCTTCAGGCCTTAATCATGTCCACCCAATCACAAATTGAAAAATGCAATGAAATCAATAAAAATCTGAAAGAAAAGATTGCGTTGTTAACAAGGGATAATGAGTGCTATCAACAACAACTTTCTGGATATCTTAAACAAGATAAACGTGAAAAAGGTTTTGAAATTGCTTTTCAACAAGAGTACGTAAAAGTTCAAAATTTAGAAAACCAAGTACGTGAATTAACCGATTCTAAGGCTAAGCTTCTCTCTCAAAAAGAAAAGGATCAATTTGAATTCAAAAAACAAATTGATGCTTTAACTTCTGAGTTGTTAAAAACTCAATCAGAGCTTTCAACATCTCAGCAGGATCTTCTTGATGAAAAGCAAGCCACTAGGAAACGTGTTGACTCATATCTTGAGGAAATTCTGGATTTAGAAACCAAACTCAAAGAATTTCAAAATGTTGTGTATAAAACGGGTAATTCTGTAACACAAATTCAAAAACTAACTGTGAAACCGAGTCCTAAAGGAGAAAGTTTTGCACTTGGAAGTGACACACCCCGTAATTCACACAAAGCACTCAAAGACAATCCTAAGTTATACAATGCAACATTTTTGTTAGATGATTCCTTTCAACGTGTTGTTATGTATTCTGTTGATGAAGAAACTGATTTTCTTGCAAACAAGATTGAGGGTCGATCAAATTCACAAAACAAGTTTTCAAGAGTACATTATGATTATAATGAACGACCTCACATAAGCAAATCATTTGTGCCACCAAAAGATAAACCAGAACAAACGCTGATACGTACCTCAGAACAAATATATCATCTCTCCCAAAATGATGCACATCTCGACAATTATTTGACAGAGAATGATGTTGATCCACAAATGCCTCCAGCATTTAAAATTGTCAAACATTTTGAGACATTTATGGAAGACATCAAATTTTTAGAAAATGAGATTGAGTTTAATTCTAAAATCACTGTCTCTTCCTTTTTCTCTCCTGTGGAAAAAGAAAAGATAGAAATTCTTCAAAAGAAAATTTTACCTCATGTCAAACACTTGAAGAAATGTGCATCACAATGGGAAGAAGATCTAGTTGACGAGGTTCTATCAATGAAGAACATTTTCAAAGCTAAAGACTCCAAAATTCAAAAACAAAAAGTTCAAAAGAAGAATTTGGAAAAAGAAAATGATCGACTCTTGCAAAATGTTCTTAGTTGTGATGTTGTTTCTGTGTTAATGAATGCACTTTATGAATCTGGTAATGAGTGTCTTATGAATAATCATGTTGTTGATACAAAGTTGTTGCAAATCGAAATTAAGAATCTAGTGAAAGAGAATGATGATCTTCGACAAATCAACAATGATGTGGAAAACAAAGTTTTTAATCTTCAAAAAAGGCTTGATTGGTGTCAAACTCAAAGTGCTGAATTTGAACTAAAATTTCAACATCTCATAGGGTCTTTATCATTTCAAAACAGTCATGTTCCTGAAAAGTATAAGGAAACAAAGGCTTTCTTAAGACTTAAACTGTTTCAAAATGAAAAGGAACTCGATGAAATTCTTCAAAACAGGAATGACACAGTCCGCCTTAACAGAAAAATAAATTCACAAAATCAAGAATTCCAACACATCATTGTTGATCTGAAGAAGAAAATCAAAGTTTTAGAAACAGGCAAAAACAAAGTTGATAAGATTGTAACAAGGATGCAAAAAGTAGATAGCGCACCTAAGAATGCATCATCAAAGATAACCACTAATGCTCTTACTTCACCTTCCACAGGATTAGTTGAACCATCTAAGGGTAGAAGATCCAAGACCACCAAGAGACCAAAGAAGACTAGTATCTGGCTACCTAAGATTGGAACATCTAAGAGTGGAGAAGTAGAAGTTAATGCATCTAGTGAAAATAAGACGCATGTTATGTCCAAAATAGAATGTAGCTTGGTTAAGTGTAATTCTACAAAAGATGTAATGAATACTGAATCTTTAACAGTTATGAATGATGT
This sequence comes from Artemisia tridentata subsp. tridentata, assembly GCA_021014915.2. Taxonomy (NCBI): domain Eukaryota; kingdom Viridiplantae; phylum Streptophyta; class Magnoliopsida; order Asterales; family Asteraceae; genus Artemisia; species Artemisia tridentata. Next base: position 297,738,650 of record CP139501.1, read on the forward strand.
TAATGCTTCTTGTGTGTTTTTTCATACTCATATCTTATCTGGTAATCATCAAAATTGTGTTGCTAAAACTTTGCTGAAGAAAAAATCGAAACGACCTAGTGGCCCCCCTAAGCCTAACACAGTTGACAAATCAATTTTAGGGAAACCACCACTAGTAGTTTCAAAGCAGACCATAGTTGCACCTATAGCAAATCCCAAAAAGAACAAATCACCTAGCACATTCCTTAGGAAGAAAGCAGAAAGTAGTAGGAAATGGCAACGTTGGCTAGAGAACACAACAAACTTTAAATGGGTTCCTAAGCTATTTAAAACATGTGCTTCTAACCCAACGGGTCCAACCGTTACTCCATCTGTTTCTACTAATTGTGATGCAGGTGGTTCAAATCGTTCTATGGATTGTTGATAGCGGCTGTTCCCGACACATGACCGGCAATCTCAAGCTTCTCAAAAACTTCGTTGCAAAGTTTATAGGAACGGTCAGGTTCGGGAATGACCACTTCGCCGCAATCATGGGTTATGGCGACTATGTAAATGGGAACATCGAAATAAGTCGTGTGTACTATGTTGAAGGTCTGGGTCACAATTTATTCTCGGTTGGTCAATTCTGCGATGGAGACTTAGAAGTAGCATTTAGGGAGAAAACCTGCTTTATTCGTGATCTTCAGGGAAATGATCTGATGAAAGGAAAACGGGGAACTAGTCTTTACACCATCTCCTTTGAAGGAATGACAGCTTCGACTCCTATATGTTTACTCTCCAAGGCTCATCCCACGAAAGCATGGTTATGGCATAAACGATTGTCTCATCTCAACTTCAAAACCATGACCGACCTGGCAAAGAGCAAATTGGTAGATGGTTTACCAAAATTCAGATATGCCAAGGATCATCTGTGTTCTGCATGCGAACAGGGAAAAAGTCACCGAGCTCATTTTCCACCAAAAGCAGAACACAGCACAGACCACGTCCTACAACTGCTTCATATGGATTTGTGTGGTCCAATGCGGGTTCAGTCTGTAAATGGGAAAAGATATATTCTGGTAATAGTGGATGACTACTCAAGATGGACATGGGTTTACTTTCTCCGCACAAAAGATCAAGTTCCGTCTATAGTTACCACGTTTCTCACAAAAATTCAAGTGCAAGTCCGCAACACCGTCAGAATCATTCGAACTGACAATGGCACTGAATTCAAAAACCAAATCCTTCGGGAATTTACAGAGAAACATGGGATTGTTCACCAATATTCTATAGCTCGCACTCCTGAACAAAATGGCGTAGTTGAACGACGAAACCGTACACTCGTAGAAGCAGCTAGAACTATGTTGATCAATGCCCAATTGCAACATTATCTTTGGGCTGAAGCTGTAAACACTGCTTGCTACACTCAGAACCGCGGCATGATCACCAAAAGGCATAAAAAAACCCCATATGAGCTAATACAAGGCAGAAAACCCAATATCAACTACTTTCATGTCTTTGGTGCTTTATGTTACCCAAAGAATGATAAAGATGATCTTGGTAAGTTGAAGGCAAAAGCAGATATAGGGATATTTGTTGGTTATTGTGAGAACTCCAAGGGATACAGAATTTGGAATCGTCGGACCGGAGACATTCAAGAGACGATACACGTTAATTTCGATGAACTCACAGACATGGCTTCTGAGCAAGACCGCTTGGAACCCGCAAACAACCGTTTGAACTTCCCAGAATCTTCAGCTGAACCATTACCTTTCAAGAGGAGAGATCTGGAAGATCTGTTTGCTCCTCTGTTTGATGACAGTTTGGTTAACAGTGCGTCAGAGGCTTCCACAAGTTCCGCTGCTCAACAACTTCCAATTCAAGCACCTGATCCATCAGCATCTACCTCTGCAGTAGTTGCTGATGATGCACCACAACCTGAACCATCATCATCAATGGATAAAACACCTCAACCAGCAGTTGAAGATTCTTCTCCCCTTTCTAACCAAGTTCCAACACCATCAGACTTTGACGGAAATGCATTCTTCAATCCATTTGCTCCACCTCCAACCATTCCCGAACCAGGAGAATCTTCCTCGAGCAACATGGAACCGTCAAATCTGAATAACAACATTCAACACTACCCTTCTACTCATAAATGGACAAGGGATCATCCATTAGTTAATGTGATTGGCAATCCAGATAAACCAGTTATGACACGACAGAAACTCCACACAGATGGTGAAACTTGCATTTACGCTCTCACCGTTTGTCAAGCTGAACCGAAAAATATTAAAGAGGCCATGACGTACGAAAATTGGATTGAATCGATGCAAGAGGAATTGGATCAGTTCAAGAGATTGGAAGTCTGGGAACTCGTTGAAAAACCTGATGGAGTTTATGTTGTGGGCTTAAAATGGATTTGGAAAAATAAGCTGGATGCTGAAGGCACGGTTATTCGTAACAAGTCTCGGTTGGTTGCTAAAGGGTTTTGTCAAGAGGAAGGAATTGACTTCGAGGAATCTTTTGCACCAGTGGCTAGGCTTGAGGCAGTTAGAATGTTCCTGGCATACGCGGCTCATAAGAACATCACAGTTTATCAAATGGACGTGAAGACAGCATTCCTGAACGGACAACTTCGTGAAGAGGTGTATGTATCACAACCTGACGGCTTCGTGGATCCAGAACATCCTACTCACGTATACCGGCTTAAGAAAGCTCTCTACGGCCTTAAACAAGCCCCGCGGGCCTGGTACGACAAACTTTCAGCATTCCTTATTGCTAATCATTTCACTAAAGGCTCTGTAGACCCGACTTTGTTTATACAAAAACACGGGGAGGACATTCTCATCGTACAAATTTATGTGGATGACATCATTTTTGGGTCTACCCACAAAAAGTACTCAAATGCTTTTGCAAAACTTATGAAACAAAACTTTGAAATGTCCATGATCGGTGAACTAAACTTTTTTCTAGGATTACAAGTTCACCAATCACCTCGTGGTATATTCTTGAGTCAGTCTAAATATGCACAAGAGATATTAAAAAAGCATGGCATGACAACTAGTGACACCTATAACACCCCTATGTCCTCCTCATCCCCGAAGCTAGATGCTGACATTCATGGGAAACCCACTGATCCTACAAATTATCGTAGCATAATTGGGTCTCTCATGTATCTCACCGCTAGCAGACCGGATGTTGTATTTGCCACATACCTATGTTCACGCTATCAGTCTAACCCAACAGAAAGACATTTATCTGCTGTTAAAAGAATCCTTAGATACATTAAGGGAACCATTAATTTGGGGATCTGGTATCCAAAGGATTCTGGTTTTGCATTAACTGCCTTTTCAGATGCGGATCATGCGGGATGTATTGATACAAGGAAGAGCACATCCGGTGGTGTTCAATTCCTAGGTGATAAGCTGGTGTCCTGGCAGTCAAAGAAGCAAGATTGTACGTCTCTCTCATCAACGGAATCAGAATATGTAGCCATGTCTGCCTGTTGTGCTCAAATCATTTGGATGCGCTCACAATTGATGGATTATGGTTACATATTCAACAAAATCCCGATGTACTGTGACTCCAAAAGTGCTATCGCTATCTCGTGCAACACAGTGCAACATTCCAAGTCCAAACACATCGCTCTCAGATATCATTTCATCAAGGAGCATGTGGAGCGGGTACCGTTGAGTTGTATTTTGTGGGAACGGAACACCAATTGGCGGATCTTTTCACGAAGGCTTTACCTCATGATCGTTTTGTGAAACTGGTTCATCAAATTGGAATGAGATGCCTGACTCCTCAAGAATTAGCGAACTTTCTCAAGAACAACTAATCAAGTCCTGCTCTCTCACTATCTTGTATATATATTATAAAAAAAAAAAAAAAAAAAAAAAAAAAAAAAAAAAAAAAAAAAAAAAAAAACACCTAATGTGCAATCGATTGATCTCAATCAAAATATGTTTTTTGCCCATTGTTTCAAAGTTTAAAATTTTTTCCACAATATCACATATTTTGAGGGGGAGAAACTTTTGCACATTTGATCATAAAAATTCTTCGTCATCCTTCTAAATCATTTTTCATCAGCTTGCGTTAACCATAATATTAAACATATCTTAACTTTGGACTTAATAGAAAAAAGAAAAACAAAGTTAAAAGGTTAAATATGTAAAATAGAAAAGAATGAGGACAATAACAGTCAATTCGGTTAAATCAATTCTATAAATACACAATACATTGACTTAGGTCAAAACTTTTATCTAACTCTCAAACACACAGTCCCATATCACAAAAAACGCTCGCTTCACTGAATCTTTCATACTTCTCTATTCGATTACTTTTGCACTAATTTGTAAGTCTTTCATTTGATTTCTGTGGTACTCAGTTAACTGAGAACGTTGCTTCAGAGATTATTCATTGTTAGATTTATATTAGGTTGTTAATCGGATTTAGGGATTATGCTTGTGCCTACCTTTGTGAATGAGATAATCTACTTGTATGCTTATTTCTGTGATTAAATCTGTTTGTGAAATAGTTGATGTGTGTTAAGCATAAAGAAGAATAATCGAACTTTAAAATAGTCGAACTTCAGATCTGTTAATCGAATTTTTCTTGTGATAATCGAACTTTCAATATGTGTAAATGATCGAACAATAATCGAACTTTTGGAGTAATCGAAGTTTAGGACTGATCTCCGAGTTAGGAGTATTATGTCTGGTGTGATCGAACTTTGATCGAACCTTGTTTAATCGAACTTTGGTTTGATCGAACTTTGGTTTGATCGAACTTTGGTTTGATCGAACTTTGGTTTGATCGAACTTTGGTTTGATCGAACTTTGGTTTTGATCGAACTTTGGTTTGATCGAACTTTGGTTTGATCGAACTTTGGTTTGATCGAAATTTGGTTTGATCGAACTTTGATGTGATCAAACTTTGGACTGATCGAACTTTGGTGTGATCGAACTTAAGTTTGATCGAATTTTGTTTAATCAAATTCTGTTTGATCAAATTTTCTTTGATCGAATTTTCTTTGATCGAATTTAGTTTAGTCAAACTTAAGTTTGATCGAACTTTGTTTAATCAAATTCTGTTTGATCGAATTTAGTTTAATCGAACTTAAGTTTGATCGAACTTTGTTTAATCAAACTTTGTTTAATCAAACCTTGTGTGATCGAATTTCATTTGATCGAATTTTGATTTTCTTGGCTGAACTTTGTTTGTTAACTGAACTATGTTTGCTTGAACATAACTGATGGAACTTTTGATTGATCAAACAATTTATTTTTCTTCAAAGTTCAGAACTAAGTGTGCATAATGGATGATTTGTCTAAGTATCTTTGATTGTTGTGATGAAAAGTATTCATATGTTGAGATGTGTTCACTGAATGAGTTGGTTTCCATCTGTGCTGCATTTCTTCATTATTCATGTTTCATCATGTTCCTTATGCTCTGCTGTTCAGAATTGATATGTGCATCAAGATGTTCTTTGCTTAAGTGGTGATGTTAGATTATGTGATTAATGATGAAAAGTGTTCTATTGCTTAATTTCTGAACTATATGATGATAAGCAGTCTAACATACAAAGGGCATATTTAACATACTCACTAACACTCATAATATATGCTTTTGCGTATTGTTGTATGTTTGTGTTATGCAGTTAAATCATGTCACGTGCATTATCTCAAGCATCACACACATCCAAGAAGGTCACTCAAGCTACGGAAAAACCCAAGATTGTCCGTTGCAATTCAAGAGTTGATTTCGATAAACTCAAGTGTCATCCATCATGTCAAATCATCGCAGAAATCCTTGCTAGACACTTCATTCGTCCTGCTTTAACCAAGACAACAAGTGTTCCAATGGATTTTCTTAATCAGTTCTGGGAATCAATGTCAGTCAACAAAGACCAAACAACAATCACTGTCACTCTGGATGCTCTTGAAATCTCATACACAGTTGACACTCTGAGGGCCGTTCTTGAGCTACCCAAGGAAAAATCAGGGAATTTCGAGAAGTTTCAAAATAACCCAACATTTCCAAAGATGGCTAGAACTCTAGAAATGCTGGGGTATGATGAATCAACTGAAGTAATGTCTTCAATCTATAAAGTTGAAAGAAAGTTTTTTCCACAACCTTGGTTAACAATGTTCGCCATCATTAATCAATGCATCACTGGAAAAACCACCGGCTTAGATCACCCAAGACTTGAAAACCTGCAGTTTTTCTGTGGTATTGTCAACACGAAACATCTTAACTTTGCACAGTATATCTGGAGTGACATGATCTTTCAATGCAAGAAATTCCAAGAGAGCACTAAAGATTCATATATCCCTTTTCCTTGCTTCGCCAAACTCCTCATCGCTCGTGTTATGAAAAAACACCCAGAGCTACAACATCCAAATTCTAAGCAGATGCATACCGAACAACATGATCATGTCCTCGCTCGCCTCAACATCCAGATGACCGATACAGACAAACAAGGTGCTCCAATCCCTGATTATTTCCTGAGTGATGACATTAGGAACACAGCAGCATTTCTTACATATGATAAAGCATTTAAAGCTCAGAAAGTAGGGTTTGTTCCGAAAAAGGATGCATTAGCCAAAGGATCAAAGACTAAAGGGAAGAGTCATTCACTCCCAGATCGAGCCACTACTTGCCGATCAAAGAAGGCTGAAACAGCTAAGAAAGGAAAAACAGTCACCAAAGCTTCATCAGCACGGCAACTTCGTGATGAATCAAGTGATGAAGAATATGACGATAATATTGGGATTAAGAAAGTCAAAGCACAGAAGGGGCTTGAAAAGCTGAAATCTATTATGGGTCCAACTGATGAGAAACTAAAGCAAGGCAAAGGCAAGTCTATCAAAGCAACAGATGTTAGTTTTTCACCGATTCAACCAAATGAAAGCTCAGAAGAAGAAGAAGGTGATGAATCAGATCAACACACTCATACCCCATCGGGTTCTGAAGCTGATGAATCAGATGATGACAGACAAAGTGAAGATGATGAAGACAATAATGAAGAAAGTGACAAGGATAACAAAGATAGTAGTGTCAACAACGATGAAAGTGATGATAAATATGAATCTGAAGATGATCAAGATAACCCAAACGTTCAAACCCACACAACCATTCCTCCATCACCACCTGCATCTTCAGTGGCTCAATCATCAACTGTCATAAGTCAGCTTGAAAGTAAACTGAATCAAGTGTTGAGTAATCAAGAAGCCCGTGAAAAGGAATATCAAGAAACTAAACAGAAACTGTCTAGTCTTCAGGAGCAGATGGACAAACATATACTGAAGTGTGATAACGTTGATTTGAAAAAGGAAGTCGCTGAACTGGTTCCAACTGAGGTCTTCAAGACTCTTCAAGAGGCATTTCCTGACATGCTCAACAACTATGCCAAGAAGAATCTGGAAGAGGTTGTGGCAAAGTTGATGCAGACAATACCAATCACTATCAGAACGTTACCTCCACAACCATCTGGATCAATTCTCAGAGAACAACTTCTTGAAGAAATTCGAGAAAACCCTGCAGAAGATGAACTCAGGCAAGCATTACTTAACTCAATAAAACGAGCTGAAAAACAAGATGAACCATGCAAACCAACCAAGACATTGAAGCGACGCCAGGATGACCCAGAGGATCAAGGAAAGAAAAGACGAAGACCTTCATCTTCAAGCCATGGTCCCATAGCACAATCATCTGGAAAAGGAAAACAATCAAGTGGACCAGTCTTCAGTCCCATTGGAAGTGGTCAATTTGAGGACGTAGAATTTCACGAGAACATCAGTGCAGATGATGAAATACCCTATGTACCTACAAGTGTTCAAGAAGCTGTGGTTCCTTCTGGTCAAGTTAATGATATACCACTACCAGAATGGGTCAATCCAGGAGCCTCAAAGTACGACTGGTTTGAAGATATGGTTGATGCATACCCTGATGAAGTTCTCAGCACACCCGTGGAAGGATCAATTGTAGATTTTACCAAGAGACTGAAAAAGGCAATCAAGGTTCAGAAGTTGGGGTTGTCAGATATCATTCGAGTTCGTAGCTCAGGCTTCACTGAATTTAAGATAGTGACAACTACTGAGATAGAGTTTGAATACAATCTTGAACAAGTTGCACAAGCCCTTGGAGAAAATATTAATGATGAACAAACCCATAAACCAAAAGAACCATTACCTTACATGGATTACTCCAAACCATTACCCCTCATCGGTCACCCGAAGAATCCTAAGTTACCAAAAGAATACTTCTTCAATCGAGACCTAGACTATCTCATGAGTGGAAGCACGGATCCTACACGATATGCAACCTCACTATCCAAGTATCCAGCAGCTTCATACTCCATAGAAGATTTGGAAGAAAAGGTCAACGATTTATGGAACCATGAAGTTTATGTCTACAATGACGATGCTGTTTTTGGGATTCATCATTGGCGACATATGAGGAGATTGTCCTACAAATACTTGGTCACCACGAGAGTTTCAAGAAACATAGATAGGAAGAACCCTAACAGAATTCTATCCATAACCAGTGCTGAAACCGAACCACTGTACGGGTATAACTTTCTAACCAAGATCACCGTGAGAAGATCAGATGACAAAGAGTATTCGTTCTGTGAAGCTGACTACCCATACTTGTCCCGCAATGATATAGAAGACATGTACCTATTGAAGATTCAGGGGAAACTTGAACATCTTCCTGGCCGTCTTCAGTATGACATCATCAACTCCATCCTCATATTCATCCGCAGCATTGTCATAAGGCATCGAGTTGAGGACATCCAACTTGGGGTAGAAAGCTACCAAAAATGAGTTAATCTCATCAAGCCAGATCTTGACCGGCCGGGTATTCATGGTCAGCCTCCTTATACGTTCATGGATAAACCGTTTGGAGTAGTTTACAAACGGAGCAACTGCAGTCCACACTTCATGGGATTTGAAGAACTGAGAAAATTTGGGGATAAGACATTGGTAATGGTCAAGACAGAACTTGAGTCAATCCTGGATAATTACTACAAGGGTTCAAAAACGGGAGTTATGCAAGAGGTCAAATGGATCAGAAACGATGCCAAGCAAGCAGCCAAGTTCATCAAAAGAATCAACGACAAGCTTCAGTTTCGGACTCAAATGCGAAGATTGGAGAGTTATGTGGGAGGACGAGCAAGACTTCCAAACATTCTCACCTTCCGACGTCCTGCCTAAGTTGATTGGTACAAATTATTTCATCTGATCATCATCATTTCATTTCATTTCATTTCATCATTCACTTTCATATATCACTACGGCTTGTGCACACATAACAGTGTACAACCCGCTCTTGTAAAGAAAGGACCCTGAGGTACGCTTCAGTGCCTCAATCCTGAAAAAGGAGCGAAAGCTTCTTCCTTATGAGCAGAATTAAAACCAGAAAATTTTTTCAAAGTTTTTAAACAATTCTGCTCATAAGAACGAATATTCCCTTGTTAAAGGGGGAGTATTTGAAAAATCTTTGTTCAAAACTACCAACGTTCTTGACATTCTTCCACAAACACCTCAAAAAGTGCATATTTTAATCAACAGTTTTTCAAAAACAACATTATTATGCTATTTTTGAGGGGGAGAATGAAAAAGTGATTAAAATATGGTATCTCATTGCTGGAATCTCATGAGTGTAAGACTCAAGAATTGACCCTCGAATTGACGATAATAACAGTCAGTAGTCGAAAAGGTATATCCGGGACGGGTAATAATTTCAAGCCAGTTCATCTGGTGATGTAAGCGTGTCTCGCGAAGGATATATCTGAGTAGAATGTACCAATTTCGAGCGACGATCTTTGAATATGACCGGGACGGGTAATAATTTCAAGCCAGTCCAACTGGTGATGTAAGCGTATCTCGCAAAGGTCATGTTCATTGAAAGAACATCAATTCAAAAAGTGCCAACTCTTCCCGACATGTGCAAATTTCAAAGTAATTTACATATGAGCACATGTTAAGGGGGAGTTCTTCTGAAAATAACAAAACTCTCAAAGTGTTAACAAAATGTGTTTTACAATCATAAACACTTTGAGAGATTTTTCAAAAGGTTTGGTTTTATGGCATCATTAGGATAGTCATGGAGTTATAAGGTGACTAAGGTTAGGGAAAACCGTCCTATGATCCGCCAGAGCCGGAGGGATCTACCCAAGGACAACACCAATAGTTTAGAACTAGAAAGTCCTAGGTATGATTGAAAAAGGAGAAAAATGAATGAACGGAGAAAGAAGGGGTTGAAGAATTAAAAAGAAAAGCAAAGAAAAGGGTGAAAAGAAATAGCCCTCCATTTGTTCAACCTTAGGGCAGACGCCGGGTTCAATACATAATCTACTGGTTGATCAAGAATCACCGGTATTGAAGATCAAAGTCGTCATGGACCCAGTGACGCACTGCACTAAACCTTCTTAGCTACTCAAGTGTCTCTCAAAAGACATTTGTTTCATTCACACGGAGAACCCTTCATAATCTATCGACCTCTCATTCCGAGAGTGTTGATATTGAAAAGGAGGCAATCTGCTCCACGCCTCCGACGACCAAACAAATGTGCACTAATTGAGTCTAGAGCCATGAGATTCATAAAAAGATCTCTTAGGTACACTTAGTATTACTCTGCTGTTCTACATCATGGGCAGCAGATGTAAAATTAAGAAAGTGTCCTTCGCAGATCTTAGCAATCTGCCGAGAACATTCATGAGAAAAGTCACATATGTGATTATCAATGATTGAATGGAAATCCTGCCAGAGCAACATCAAACAACTCTGACAGCAGGTCACTTCGGTAACTCCTTGTGGGTTAAGCTTAGTGTTTTGTCCCAAACGGTCTACAGTCGTGGGGTGATCTCCAGCGACTCACTGAATCGTGGGTGCACTTCGGTGTGTCCGTGTAAGCCCTCTCGGGGGTATCCGGTTCAGAACGGCCTGGGCAAGGATTAGAGAAAGTCTTCACACTATGCTGTTGACGATCTCGAAGTCTGAGCCTGTAAGTGCCGGTTGGTTCGTGCTGCCGCTGCTGCTGCTGCTGAGGAGCTTGGAGACCTGGAGTTCAACCATCACCAAGACTCCATCATGTTCATGTCCTGAAAATTAGTTCTCACCAAGACTCAGAATCATCAAAAGTTCAGAATATGTTTAAGATAAGTCTAAGTTCGAGCACTACAACCTTTCATATGTTAAAGATTGAAGAAGTGAAAACAAGTTGAAGAACGAAAGTCACAAGTCATATGAACATGATGGAGAGGACACGAAGACACCAGTATCAAAAGATCGTTGGAATACGGCAGACCACCACCATATCACATCACATCACTTTCAAGAACAAAGAACAAAGATTATGAAGACGTCAAAGCCAAAGAAGCAAAGACGACGTCATGCAACCTTGATGGCCAATACTTAGGGGGAGATTGTTGGGAACAAGTTTTGTAATATTTCAAGTATTGATCATTTGTAATAGGTTGCTTAGGCCTTTAGGTTTGTTTTGAGGCCCAACCCGTGTAGAAGGCCCATGGGCTGTGTCATTTTATCTTTTATTATTGTTAATTATGTATTAATGTTAAGTTAGTAGGGCTAGTAGCCCAACCTCATGTAAAACTATAAATACCCCTCCCATTCAAGGGAGAGGGGTGGGTTGATGAATTCTAATCATTTGATATTATTGTGTTAATCATCTCCCTTCCATCTCTTTCTCTCTCTAGCTTTCTCTCTCTAGATCTAGTAGGTAATTAGTAGGTAATTAGTGGTAATTAGTGGTAGCTTAATTCACAATAGTGTAAAACATCAAAAATTTTGAAAATCAAGCACATTCACCTAACTTGAATAAATATGGGAGTGAAAAGTTAAGTCTCGACTTACATAGATTATTAGTACAAGTAGTGTTACCATTTTACAAAAACGTTTGCACATTGAGTTTAAGCTTAGTTGGGAGTATAAAGAAGAGGATGACGATTACAATTCCCAAGAGACACCCATTTTGTGTGAATCCCGTTCCATGATACCATTTTTGGGGAATCAAGCATGTTATCTATTTTTGTTTTAGTTTAAATTTCTTGCATTGAATAAAAAGTCGAAATGGGGTATACTTGGTATTTTTTTTCATCCTTTCATTACTTCACATGATCGGATTGCTAGGGACTAGCAATAGCTTAGTGTGAGGGATTGATGAGTGTCTGTTTACTCATCATTTTATGCCCATTTGATACGTAAAAAATGCCAAAAACACCCAAATAGATCAAATATTGTTGCAAATATTCGTGGTTTGTGTTTTTATGTGTTTCAGGTACAAAAGGATTGAAAACAAGGCAAAAGCGGACAAAACCGAGCTTGGATGGGAAAAAGAGCAAAAACGGACATTTTTTGGTCGACTCGACACCATTTTGAGCATCATGTGAAGACGAAGTCAAAGTCAAACCCGGGATATGGCACTGGATCGAGCTTGGAAAAACGAACCCGACACCAAAAAATCACTTTTCACCATTTATCACAAACCTAAACCTAAACCTTTTTTTTTACCCTAAACATTACCAAAACTAATTACCCTTTTAACTAAACCAAATAACAAACCCAACCCTTAAAACAAATAAACCCATCCACTAAACCCAACCCAACACCAGCTACATCCCAAGCCCAACCCCATTTTTAACTAAATACCGATCAACCCCGGTCAAACCCACTTTCTTCCTAAACCATTACCGCCAAAACCACCACTGACAAAACCAGAGACAATCATGTCTCCCCACGTTCCCCCCATGCCTCTCCTCTGCCATAGCCAACCTACCTCCCCACTCCTCACATGCTTTCCCATCTTCCCACGTGCTCAGAAAAGTCTGAAAACCCACTATCCACTTTTCCCGCCAATTTGGAGATTAACGACTGAGATGATTTTGAGCCAATCTAATGGCTGGGAAATGTTCAGAGACGCAAGGGGAAGCTTTTGAGTGATTTAAAAACTCACTTCTCACACACAGAAGAAAAAAGTAATTAGGAGTAGAATAGAAGTAGTAGTCGTTTTAGTAGTTTAATAATAGTTTTCAGTTTCAATTTCAGTTCCAAATTGTAATTCAAGTTCTTTTAAGCTTAATTGTTCTTAAATTTATCAGCATTGTCCTAGTTCCAAGTTTAATATAATTTCAAGTTTTTAACTATTACTGTTAATTCAAATTCATAGTTAGATATTGTCAAGTGATTCAAAAGCCCTTATTCCAGTTAGAATAAGATTATATAAGCTCAAAATAGCTTTTAATAGCTCATCCAAGTCATTCCTGTTCTTAGTTCAACAATTCCATGTTAGTCAACGAAAGTCAACTTTACTGTGTAAGTGCTTAATTTTTAGCTTATTCACCTTTTTTTTTTGCTCATTAGTACTTATTAGGTCTTTTTAATGTTGGATTTTACTTAATGCAAGTCTAGTTTAAATTCAGTCCTTAAAATAGCTTATAAATTTAGAAAACAGTCAATAATATCTTAGCTTAATTAAGTGCTTATTTTTATTTAGAAATAGTTCATTAGGGGTAAAACAAGTTAGGTAATCATAGTTAAGTAAGAAACTTAGCTTATTTCATTTTATTCTAATGTTAATCTTAAGATCAGACCCTTAAAGGGGTGTTTAGTTCAAGCTTTTAAAATGGTCAAAATGGGTCAAGATTGTGGAGCACTGTTCATTTGCAAATTGGTCAAGTTTAATCTAGCCTTATTTAGCATATCTGAGTTGTTAGTAGGACCTTTACGCTTGTTTTTAAAGATTTGTAGGATTTGAATTGATTAGTGAGTTTTTAGAGTAGCAGCTGATCAAATAAGCTTGCTATAAGCTTATGCAGCTTCAGCCTTTATTTTTGGTGTTTAAAGGATCCATTTAGTCCATAACAAGTAGTGATTCAATCCCTATAAGCCTTAGTTTAGTTTTTTCAAAAATCAGCCCATTTAATCTATAGCAGACTGCAAAAGTTGGTTTTCCCCATTTGCAGCCTCATTTGTGGATTTTTAATTTCTTAATGTTAAGTTGTTATAAGCTATAAATTTGCACATTTAGACTTGGCTGGCTTATCTAGCCATTGCTATTTTTTTTAGATTTTTACGATTTTATTTGGACAGCATTTTATAGGCTGGAAAAAGCCTATTTTTGCCCTGCACCACAACTAGATCAGCAGACCTTTAGTGCCTTTTTGCTTATTTTGTTCTTTTCAGTGCTTATTTGTTAGTACTTTTTGCTTATTAAGTTTCTCTTTAGCTTATTTTCATTTACTCAGCTTATTGTAGTTCCCTTTTTAGCTTATTCATCCCCTATTATTCTAGCTTCAACTTGTTTTTTTTATAATAACCCACTGATCAGATTTTAATAAGCTGTTTCCTAGCTTATTTTTGAGTTTTAAAAATATTATCTTTTCAAAAGTTAAATATTTTTTATAAGTTTCCAAAAGAACAAAAAAAAATAAAAATAAAAAAAAATAAAAAATTTTAATCAAGTCTCTTATAAGCGGCCACCTTAATCTGCTTTTTCTGTGCTTATTACAAGTTTTCATAAATAGGTGTAGTTTAGAAAAATGTTTATTTACATGTGCTTAATTAAGTTGTAAAAAGAAGGGGGAAAAAAAGTGAAAAATAAAAATGTGGTGTGAGTGAGAATCGAACCAGGGACCTCTCGGATAGCATACATGCGCCTCAAACACACACCCCATAACCAGATGCACCAAGTTATGCTTGGTGTATTATCTCCCTAGTTTTATTCTTATATTAGTTTTGTCTCTTTTAGCTTATAAATGCTTATTTGCTTATTTCGTAGCTTATTTGAGTAGCTTTTTCAGTTTTTATATTTTTCCTAGATTAATATTAGCTTAATAGACTTTCTGGTATTTTTTTTTTGAGAATTTTCACTGTTCATTTGCTATTTTTCTCGAATTTATTTAGTTTAAACTATTTATAATTCGTAATAATTAATTAAATAATAAAAAATATATAATTCCTTTTTTTTTTTTTTTAATTTCTTTTATTAGTTAGAACTTAGGAAAAATATATTTGTACCCGTAGAGTTAATATTTCATCGTTTTCACGTTTAGGCTCGGGATTTCCCGGTTTAAACGTATTTTTAGATTTCCTTTACGTTTTTAATTACGAGCACTTTAGATTATCGTTTTTCTTGTTTATTAAATCGTTTTTAGTTCATGTTCACTTATTTTAGTTTAAAATCCCAAAATCCCTTTATTTTCACTATTCAAACACGTTTCACGAATCGAAATCACAAATTCCATTCAATCCTTCGTTGGGAAAACGACTCAGGTTTACATATTTCCTTTGTAAATCCTAGGAGAAAAATACGTGTTGATTTTAACGAATCACATGCTCAAATATATTTCATTACTTTTATGAGTAAGTATATTAATAACTTACATGATTCAAATCAAAATCCTAATTAATACTTACCAGATATGGTTTAATTCTTAAGATGTGATATATATATCTTAAATTGCTTGCTTAGCTTGAATACTGAACTCAGATGATAACATTTCCAAATTGCTTATTGTAACATGATACTTGTTCCACTGTAACATCTTGAATGTTCTCCTCACCTTTATATGTTAATACCAAACTTCAATGGAAATACTTGCTAGGAAAGAGCATTCGTATTTAAGGTTCATCGTTACCTTGATATTGCCTAAGTACCCCCTTATTGCCAGAAAGTCCATTTATCATGAGCCATTAATCACTTGTTGTGAACGCGAATATAGTGGACAGCTTCGAAACCTGTTTGAGGCTTGACATCCTATCCCACTAATTACTTGACGGAATGTCTTTGTGGCTAGTCGTATTAGTCGCGATGCACTATATCTGAGTAAAATAGGAATTGGCAAATCACCTATTACTCGAGGGCATTATTTATCCATCATTGACTTGATGTTGGTCACACCGTTTTACGGTACCTTGTTAACGTTTGCATGTCATGAGGCTTGGGGCAATATCCATAATAAAATATATGTCTTCAACATATATCTAGATACAGCTGTATATGTATTTCACCTCATTACATTAACATCATGAGTTTCCATCTCATGCTAGGATTTTGATCCTGTACTTGAACTTAACTGAATACATATATGATTTATTTGTGGTTATTCTCAACATCACTCATTACTTGTTTCATCGTTGTTAGCATTTATTATGATTATTACTTCGTTCTTGAAATCATTGAAATGAACTGTTCATCAGTACTTGGAACTTATTTTGGATAATCATTTCACCTTTGGAATTATTGAAACTGACTGTTTATTCACACTTATACATATTTCAAATATCACTATATATATCTTGAATTCATTGAAATAAATGGTTTTCCATTAAACTCTATGAGCTCACCAACCTTTGTGTTGAAACTTTTAAGCATGTGTATCTCAGGTAATTAACGGAGCAGGACAAGACACGGAGCGGGCATTATTACTCTGATAAATTAAAATGGTGTAAAAATCAAATATGTCATTCTTTCAAGCCTTCATACTTTTCATGGGATTTTTAAATCAAATGTTTCATCTTTGTATCAAAAGTATTTACTTGAATGACGAATAACTTTCAAAACGCCTCTTTCGAGCCGTTTTCTGTGATTATGACTTCGATCCTCACCGTAACACCCTAATTACTTTTCCGCTGCTATATTATAAATTAGGGGGTGTTACAGATTGGTATCAGAGCCAGAGTTATAGAGAACTAAATGTTTTCAAACATTAAACTATAACTACACTTTCAAAAATGAATGATTTTACACCATACCATTTTACGCCCTCCGTGTCTGCAGATTGCCATGCTCAATACATTATCTGCTAAGATTATTTTACATGCTTGATATCTACTCTTACATTCTTTATGATTTCTCCCGTACAATTACATCTTTAACGTACGAGTTACTCATAATTACTATTTTCGGTTAATAAAGTACCATGTTTCCTGAAACCCCTGTGAATGTCGAAATTATTCTCCGTAATACCAGTACATCACCTACCAATCAAATTTGTCCGGATACTGAAGATCCTTATGTACAAATGTCACATCCCCAGCCTGATATAGAACTCACTCAGGGACCACTCACATCGTCACCTACTTGCTCACCTTTACGTCAGAGACTCAGGAGAGCTACGAAATCTTATGAAGATTTGATTGGTGGTTAGGCAACATTCGAGGTTGGACAGAATTCACGCCAAGAGATGCCGTGGAAGAATGTTGAGCCAAATTCTCCATTTCCTTATACTCCAGATTCCTCAATACCGGACATCCCAAATAACTTATCTTCACCCAATTCCCCTGACTACAATATAAGTACTCAAGATTCAATATGGACTCGTCTTCACCAACAAGCCAGCATACTAGACGTTCACACTGAACAGCTGAAAGAGTTACAACCATTACGTTTTGAATGGTACGACCGTAACCTTGACACTTTGTTCAAAAGATCGGATGCTGAGAGACGAACAATGTTTGAATTAGGGATGAACGTTGGTAAGATGAAGGATAATTCCGACCATGAGCTTAGAAACTTGGATTCCAGAATCCGTTATTCGAGAAGAGAACACGGACATACACATGGTAGGGTTGAAGATGTTGAAAGAACCCTATGGATGGCCAGGGGCACGGCCAGAACCCAGAGTCAAAAGATTGCCGCATTAGAAACTATGCTGGCTAATCAGATGAACATGTGCCAAGAACGTTTCTCAAACATGGAAGCTGCACAACTTGAACTTGAGGAAGAAGTTAGGCGTTTACGTCAGAGACGTAACTAATCTTAAGTTTACATGTATCGTTGTTGTACCTACTAAACCAAATAGTTTTTGGTTAGTATTTCATGTAATTTTCAATAATTCTGAAACCTTCAGAACTTGTAACCAACTATTAATGTATAATAACCTCCTTTCTGTTATATCTCTCTATTATGAATAAATCCTTTCTTTCATACCAAGCATGCATGTAATGAATCCTCATACCTCCATGCAAAATTTCATCATTTGTTATTCTTGTTGGTAAACAAATGACTCCACGCAAATCAATGGAGCATTAATAAAATAAAATAAAATAAAAAACCCTTGCACTAATTGTTTTGCAAAAACAATCAATCAATTTATTAATGCTATATTGATTACTGTGATTTATACAGACCTACCATAATATTATTTACAATTGTTAAGATTCCTTAAACATGCCATAACCAATCAAAAATCAAAGAATTTTCAGAATAGAACTTGATGAATGAAGAGAAAGTTGCTTCAACTTTTGTAGATGAATCAGTTTGTTCCTTAACAATCTCATAATCATAAACTGTTCTAAATATAAATTTTTGGAAGAGAACTTAATGAATGAAGAGAAAGTTGTTGAACTTCAGCTTTTGTAGATGAATCAATTTGTTACTTAGCAATCCTATACCAAGAGCTAATTATTTATCTACGATAATACCCAGACATATCGTAATTTTATGATTCTCAGTTGGTTTTGATTGTAACCACATCGTTAACATTAATATACAAACACTTCATTATTTGAATTATTCTAACATTAAGTGGATTCTAAGTTTGTGTTTCGTTAATGATTACAGAAGATGGCCAACATGAACAATACACATACCCCATCAGCACCTACAACAACCATGACTCCTGAAACTATCAATAAATTGGTAAACAACATCGTTGCAGTGGTACTCGAAGTGACTACCATATTCCATCCAAGTAGCAACAACATGGCAAGAGAAGAAAAAGAGATGGGTATACCTTGTTGACTGGATCTATACACACTCCTTGTGTTAGATGTGATACTAAGAATTATACGTAGTCTAGCACGCGGAATTTACTAGCTAGTACTTAGAAGATCTTATGTGTTTTGTATGATTTGAATAAAACAAAGAACACAGAATAATAACCTTCAACGATTCAATATTATTAGAATAATAATACGAGTGATCTCCTATCACTAGGGTTTACAACCTTGAATCTCTATAATACGTATGAACTCTTATCGTTTCGTGTCTCTAAACCTTAACCTAGGCAATCCTTTTATAGACTAAGGATTCCTTTACAAGATAACTATCAATCTAATTCTATATGATATACACAATATCTTTTCCATATTTATCTACTTACACAAATCATAAACCGTACTAACTTCTTCACTCAGCAGTCTTAACTGCTCATATCTTCAACACTCTTCAGCAGTCTTAACTTCCATCTTCAACAGTCCTAACTGTTACCTCCAACAGTCTTAACTGCTTAAGCTTAATTTCCTAACAATCCTCCCCTAAACTTATGATTTCTATCCAAATCACTAAGTTTCTTCAAATTAAGCTTCTTCTTCTTAATGCTGAAAATTCTTTCAAACACCTATCAAGCAAATCTCTTAGATCTAGCTTTCACTTCCTGTGCAAGGTTGAACATCTTTGTCACCAGCATATCAGCCATCTCAGATTCTTCATTAGCTTCTAGTTTTGCATATGTCAGCATTGTCAAAACACCTGGTCTGAGTGGATAATGTTTTTCAACCAGCATATAGATCTCTATTCCATCCTTGGTAGACACTCTGTGTACTCCACACATTCCAAATAACTTCCAAGTGATGTCCTTGACTTGTGCTTGAAATCTCCATATCGACTCTCCACCATCTGGTTCATAAATTCTCTTCAATTGAACCCATAGTTCTTTATCTTTATCTTCAATAGGATCAATATATCTGAATTTTTCTTTCACTAAGCTCCATAGTTGATTTAGATCTTCTCTGTCAAAGCCTTTGAGTAAATCTTCAAACAACTTATATCTTTCAGAAATATCTCCAAGTCTGATAATCTTCCATCCCTTCATTCTACCATCAGTAAACACTTCTCAGTCAATGATTGGATGTTTTACCTGCAAAGGTTTAATGTAAGAAGACTCTGGAATAATCATCATCATACTTCTGATCTTCTCATTAGTTAACCCTTCTTCCTCAGACTATTGTTTCTTAGCAACCTCTGATTCCATAGTTTCTGCTTCCCTCTTCTTACCTGTTTTGAAACTTCTTCTTGGAAAATTCAAAATAGCATAAGTTTCATAGAATTCTTTTTCAATGATAGCATAAGACTTTCCCTTGAAGTCATTCATGGAATAATTTGCTGAGTTCTTCAAATAATGCTTCATATCCTCAACAAGTTCCTTCTTTGTTGACAATTTTGTCTTGTACCCTGACTTCTGTCTTTCTCTTATTCTATGAATCAGATCTTCCCATGTTGCAACTCCATTCTTCTTGAGTATGAATTCTTTAAGCTCCTCTGTCTTTTCTTCTTCATTCAACTCTTTATCTTTAAGAACCATTGAAGCTTGAGCTCTTACAATCACATCAGAATCCAGAAAATATTGTAACTGTTCATTGAACTCTTCTTGATTTACTTCATTTGATCTTTTTCTTTCCATGAATTCAACTATATTTCTTATATCATCAGAAACCATTTTCCTTGCAAATTCTTCATCATGAGCAATCTGAGCTTGTTTAGCTTCCTTACCAGCCAAATCTTCTTCTACCAATTGCCTTGCAACTTCTGCATCATGATCTATCTGTTCTTGAGTTTTTGGTTTCAACCTTTTAAGCCTTTCAAGTTCTTGAGCAGCAGCCACTTCTTCAGATGTCATAGGCTTCTTCCCTTTATCAGCTCTTCTCCTTTCATAAACTTGTTCAGCAGAAATTTCATCAGTTGGAACTGCTTGTTGCTCTGACTCAGCAGTTTGAACTGTTTCTTGCTCTGTCTCAGCAGTTTGAACTGCTTCTTCATTTTGAACTGCTTGATGTGTCTCAGCTATTTCTTCATGAACATAACCAGAACCTGAACCAATATCAAAACCTTCATCTTGTTCAGAACCTTCTTCATACCTCCCCTGAGATCCTGATCTATCCTTATCTTTTCCAAATTTCCTCTCTTTACCAAATTTCCTCCCCTGTTTGGAAGAATTTTCATCATCCCCGTCTGAACCATCTGAATCATCATCATCAGAATCATCATCCAATACCACTCTTGCCCTTTTCTTCTTCAACTGTTCTTCAAGCTGCTTCACCCTTTTTGTTAGCTTTGTATAGACTTTGGCAAAATTCTCCTTGTGAGCTTTGAATTCCTCCTTGGTTTGCTTTAGCTCCTTCTCCAAAGTGTCAACCTTGGATACTAACTTGGTACATAATGCCGTCAATTCAGTTTGTGAAGAACTACCCTCATCACTTCTAGCTGTATTACCTGCTATGAGAGGTGAATCTTTGGGCAAGGATCTAGTCACAACCCTAGTTAGACTAGGTTTAGACCTTCTCCTATAAGTGATGGGTGGTTGTTGGGTTGTTTCAAATACTTAAGTGGATGTGTGATGGGGATCAGTTGGAACTGCTGAACCTTCACCCAACTCAGTTTGAATCATTTGAGGAAATAATGGAACTGGTTCCCCTTCAAAAAGTCTACTAGCCATAGCCATATTTTGAAAAACCTTTGATTGTAGACTAGGCGTAGCAAAAGTTTCAGTTGGTTTTGTAAGCAGGTTTTTCTTTTTATTTAAAATTGTTTGAACAAACCTGGAATACATTAAAAACTTTGTTTTACTATCAACATTTGATGCCATACCCTCAAAAATATATTTTGAAAAGTTAAAAACTCTGTTTGTAGACAAGCAAATGAGAGCTATAGCAATATTGCTACTGAACTGTTCCCAAGCAGTCTTTTTATTACTTAAACAACATAGAAGAGTATGTATCAAAAATCTCCATTGAGGTGAAAAACATCCTTTTTGAAAAGTCAATTTATGCTCAGATGTATTATACCCCATTTTCGTAAGTTCTTCCCAAATTTCAGTATTTAGCATAGTGTGGATACCATCTGAGTCATTTAATTTAAGATGTCTCCTAAGTATAGACTCGGTAACAACAAATTTAATGCCATCTAATTCAATATGAATTTCTAAGTCTCCGTCATCACTTGTCAAGACAGATGAATTCTGCCAGAACTGTGTGATGTGTGAAACATAAAGAGTAGGAGAAACAGTTAGAGCATACCTTATGTGAGAGTGATTGAGAAAATCCACAATCTCATAAAACTTCGGCCCATCTCCTTGCTCTGTTTTCTCTAAAAACGCAACCTGGTTGTGACGCTTAACAAATTTCAAATCATCCATTTTTAGTAGTAAGTATTAGTTAACAGCCATGAATAGTAATAATTTTGAGTGAAAAGATAGAAGATGAAAGCAATATTGAGAGTTTATGGAGAGAGTTGTGGGGTTTCAAGTTGACCGACTTAAAGAATATGGTAACTATTTATTTTAGTATAAGAATATAATAGAATAAAAGTTAAAATATCTATAAGAGGATCCCTCGAAATCCGTAATTCATCCAGTAAAAATCGCAACAAACCGCCAACGGCTAGTTTTTACCCCAAAATAAATTACTGACACGTCAGTCATAACGGCTATTTGAACCGTACCAATATTTTGTACTAACCGTCCCAACTGTTGGAAAAATTTTGTTGAGCCGTACCAATTGTTTGAAATAAAATTTTAAAATACCATGGCTCAAACATAGTTTTTAGAAAACTATCAGCTATCAACGGATTTGATATGTCTTTACCAATAGCCGTTTGCTTTGGACTAGCCAACTATTCACATTTAGATATGGTGAACTGATAACCATACAATTTTTGGTAAATTGTCAACCATCAATGGATTTGATTAGTCTTTACCAGAAACCGTTTGCTCTGGACTAGTTGGTTCTTATGTGGATAAGACATGGTGAACCAATTACCATTTGTTGTATGCAAAGATCACATACTAATCTCCAGAACACCATTTAGTCCAAAACATCAAGCATTCATAATCCCTTGGTGTTTTCTCTCCAATCCTGCAATTGTTAGTCCAAAAAAAACAAAGAAACAAGATACAAGCATATGACTAACAATGCATATAACAAGAAAAATTAATTTCCTTGTGGAACCCAAGCCAAAACAGACTTAGGCTTTCCTCTAGCATCAACATAATTCATTCTTTTCAAAACAGTCTTAGCACCATTGGGTTTAATTGGTCTCCATACCTAACATGCTGAAGCATTCACTCCATTCCCCATGTTTCCCTTAGCAGTGTTTTTATTCACACCAGTACCAATTACCCTGCTAGCAGTTGGAACTGCTGGCTTGGTAGTTATTACCTTAGGTTTCCAAACTTGATTTTTTACCACTGCTTTCTCATAAAAAGTTCTTTTACCAGTTTTGTATGATGGTTTAAAAACATTTATTGGATTTTGAACTAGTGGCCTTGCGTGAATTTTTCTAATAGGTCTGACAGTCTGAACTGCTGGTCTAGCAGTTTGAACTGCTTTAGGTCCAGACCTTAAAAGAACTGATCTGGGTATCATCTTGTCACTCCTAGGAAGAGTTTTAGGTCTCTCTAGACACATGCTGTTGTTTGAATACCCTCTAACATACTTATCACAAAAAGCTGCAAGATGATCAAAGCTACCACAAGAGTAACAAGCTTTCCTATAGCAAACAAAATCCTTTCCTAATTGGTGGGATTTGAGGTCATTCCAATTCCTCTGGTTATCTCTTGGCTTGTTTGTGGTTCTATACATTTCTGCATACCTAACTGTTGGTCTAAAAGGTTTGGCATTTGATCTAGGCCTAACAGTCTCAGGTTTAACCATCTTTAGAACTTTTGATTCCTCCACTTTAACACTAACAGGCTTAACCACAACCTGATCATCCTCATCATCAGAAGTCCATTCCTCAATGGTTGGAGCATCTGAGTCCTTAGGTGAGGACCTATCAGAAGACACCTTGTCCTCAGATAGTGATTTATCACTTGCACTTTCAAACACAGGTTTATCAACTACATCCTTCTTGGGTTGAGGACCATAATTAAGCACAGGTAATTGAAATTCAGGGAGTCCTGTATGTTCTAAGTCTACACCTTTGGGTGATGGAATTCCTCTATAGGGAGGTGGAACTGACTTATATCCTAGGCCTGACTTAGCTTTATTTTGGATCTGACTCTCAATTATCTTTTGAACACCTTTTGAAGTATATTCTAGTATGTCTACACTCATCTGAATGTTCTCCTTAGCTTTCTTAACATGTTCTAGCTCATGTTTTAAAACAGTGATCTCATTTTCTCTAAACATTAAGTCTCTCTTAACAATAATCATATCATCAGAAAACTTAGACTCATTGTTTTGATAATGAATAATTTTTTCTTCTAACACAGCTAAAGCTCTCTTATGATTTGCTAAGCT
Organism: Artemisia tridentata subsp. tridentata; assembly: GCA_021014915.2. Taxonomy (NCBI): domain Eukaryota; kingdom Viridiplantae; phylum Streptophyta; class Magnoliopsida; order Asterales; family Asteraceae; genus Artemisia; species Artemisia tridentata. The sequence continues at coordinate 297,762,874 of CP139501.1, forward strand.
AAAAGCAGTTTCAACTAATTCTTTTCTATGATTATCATATATTGTTTTAAGTGTTTCTAGATCTTTTAAAGCTTCACAAGATTTAGAACATTTTGAAACTTGTACCTCAGAATCAGAAAATGCCATGAGAGCAACCTTTGTAGATGCTTCTGCTTCCTCCTCTGCAATATAGCTCCAGTCAAATCCTAAGCCATCAATGGCAACCATGGCTTTTGAGCTTGAATCAGTAACCTCCACAACTCTTGACTTGTTTCCATATGCTCTACTCTTTCCATCTTGCTGACTTGGCAATCTGCACTCCCTTGAGTAATGACCTTTCTTGTGACAGTTGTAGCACTCAATCTTGGACTTGTCATATCCTGCAACATCATTACTGTTTATAACAATCTTCTTGCCAGTCTTCTTCAAGAATCTCCTAGCTCTCAAACTGAGAAGAGAGAGCTGCCACTTAATATCCATCTCTTCAATATCATCTTCATCAATCTCTTGGAGATCTGAATGAGTCAACATACTTCCATTGTGCTGAGTAGTCAAGAAAGCACAATAAGTATCATAATTCAAAAGTCCACTAGTACTGCTTGAGGTGCTAGCAGTACCAAGGTTTGCACTAACAGTACCAACTGCTCCACCAACTTGCACTTCTTCATCTGGACTTGAGGAACTGGGAGTTGATACAAAGGCCAAATTCCCTGAGCTTGAGCTTGAGCTTGATCCAGCAGACTTCTTAATCTCATGTTCAACTATCTTGAAGTTGCTATATAAATCCATTAAGCTCATAGAATCTATATCAGGTTTGTTTTTCCATACTACCACATGCATAGCCCATTCAGCTGGTAGACTCCTCAGAAATTTGGAGTTGAGATCTTCCTGAGGCATCTCAATTCCAAGAACAGCCAATTGACTCACCAGTTTTTGAAGCCTATTGAACATATGATCCAACGACTCATTGCTTGTTGCAGTAAAATTCTCAAACTGATGCTTGAGAAGGGTCTTCTGGGTTTTCTTGGTGGCTTCATTCCCACCATATCTTGCAACAATAGCTTCAAAAAGAGTTTTAGCACACTTAAACTTGCTAAAATTCAACAACTGATCATTGGGAATAGTCATCAGCAGCAAACTTCTAGCCTTAACATCATTCTTGTACCTTGCCTTCTCTTCATTAGTGGTTGGCTTTGTCTGCACTGTACTGTCAGATTTACCATCAACAACAGTTGTTGTTGTGACAGGTGTAAAAGATTTTCCATCTTCAATGATCTCCCACAGTGCATAGTCTTGCACTTGGAAAAACTGCTCAATATGAAGTCTCCACATGTCGAACTCATTAGGTTTAAGCATAGGAAGCTTAGCAGCAATGTTGGTTGTGGATGGTGTTGTTTCCATGTCCATCTTTGTTCTTCTCGGATCTTCTAAATCTATGTATCAGCAACCTGTCTCTGATACCACTTGACCGGATCTACACACACTCCTTGTGTTAGATGTGATACTAAGAATTATACGTAGTCTAGCACGCGAAATTTACTAGCTAGTACTTTGAAGATCTTATGTGTTTTTGATGAACTCAAATAAGTACATTTTATTACTATCATTTATCCTATTAATTTGACTTGTTTTATTATATTATGTATGAGGATTGATACTTAATCGTTTACTTTTGTAATTCTCAGTTGAAAACAAGCATTTGGTGAAACTTGGCTATTTTGGACTAATTATGGGGCAAAACATGCAGGAAGTTAAGAGTCTACTGAAATGGACAAGATCAAGACTAATCTGCTCCAGATGCGCCGCATCTCACTTATCACATACGGCGCATCGCTATCAAGATCTCACCAGATACGATCCAAGATACAGGAGGACATGCGCCGCATCCAAAGATAAAGATACGCCGCATCTTCTGGCGGTGTACGAATATTCCTGAATATTATAATCTTGGACCCCACGCGAAGTTAAGTAAATGCGCCGCATCTACTTACTAGATGCGCCGCATCTTACCCTCAGACAGAAACTATATATACCCCAAGACCAGACGAATTTCGAGGGACATATAATATATACGAAGACCGAAGTACAGAAACCAAGGACGAATTCAGTCGAATAGCGAGCACAAGACACACTCAAATCAAAGATACAAGAGCTGTAAGAAGGTGCTGCATGTGTTTAATTCATTAAGTAGTTTTGTTTTATTGTGTTAGTAAGCTTTAATTCATCAAGATTGGTGGCTTGTGTAATGTGACAACGGAAAGATTGCACTCCCTTAAAACTGCTTTCTCATTAATTAAAGTTTATATGTTGATGTCATTGGTGACTTTTATTAGTGCATTGATAACCTCTGTGGCTAGCTGAGCGTTGATCGGGTCGCCATGCCTCTGCCCTCGCCTATTTATTAGATCGCCTATGCATTCTATGGTCTGTAGAAAAGTAGGAGAAAGATAAATAGGATAGTCATAAGTAATCATTAAGGGTTTACTCGCCGATAAGATTAGAACCAACGAGAAAGGACTTAATCTCGGTGCGTTGCATCGAACTATACACTTCATATAACACTAGCAATAAAACAAGTGACAAACTACTTATCATAAGGACAGCCCTCTTATTGTCTCGAGTATTTATCTGTGTACGTGTGTGCTATTCGCTGATTCGTGCCTATTGGTTTAGTTTATTATTTAATTGCAACCAAATCGTGCCAGTCTCTCAGGCTGAAACCCCCTTGCGTTAGATTAGATTGTATAGCTAACTTAATATATTAAAATACTGATTAGAATAACTAGATAATACATTCCACTCTTAGTGATCGACACTCTACTTACCATTATATTCATACTGACCGGGTACACTGCTCGTTAAGTGTGTGTGTTATTGATAAGTCGGGTAAATATAAATTTAAAACTTGAGTAGGCATTAATACTGCTAAAACCGCAACGACACATCGCACGCATCAAGTTTTTGGCGCCGCTGCCGGGGAGTGAATTGTTATTATCTGTTAATTTGATTAGTATTTTAATTAGGTTTTTAATTTTTTTTCTAACTGCTAATTTTGTTGTGTATTAGTTTAATTTGCATTCATTGTACTATTTTGCATATTTTTCTGTTTTTGTGTGTTATTTGTTTGCTTTTACTTGTGTTTATTTTCGTGTGTTTTTATTTGTTTTAATTTTTCGTTTTTTTTTTTTTTTGTGTTCTTCTATCGTTGTACTTAGCTAAATCAAACGATACGGCGCATCTGATTTCTCAGATACGGCGTATTGCGTTTAATTTTTATAAAATACAACGCGTTTAATTAATTCGATACGACGCATCTTTTCCCCAAGATACGGCGTATCTGTTTTTGATAAAAATTTTTCTAAACGTTAACGATATACGACGCATCTGCTTCAGCAGATACGGCGTATCTATTATTTTAATTAAAAACAGTTTTCGAATTATTAAACAGATACGGCGTATCGATTTTTATCGATACGGCGCATCTTCTGAATCAAAAATCTTATATTTTGAAACGTAACGAAAATACGGCGCATTAACTTTTGTTAATACGACGCATTTAATTTTTAATAAATATCGATTTTTGATAATTAAAATTGATACGGCGCATTCTAATTTATAAGCGGCGTATCTATTTTCTGAATAAAGTCTGATTTAATTTTAACGATTATAAGATACGGCGTATCCATCTTTTTGGATACGGCGCATCGTCTGCAGATATCAGTAACTTTAATTTTTCGTATTCCGTTTTCGTTTTTAGTTTTCTGATATATTACTTTCTCGAGCATACCCTACTGATATTTTTGTGTTGATTTCAGGAAGTGCATGACCAGGAGTTCTACAAAGAACTTGATTCAACCTTTCGAAGATCCTGAACGAGTCTTTCATTCGCTTAAAAGGCTTTTCAACACAAAAAGCTTTGATACTTCAAGTTCATTCGAGCTTGATTATTTTTCTGAAGAGAGAGAGGAAGAAGAAACAGAAACAATGGGCGAAAACACAACTATGGAGGAATACATGAACAAAACCCGTGCTGATTACACTTCAGGAGTTGCTAGACCAAAGTTTGATGATAAGTCAAAGTTTGAATTGAAGGGTCAGTTTCTCAAAGAGCTAAGAGAGAATGCTTTCAGTGGATCGGAACATGAGGATGCTAATGAGCATGTTGAAAAGGTCCTCGAGATTGCGGATTTGTTTACTTCAGAAGGAGTCACTGATCCGTATGAAAACGGTCGTCTTTTATTTCTCTATCACACAAGTCAACCACTTGTGAATGGTCAACCGTAATAAATGATAAAAGGCAAACAGTCTCGGAACGAATGCTCGTGTGTAGTGTGTGAAACCAGGCAAGTGATCACCCGGATCGTTTCCCAACGAGATGTGAATGGAAAACTGTGAAAAGCTAGGATTATAGTGACAGATGATTTAGATTGCTTTTGATTTTGCTTTTGTTTAACAATTCTAAATAATAAATAAAAACAGATATACACAGGGAAATTAAACACGAATAAAACTAAACTGAAACGCGTAACGGGACAGCTAAAATGGGACAAAAATAAAATTTATGAAAATTAAATCTTAAAAATGTAAAATAACTTAAAACTTATTTAAAAACTTAAATTATATTTTTTTATATTTTTTTATTTAATTATTATTAATTATTTATTATTTAATAACTTATTAAACTATTTAAATTTATAATAAATACTAAATGAACTAAGAAAATTCTAAAACTTTTTCTAAAAATATTACTAAGTAATTAGAAACTAAGAAAATTATAAAAATGAAAACTACTTAATTAAAATTTAAAAAGATAAATTCTATTAAATAGAAGCTATCACTTTATTTCTATTTTTTATTTTCTTAAGGTCTAAAAATATTTTTATATTTTTCCTAGATTAAAAATGACAAAAGAAAATTATGAAAATTGGATTTGTATTTTTCTGATTATTTTTCTATTTATTATGATTTAATTACTATTTTAAACTAATTAAAATTATTAAAAATATCAAAACTATTCAGAAAATTATGAAAATTTCTGGGTAAATCTAAAATATTATTAGAAAGATAAGAAAAATAAAATGAAAAGTTTAAAAAGCCAAATAAGCAGAAATGGGCAGATAAGCAGTTTGGAATAAGCCCAAATATAAGCAAATAAGCACTAAACTTAACCAACTGATTAGGAGAGACTTAATACACTACTATAAGCTTAGAACAACTTATTTCAGATAACCAATCCAACAAATAAGCACAATCAACACCTTGACTGTTTTAAAATCAAGACAGAAACAAGCAGAAAAAGGCAAACCTTCAGAGTGAATTAAGCTATGAAATAAGCTACTGAGATGCAATATTAAGGGGGCAAAACTTAGATTAGCTTATGAACTATCTTAAAAACACAAAAGCCCCATCACAAACTAACCAATTAAGGTCTGATTTAACCTTAGATCAGCTAGGAAAAATATGCAAGGTACTGCTGATGTGAACAAGGTACTGCTGATGAAATTGACTTTTGCAGAAAATCACAAGGTTTGACTTTAGTGGTCTTTGGGCTTAATCTAATGCTTGATTATGAGATGATAAGCTACAATAAGATGATATTAAGCTATGGTAACAAGTTTCACACAACTGTGATGGATTTCACAAGTCAAAAACCCAACAGTTATCAACTTATATGAGATTAAAAGTGATTTTGACTTTTTGCTGATTAGAGACTAGTTTTTATGGTTCCTCTGAGTTATTACCAACTAATATGACATGCAATGATAACAAACAACAACAATCAAGCAAGGGTCTGCTGTTATATCAGCAAATCCAAACACCCCTGATCAGAACAGGCAAACAAGAAATTCAAAGCAACTCTTGGATTTAGACCAAAACACTGATTTACACCTTTATATTATCATTACACAAGATCATTGAAGCACAAAACAACAATGATTTAAGCATGAAACACAAGGATAGACCAAATGATATATTGACTGCCAAAATGGAATTTTAGCAACTATGATTATCAATGAACAAGCTACCAATATTAAGCTATTTTACAACTTAATAACACCACAGAGATATAAGAACACCAAAATTCAAGCAATAAGCAATTGATGCAGTGAAATGCTAAACTTGGTCAAAAACTTACAACTGAGAGAGTGGCTATAGGGATAGCATGCATAGAACAGGACTATCTAGCTTGTTAAAAGCAAGCTAGAAAACCACAAAAAGCTTTCTTGATCAGCTTATACAACCCATGGAAGCTTTTAAGAGCTTATGTTGACCATGGTTGACCATTCTTGTATCTTGAGTTTTAGAACTGAGGTATACTAAATAAGGGTATAGTAAGCTATATTAAGCTTATATAAACTTATTACAAGGGTGTGGAAGCTTGTGAGAGCTTTTTAGTTATGGTTCGAACTTAACTTCTTAGCAGGAACATACAAATTTGAGCAATATTGAATTCAAACAACAAGATAACATGAAACAAGATTCTTATAGCTTAAACAAACCTTGATTACAACTGGGAATAAGAAATTACAAGATTACAACTGAAATAAGTAAAATGCGATTTAAACTAAATTAGCTACTACTGAATTATTTATTACATTGCTCTATTTATACTAAATACAGATGGGAAACCCTAATTAGACATCTCTGAACACATCCCTACCCTTGAATTGCCTTCAATCGATCTCAGCTGTTGATTCATCATTTTGGCGCCAAAATTGAGTTAGTGGATTGAGCAGGTTTTAGCATTAAATGCAAATCAGGGTAGTGGAGAAGAAGCATTGAATGTTTCTTGTATTGTTAGGTGAGTTGGATTTGATGGGAAGTGGTTTAGCAGAGAAACCATGGGCAAGGTGGTATTGGCGGGGTTTGTGAGGTAGGGGATGAGTTTGACCAAGTCAAACTGGTTTTTAAATACCAGGCTTGGGTCGGGTTGGGTTTTTAAGGGAATTGGGCTTGTTGGGCTGGGTTTTAATAATAGGATAGTGGGTTGGGTTATTTTAATTAAGGGTGGGTTGGTTTGTTTATTTAATTAAGGTCCGGTTTGGTTTATAGCAAAATCACAAGGACCAAAATTGTAACTTCTGATTTCTTGAAGGACCCAACCTGTAAATTCACAATACATATCACAAGGACAAATAATGCCATATATGATTAGCTCAAAGGTTTATTTTTGATAAATTTCAATTTTAAAACCTTAAGGACTATTTCTGACATTTTTCAAAGTTGAGGGACCAAAGTTGTAAATTTGTAATTTTTAACTTCAAAGGACTAGTTTTGACAACTTATGAATCCCTAAGGACCTTTGATGATATTTAACATGTTTTGGATTACCAGGGACTAGATTTGACAATTTATAAAAGTTGAGGGACTGAAACTGCCAATTATGCAAACTTTGTTCGTTTTTCAACTGTTTTTAAACATTTTGCATCTGAAACATATAAAACACAATTCTGGGATAATTTCAGTATTTTGATGCATTTCTGAGTGTTTTTGAGAGTTTTGGCAGTTCAGATTAGGTAAAAATGATGAGTATTTAGACACTCATCAATCCCCCACACTAAACTATTGCTAGTCCCTAGCAATATTTTATGAAGATTTAATGGATTTGAAAGACTCTTTACCAAAAGCCATTACTTCGGGAGTAGCCAATTGTTTCAGTTCAAGTAAGAACTTTGGTACAATGATAACCAAGTGATTTTGAGCAAACCACAAGCTGTCAACGGTTTTGATTTGTCTTTACCAGAAGCCGTTTGCTTCTGGACTAGCCAACTCTTAGATAAATTATCAATATTATCTTTGGTGAGCTGATTACCAATCATGGTTTTTCCACTGCCTTTACCACAAGCCATAATCTTGCGGGCTAGTCAACTCTTCATCTTTTTAGGATATGGTGAGTCGAATACCATACAATTTTGGGCAAATTGCAAGCCATCAACGGATTTGAGACATCTTTACCAAGAGCCGTTTGCTCTCGGATTAGCCAATCCTTATGTGGGTTAGACATGGCGGACTGATAACCATTTATTGCGTTCTAAGTGAGAAAAAAATTTTAAAATTTTGGCTAAAATGGGGGTACTAGATGATACATTTGGTCAAATTCGCAAGAATTCCCCCCCACACTTAGAACTGAATATTGCCCTCAATATTCAAAGAACCGGCTGTTAAACCAACACTTAGAACGTGAAAGGGAAATACTAATAGCCTTTATTTTATATACTTATTTATTTTATTTTTGTTTAATTTGCATTTAAGCCGTTAAGGCATGCAAATTCTCTTTTTTTTTTTTTTTTTTTTTTTTTTTTTTTTTTTGACTGTACATATTTACAACATGTGGGGAATCTCCCCCACACTAAGGTGAGACATGGGTGAAAACCCATATTATGCTACTGTTTTTATTAACCGAGTCGCTAGCTTGACTCGACCCCGAATTGAGTTGATTTCTCCCGAACAGACAGGTTTATCACGCAAGCTAACCGCTTGTGAACGGTCAACTGTAACAAAGGGCTCCTGAACAGCCTGGGAGAAAAAGCAATTTTAAAAGTTTATGGGGAAGTAAGAGACCAGGAAATCCGGCATTTAAACCAATGTTAGATGGACAATGCCGGGGTCAAAAGTAATATCCTCACTCCCAAATGAGTGAAGGACAGGGGAAATCACCGGGTAGGTGAAGGGAAGAAGAGAGATCTGAACAGCAATTAAGATAAGAACTTCCTCCTTAAGAATTTCAAGCGGAGGAGGCAAGTCCTTAAACTTGATCTCAGGAAATTTATCAGTTTTTTCAACTGACTTAATTTCCTCATTATGAAGTTGTTTTGGTGGAAGAGGGGAAGATGAATCTTCGTTTAACAAATTTTCAAGAAAAAGAATGTCCCCCTCAGGATCAAGATAGTTTTCATCAACCTCATATGGAGGTGAACTATCTAGAGCGAGAAAAGCATCGACTTCATCCCAAAAGGGATCACTTCCCTCAACCGAAGTGAGAGAAGGGGAAGAGTCTGCTATGATAAGTTGAGAAGATGTGGTGGGTTCCCCACTCACAGAATTATGAAAATAATCAACATTTTCTTGAGAGTACTCCTTTGAAGTAATGTCAATGACATCGATTCGGTTAACCGAAGCAGAATTATAATTAGAGGAGTAACTCGATGTTTGATCATGGTTAAAAGTAACAGCTTCCTTATCCACACGCAAAGTAATCTCATGCTTAAATACATCAATCAGAGCATGGCCCGTTTTTAGGAATCCTCGTCCAAGAATTAGAGGAACCTTTTGATCTGCGTCAAAGTCAACAACCACAAAGTCAGCTGGAAAATGGAACTTTCCTATTTTCACAAATACATCTTCGGCAATGCCGCAGGGATGAGTTATGGTTCGATCTGCAAGCTCAAGAGTCATGCAGGTAGGAGTAAGAGCCGGAAGAGAGAGTTTCTTCCATACTGAATGAGGCATCAGGTTGATGCTTGCACCTAGATCTGCTAAGGCATAACATTCAACCATTCCCGGAAATACACAAGGTAGTAGAAACTTTCCAGGATCTCCAAGCTTCTCCGGAAGCTTTTTCAAGATAACTGCTGAGCAGTTCTCATTTACTGGAGTTTTGGCCATTTCAATCAGTTTTTCCTTGTTGCTTAACAAGTGTTTGATTGCTGCTGCAAATTTGGGCATCAGAATAGTAGCATCCGCAAAGCTTATGTCAAAGTGTAATTCTTTAAAGATTTGATAGAATTTATCATTTTGTTGACTAGCCTTTTCACGGAGCTTTTGCTCATTTAAGCGCGATGGGTAAGGAATATGAGGTTTGGATTTAGGGACAATCACTTCAGGAGTCTCAAAGACAACTCCTGGTTTGGATTTCTTTTTAGGGCTAACCGGAGGATGGACATGTGCTGTACTTTGTGGGATTGGAATTTGCACTTTGTCCGTTGTATCCTCCGTCTCTTTTTCCATTTCAAACAACGGAGGAGGAATAGGGCCAGCTGGCCCCTTATAAGAAGCACCACTCAGAGTGGTGATAGCTTTGACGAAAGTGGTATCTTCATCATCATCACTGTCATCAAGTACACTGACAGGAACAGCATTGAGCATTTCGGAATAATATCTGGCTGACCTTTGCTCACTAAGTTTGGTTGACAAACTTTTAACCGTAAATCGTGAAAGAGTAGGATCGATTCTAGACGGCTGAGGAGCAATTGTGGGTGTAGATTTTTGGATGACAGAAGGTTGGATGACCGAAGGTTGGACGTATTTAGCACTTCCATTGTTAGTGGGAAGTACCGGGTCCTTTATCACCTTGAATCCAACATGAGATTTACCACTACGTGTGGAGACAGCTTTGAGTTCACCCCTAGGGTTGGTAACAGTGTTACTTGGGAGACTTCCCGAGGTAGAAGGTATATCAGTTAAAGACTTTTTGATCTGGTTTAATTGAGCAACCAATAACTGGTTTGTCTCACGTTGTGTCTTATTTGTTTCCTCTTGAGTTTTCATGAATTGCATAAGCAACTCATCTGAGGATGTCTGATTTCGGTTTGAACCTTGGTTTTGATTAAAATTTTGACCACGGTTTTGGTTAAAATTACCCTGATTCTGACCTCGGTTTTGATTGAAATTTTGGGAATTGTGGAAATTTTGTCCCTGATTTTGAACAAAGCGATTTTGATTATTCTGATTTGGCACGGGTGGAAAACCAGGTGGGACCATAGCATTTTGTGCTCGGTACTGAGTCTCAGCATGCGGACGGTACTGATTTTGGTTTACTACAGCTACGGGAGCTGGGTAAACAGAAGCATCGGTTGCTTGACAATCATAATACGCATGTGGGCCACCACAAGTTTCACACACTTTGTTTATTGCTTTGATTTGTTCCGGTTTATGAATCTCACTTTTTAATTCTTTCATTTCTTTCATCATACAACGCATTGAATCTGTAAGGAAGGCTAACTCTGAAGAGTTACCGGATGAAGAAGAAGCAGTAGGAGTGACAGGAACATTGGCTTTGTTTCTTGAAATAGGAACTTTGGATTTATTTTCACAAATTTCAACCACCTCTCTGGGTTTACGATTCAAGATATTGCCACCGGAGGCTGCATTAAGTGCATCTTGATCGTTTTGGGTCAACCCATTATAAAACTTATTTATTTGTTGTAACACATTGAAATCATGATGTGGGCATTTTCTTAGGAGATCTTTAAATCTGTCCCATGCCTCTCCGAAATTTTCATCGAAACCTTGACGAAAACCAGCAATTTCATTTTTTAGGTTAGTCGTCTTTGATGGAGGGAAGAAATAATTTACAAATTTCTTAACGAGATCTTCCCAGGTTTCAATGGAACGAGGGGGTTCTTTATCCAGCCAAATTCGGGCTGCCCCCTCAAGTGAGAATGGAAATAGCATCAATTTGATCACTGTTTGCGGCACATTTTTGTAATTGATTGTGGAAGTCAGTTTATTGAACCAACGAATGTGTGCATAAGGATCCTCTCGTTCAAACCCGTGGAATTGGTTTGTGGACACGAGCTGAATCAGATGTGTTTTCAGTTCAAAATGATCAGAATCGATGGCTGGTAAAACAATGGCATCTCCATAACCCTCGGTGGGTGCCTGGAGCATTTCAGCCATGGTGCGTTCGTCTGCCATATTTTCAGTGAGAACAGTACGAATCTCGGGTTCGACTATTTGGGCAGCACGTCTACGATTACGTCTTCTCAGAATTTCTACGAGTTCACGTAAAGGGCTTGATGACGTGGAAGAACGAGTGCGCATGCACTAAGTAAAATATTACAATTAAAACAAGACAGAAGCAAAACACAAGTGAACTTAAACCAATAATCAACAAGCGTACGGTAGCTCTCTAAAAGATAAACGCACAGAGTGGCGGAGAAGCAAAGGTGGGCAATTACGCTCCTTAAAAACCCGCTTCTTTCAGTCCGACAATTTAATGTCAGACTATCCTAGAACCTCCGTTAGAGTTTGTTTATCAATTAAAGGTGAGCCGATATTCGCAAGTGATACAGAGGTAAAGTTTTAAATCTTTGGTTTGGGAACTTATTATGGTCGTACCCCCAGTTAGGTAGTACTCTGTCTTGGTTCTCGATGGTAATTTTTTATTGTTTATTTATTATTAACAAAGAAAACGGAATTTATTTTTGGTGTTTTTATTTTTTTTATGATAATATTAATAATAATATATAGAAAAGAAAAGAAAAATATTTTTGTATTTTATATGGTTTTTGGGAAATAGGAACTTCTGATAGAAGGGTCTCAGATCACTAATCGCTAAAACTTACACAACTGTCGCAGCACACCTCCCCGGCAGCGGCGCCAAAATTTGATCCGTATGAAAACGGTCGTCTTTTATTTCTCTATCACACAAGTCAACCACTTGTGAATGGTCAACCGTAATAAATGATAAAAGGCAAACAGTCTCGGAACGAATGCTCGTGTGTAGTGTGTGAAACCAGGCAAGTGATCACCCGGATCGTTTCCCAACGAGATGTGAATGGAAAACTGTGAAAAGCTAGGATTATAGTGACAGATGATTTAGATTGCTTTTGATTTTGCTTTTGTTTAACAATTCTAAATAATAAATAAAAACAGATATACACAGGGAAATTAAACACGAATAAAACTAAACTGAAACGCGTAACGGGACAGCTAAAATGGGACAAAAATAAAATTTATGAAAATTAAATCTTAAAAATGTAAAATAACTTAAAACTTATTTAAAAACTTAAATTATATTTTTTTATATTTTTTTATTTAATTATTATTAATTATTTATTATTTAATAACTTATTAAAATATTTAAATTTATAAAAAATACTAAATGAACTAAGAAAATTCTAAAACTTTTTCTAAAAATATTACTAAGTAATTAGAAACTAAGAAAATTATAAAAATGAAAATTACTTAATTAAAATTTAAAAAGATAAATTCTATTAAATAGAAGCTATCACTTTATTTCTATTTTTGATTTTCTTAAGGTCTAAAAATATTTTTATATTTTTACTAGATTACAAATGACAAAATAAAATTATGAAAATTGGATTTGTATTTTTCTGATTCTTTTTCTATTTATTATGATTTAATTACTATTTTAAACTAATTAAAATTATTAAAAATATCAAAACTATTCAGAAAATTATGAAAATTTCTGGGTAAATCTAAAATATTATTAGAAAGATAAGAAAAATAAAATGAAAAGTTTAAAAGGCCAAATAAGCAGAAATGGGCAGATAAGCAGTTTGGAATAAGCCCAAATATAAGCAAATAAGCACTAAACTTAACCAACTGATTAGGAGAGACTTAATACACTACTATAAGCTTAGAACAACTTATTTCAGATAACCAATCCAACAAATAAGCACAATCAACACCTTGACTGTTTTAAAATCAAGACAGAAACAAGCAGAAAAAGGCAAACCTTCAGAGTGAATTAAGCTATGAAATAAGCTACTGAGATGCAATATTAAGGGGGCAAAACTTAGATTAGCTTATGAACTATCTTAAAAACACAAAAGCCCCATCACAAACTAACCAATTAAGGTCTGATTTAACCTTAGATCAGCTAGGAAAAATATGCAAGGTACTGCTGATGTGAACAAGGTACTGCTGATGAAATTGACTTTTGCAGAAAATCACAAGGTTTGACTTTAGTGGTCTTTGGGCTTAATCTAATGCTTGATTATGAGATGATAAGCTACAATAAGATGATATTAAGCTATGGTAACAAGTTTCACACAACTGTGATGGATTTCACAAGTCAAAAACCCAACAGTTATCAACTTATATGAGATTAAAAGTGATTTTGACTTTTTGCTGATTAGAGACTAGTTTTTATGGTTCCTCTGAGTTATTACCAACTAATATGACATGCAATGATAACAAACAACAACAATCAAGCAAGGGTCTGCTGTTATATCAGCAAATCCAAACACCCCTGATCAGAACAGGCAAACAAGAAATTCAAAGCAACTCTTGGATTTAGACCAAAACACTGATTTACACCTTTATATTATCATTACACAAGATCATTGAAGCACAAAACAACAATGATTTAAGCATGAAACACAGGGATAGACCAAATGATATATTGACTGCCAAAATGGAATTTTAGCAACTATGATTATCAATGAACAAGCTACCAATATTAAGCTATTTTACAACTTAATAACACCACAGAGATATAAGAACACCAAAATTCAAGCAATAAGCAATTGATGCAGTGAAATGCTAAACTTGGTCAAAAACTTACAACTGAGAGAGTGGCTATAGGGATAGCATGCATAGAACAGGACTATCTAGCTTGTTAAAGGCAAGCTAGAAAACCACAAAAAGCTTTCTTGATCAGCTTATACAACCCATGGAAGCTTTTAAGAGCTTATGTTGACCATGGTTGACCATTCTTGTATCTTGAGTTTTAGAACTGAGGTATACTAAATAAGGGTATAGTAAGCTATATTAAGCTTATATAAACTTATTACAAGGGTGTGGAAGCTTGTGAGAGCTTTTTAGTTATGGTTCGAACTTAACTTCTTAGCAGGAACATACAAACTTGAGCAATATTGAATTCAAACAACAAGATAACATGAAACAAGATTCTTATAGCTTAAACAAACCTTGATTACAACTGGGAATAAGAAATTACAAGATTACAACTGAAATAAGTAAAATGCGATTTAAACTAAATTAGCTACTACTGAATTATTTATTACATTGCTCTATTTATACTAAATACAGATGGGAAACCCTAATTAGACATCTCTGAACACATCCCTACCCTTGAATTGCCTTCAATCGATCTCAGCTGTTGATTCATCATTTTGGCGCCAAAATTGAGTTAGTGGATTGAGCAGGTTTTAGCATTAAATGCAAATCAGGGTAGTGGAGAAGAAGCATTGAATGTTTCTTGTATTGTTAGGTGAGTTGGATTTGATGGGAAGTGGTTTAGCAGAGAAACCATGGGCAAGGTGGTATTGGCGGGGTTTGTGAGGTAGGGGATGAGTTTGACCAAGTCAAACTGGTTTTTAAATACCAGGCTTGGGTCGGGTTGGGTTTTTAAGGGAATTGGGCTTGTTGGGCTGGGTTTTAATAATAGGATAGTGGGTTGGGTTATTTTAATTAAGGGTGGGTTGGTTTGTTTATTTAATTAAGGTCCGGTTTGGTTTATAGCAAAATCACAAGGACCAAAATTGTAACTTCTGATTTCTTGAAGGACCCAACCTGTAAATTCACAATACATATCACAAGGACCAATAATGCCATATATGATTAGCTCAAAGGTTTATTTTTGATAAATTCCAATTTTAAAACCTTAAGGACTATTTCTGACATTTTTCAAAGTTGAGGGACCAAAGTTGTAAATTTGTAATTTTTAACTTCAAAGGACTAGTTTTGACAACTTATGAATCCCTAAGGACCTTTGATGATATTTAACATGTTTTGGATTACCAGGGACTAGATTTGACAATTTATAAAAGTTGAGGGACTGAAACTGCCAATTATGCAAACTTTGTTCGTTTTTCAACTGTTTTTAAACATTTTGCATCTGAAACATATAAAACACAATTCTGGGATAATTTCAGTATTATGATGCATTTCTGAGTGTTTTTGAGAGTTTTGGCAGTTCAGATTAGGTAAAAATGATGAGTATTTAGACACTCATCAGTCACTGACGATCAACTCATGCTAAGAATCTTTCCACTCTCGCTAAAAGGAGCTGCTAACAAGTGGCTAAGGAATGAACCTGCTAGTTCAATCACTACATGGGAAGATTTGAAGAGCAAATTCCTGAAGAGATATTGTCCACCTGCTAGGACTGCTAAAAAGATGGAGGCTATCAACAGTTTCAAGCAAGAGCCTGATGAAACTCTTTATCAAGCTTGGGAAAGATTTAAAGATTTACTGGTAAAATGTCCTCAACACTATCTAACCCCTATGCAGGAGATAATATTGTTTTATCAAGGATTGGACGTGCCTACTAGACAAATCTTGGACGCTAAGGGAGCTGTGCCTCAAATGAGTGCAACCAATGCAAGGAAAGCTATCCAAGAAGCTGCTGATCATTCTCAAAAATGGCACGATGGGACCTCTACTAGATCTAAGAGCAGCACTAATTTTGACGGGATTGCTGCTATTCAAGCTCAATTGGATAAAATTAGTAGAGAGATGAAGAAGCGTGATGAAAGAGTGTATGCTGCCCAAGTTGGATGTGAAAAGTGCGAAGGACCTCACTACACTAAAGATTGCCCGAATAAGAATGAAAGTGAGACGTTTGAAGAAGCATATTACACCCAATTTGGACAACCATTCCGACCTTCGGGAAGATTTAGGGAAGCCACCCTGGGATTCTATCAAAAGAACAACTTTAATCCCGCTTATCAAGAGAGGAGGCAGACTTTAGATGACACTCTAAAGCAAATTATGGCCGATGCTGCTAAAAGACATGAAGAGAATACTGCTATGATCAAAGAAATCCGAGCTTCAACGGACACTACTACAAGAAATCAAGGAGCTTCGATCAAAGCATTGGAACAACAAATTGGTCAAATGAGCAAAGTTCTTCAAGAAAGGGGATATGGAAGTTTACCTAGCTCAACCGAAACCAACCCAAGAGATCATGTCAAGGCCATAAGCACCACTGAAGAAGTCACTCCTTACTTGCCTAGAAGATCGATGAATGGTAATGATGGTGCAAGACCCGAATTTTTCTTTAATTCTTCAATCAGTTTAAGGAGACTACTCAAAGAAAAGACAAAGATTGAAGAAGAGATCAAGGCTACAATGAAAGAAGGGAGCTCTGCAACCGATTTAAATGCCTTGCCTCATAAAGAAAAAGACCCAGGAAGTTTTACTCTACCTTGTTCAATTAATAATATATCTTTCAATAATGTGTTAGCTGACTTAGGAGCTAGTGTTAGTGTTATGCCTCTTAAGACATTCACTACCCTAGGACTAGGTAAATTAGCACCGACTAAGCTACTTATTGAATTGGCTGATAAAACGGTAAAACGACCTGAAGGGATTGCTAATAATGTGCTAGTTAAGATTGAGAAGTTTATTTTCCCTGTAGACTTTGTTATTTTAGATATGCCCGAGGATGTTAAGATTCCTTTAATCCTTGGTCGACCTTTCTTGTCTACTGCCCATGCTAAGATTGATGTGTTTAAAAGAAAAATCTCATTAAGGGTAGGGAATAATAAACTAGTCTATAAGTGCCAAGATCCTGTTAAAAGCATAATTAGAGGAGTCTATGTGCTACGATTAAAAGAGCGTATGGACCTCGATCTTGAAGCTAGGCTCATGGGAGAAACATTGATTCAAAACAACTCAACTAATCCTAATCATGAGAACTTTGAGGAATTTATTGACCTAAATGTACCTACCGAACTTAGACGCGATGTTGTTAATGATTCTGATGATGAGTGGTATGATTGCGTAGTAATTAACAAACGTAGGAGGATAGTTGAGAAAAAGAATTTGAATAATGATGTGTTTATTGAACTACCTCCACACCTTGCTTATTTATGCCTATATGATAATATGAATTTCCCGTCTATCATTTTGTCATCTCTGCCTGAAAGGGACAGAACTTTGTTTATACAGATACTGAAGAAGAACGGCGTGGAAATTAAGGACGAGCAAGGAGTGTTTAATATTACTGAATTGGGAATGAGGGAGCGCGATGTTTCCGACTCCTTCAATGATCGATATTAATGAGCTGAACGTGAGTCTAACTTGAAGACTCTGGAATAAAGACAAGTGCTTACCGGGAGACAACCTGGATTTATCTTTTAATTTTCTGTTTGTGTCGAGTCAGTCAGGCCGCAGAGGATACGGCGCATCTCCATCCTGAGATGCGACGCATCTCCTGCAATGGTCATATCTTACTTTATTTTATTTTTCTGCATTTATTTTTTTTATTTTCGAATTTAAAACTTTTTATCAGTTTATTTCAATGCGGCGCATCCCTGGTTAAGGATGCGGCGCATCTTTTATTCTGATCCGTAATTATTCCAGGCTCGATACGGCGTATCTTCTTCCATAAGATACGGCGCATCGACTGACCTGATGATTTTCATTTTTAACTTTTATGTTTTATTTAACCTAACTACTAATGTATTATGCAAGTTTGAACCTTTCTTACCTTAGGTGTGTTTTTAAATCCATGGTGGTATTATAGATTCCTGCATTTCCTGTGGATACATCGAATATGAAGCTTAAACGTTCTAATCCACAAGAAATATGATTTTTGCTCTAA
Source organism: Artemisia tridentata subsp. tridentata (assembly GCA_021014915.2). NCBI lineage: Eukaryota > Viridiplantae > Streptophyta > Magnoliopsida > Asterales > Asteraceae > Artemisia > Artemisia tridentata. The sequence goes on from CP139501.1 coordinate 297,781,112, forward strand.
TACTAATGGAGGATCATACCGAGCAAATCTCAGGGGAGTTTTTCTGTTCTAATTCTTTTATTTTCCAGTTTTTAACCTTTCATACAAACAACGAGGACGTTGTTTAACTTAAGTGGGGGGATTGGAGAATTAGAACACTTAACATTTACTTGTCCTAAACTTTTCAAAATATGCTTAAAATGTGCTTAATATATCAAAATTTAAAATTTTTAGCATGTTTTTGTTTAAAGTCTAAGTTGCATAGCTGCACACATGACGTTATTTTCAAAAATTGTGATTTTTCAAAATTCACAAATCTATGAGTGTGCCGGTGACTTGTAAACTTTAGAACTTGGCTTATATACTATTCGAGACCACCATAATGAGTATTATTTATATAATTGGAATGACTTGTCTAAATTGGTAAATTTCTAGGATTACACCCAAATAGCCTTATATGTTATGTGTTAATAGCTAACTACACTGGTTAGTTAACCTCCGTATAAACCCCTTTGTTACTCTCACTTTTAGAGTAAGATACCCCTAGAAAAACACTCAGAGCCATTCCTTTCGTTTCTTACACCTTTGTTAAAATGTTTCGTTACACCCTTACACCTTAGCCTACCCTGTAGATTAGAATCCGTGGTTGGTTAATTGCTATAGGCAAAGTGTGTTTCCTTACATTACCTGTGTTCGCGTGCGTAATTCATTATCTATGGTAAGGTCGGGAAATTGCACAATGCGATTGGAGTGAAAGTAAATATTATATATTTTTGAGTTTATTTTTCGTGTGTTTACTACTTTCACTATTACCGTTATTTCTGAAGTTATGAAAAGTATGGAAAAATTATCCAGAATTATCATTATAGTGATGTGGTGAAATTTTACACATCTTTGTTAAAGTTTATATGGTGAAAAAAAAAAAAAAAAAAAAAAAAAAAAAAAAAAAAAAAAAAAAAAGAAAAAGAAGAAAGTTGGATGTTTGATTAAACCAACTTATGTAAAGTTATGTAAGTGGTCGATATCACCACTAGTTGTTATATATTTATGGATTGAATGGGAGTTGGCAGTTATGGGAACGTCAACTAAGGTTTATTCTTTGATTAAGATTTTGTTGAGTATAATTCGTGTCTACCTAAAGCGTGTGTTTCAAGTGTTAAAGCGTGAGTTATTCAATGATATGAGTCTTATTCATGGGATGGTTGGGATAGTGATTAACCACACTTAGGATTTTAATTTATTTGTTTTGTTTATTTTTTTTTTTACACCAATTTATATCCCAAATATTATTCATGCCCTGTATTATTCTTTATCCAACCAAACCTTTGATTTATTGAGATTAGGGATTTGAGCAATCTTAAGTATCGTAGTCGTGGATTCGGCTATGTATTTATGATTTTGTCGCCCTTTTTGATATATTATTATTGGTGAAGTTTGGACCTATCTTTAGCCTATTCGAGTTAAGGATTTGAGCAATTGCAAGTATCGTGTTCGTGGATTCGATCATGTATTTGTGATTTTGTCGCCTTTTCTGGAATTTGAGATCGATAGAGATTAAGAATAATTAACCCTTAAGCCTAAAAACCCTTTTTACCGCTTTAGACTTGTTATTCCTTGGCTTTAGTGGGGGAGATGTGTATACTTGCCAAGCTTATGATAGAATATTCGTCACGACTGGACAGTTAAACGATTAGATTTGCTTTTATCAAAATATTTTATTTTACTTCTAATTCGTTAAGTGTTTAGTTGTGTGATTATGACAAAAATGAATACATGCTTAAATATAAAAATAAATCCTAATATCTTTTAGGATAAATTTTCATAAGATTAATTCTAAGGTTTACTTGGGGACAAGTAAAGTTCAAGTGGGGGGATATTTGATGAACTCAAATAAGTACATTTTATTACTATCATTTATCCTATTAATTTGACTTGTTTTATTATATTATGTATGAGGATTGATACTTAATCGTTTACTTTTGTAATTCTCAGTTGAAAACAAGCATTTGGTGAAACTTGGCCATTTTGGACTAATTATGGGGCAAAACATGCAAGAAGTTAAGAGTCTACTGAAATGGACAAGATCAAGACTAATCTGCTCCAGATGCGCCGCATCTCACTTATCACATACGGCGCATCGCTATCAAGATCTCACCAGATACGATCCAAGATACAGGAGGACATGCGCCGCATCCAAAGATAAAGATACGCCGCATCTTCTGGCGGTGTACGAATATTCCTGAATATTATAATCTTGGACCCCACGGGAAGTTAAGTAAATGCGCCGCATCTACTTACTAGATGCGCCGCATCTTAACCTCAGACAGAAACTATAAATACCCCAAGACCAGGCGAATTTTGAGGGACATATAATATATACGAAGACCGAAGTACAGAAACCAAGGACGAATTCAGTCGAATAGCGAGCACAAAACACACTCAAATCAAAGATACAAGAGCTGTAAGAAGGTGCTGCATGTGTTTAATTCATTAAGTAGTTTTGTTTTATTGTGTTAGTAAGCTTTAATTCATCAAGATTGGTGGCTTGTGTAATGTGACAACGGAAAGATTGCACTCCCTTAAAACTGCTTTCTCATTAATTAAAGTTTATATGTTGATGTCATTGGTGACTTTTATTAGTGCATTGATAACCTCTGTGGCTAGCTGAGCGTTGATCGGGTCGCCATGCCTCTGCCCTCGCCTATTTATTAGATCGCCTATGCATTCTATGGTCTGTAGAAAAGTAGGAGAAAGATAAATAGGATAGTCATAAGTAATCATTAAGGATTTACTCGCCGATAAGATTAGAACCAACGAGAAAGGACTTAATCTCGGTGCGTTGCATCGAACTATACACTTCATATAACACTAGCAATAAAACAAGTGACAAACTACTTATCATAAGGACAGCCCTCTTATTGTCTCGAGTATTTATCTGTGTACGTGTGTGCTATTCGCTGATTCGTGCCTATTGGTTTAGTTTATTATTTAATTGCAACCAAATCGTGCCAGTCTCTCAGGCTGAAACCCCCTTGCGTTAGATTAGATTCTATAGCTAACTTAATATATTAAAATACTGATTAGAATAACTAGATAATACGTTCCACTCTTAGTGATCGACACTCTACTTACCATTATATTCATACTGACCGGGTACACTGCTCGTTAAGTGTGTGTGTTATTGATAAGTCGGCTAAATATAAATTTAAAACTTGAGTAGGCATTAATACTGCTAAAACCGCAACGACACATCGCACGCATCAGTTTTGTATGATTTGAATAAAACAAAGAACACAGAATAATAACCTTCAACGATTCAATATTATTAGAATAATAATACGAGTGATCTCCTATCACTAGGGTTTACAACCTTGAATACGTATGAACTCTTATCGTTTCGTGTCTCTAAACCTTAACTTAGGCAATCCTTTTATAGACCAAGGATTCCTTTACAAGATAACTATCAATCTAATTCTATATGATATACACAATATCTTTTCCATATTTATCTACTTACACAAATCATAAACCATACTAACTTCTTCACTCAACAGTCTTAACTGCTCATGTCTTCAATACTCTTCAGCAGTCTTAACTCCCATCTTCAACAGTCTTAACTGTTACCTCCAACAGTCTTAACTGCTTAAGCTTAATTTCCTAACACTTGTAAGCATAACCATGAAAGTTTCATGGAATGTAGGCCAGTTCACTTTAAGACTCCAGAAGGAATGACTAACCCTACCGTCACCCGTACCCAAGGGATTAGGCAAAGGGTTACACTTATGGGAAATAACCAAAAGCGAAAACTCGCTGAGAGAGAAACTATCACCCCCATCTACTGCAATTTCACCAATGCTCAAGACTGATACCGCAAACATCTAGAAGATCGCATCAACTACCATCTTCAGCTGGAATACAAACAGAAAGCTAGTAGGGACTGCATCGCCACGCCTGTTAATGGTTATCGTGGAAATCAACCTCTGTGCCAAAAATGCGAGATGCATCACATAGGAATTTGCATTGCTAAATGCGGGAAGTGCTGGGGAACAGGCCACAAGACAAAGAACTACAAGGCCCCGGACGGAAAAGAACAGCCATCAACTGTAGTATGCCACGGATATGGTGGGAAAGGGCATTACAAGAGCCAATGTCCAAACTACAATATCAATTGGAAAGCCAAGACTTTTGCAAGAGAATGAAAGTTCTTTAAAGACCTCAACAGTGTCAAGGAATGACAACTAGATTTAAGCAGATGAATAAAATTCCTGTTGTAAATAAATAAACTCTAGTTTAAAACTTCCTAAGTTGTATTTCTTTCTTGTACTTTACCTTAGGTACGACGGATGTAACCTAAGTGTAACAACTATCTTTCTACCGTATGAAAATTCTACCTTGTAATATTTCCGTAATAATTATAATCTACGTCAATTTCAATTTCTATTGCCATATAACAATACACTGTTATTACCCTAGGAATTTGATAAACATTAATTCTGACTGAACAATAGATTATTACCACCTTGTAAGAATTCTCATCCGAAACTTAAGTTTATACCAATAATACCCTAGATTTACCCTAGAAATTCCCGACTCATCACCATAGTATGAACAAAAAATTTCTACTTTCTTTTGAAAAATAATTATGTTGTCATTTTACAAAAACAACACGTTGTACACCATCTAAAACTTTTTGAAAAATATAAATACCACTGTGACTGAACCAATCATCACATCATTTGGTCCTCAATTATACATAGCCTGATCAACTATGTCTAATTTAGGAAGAATCATGTCGTAAATGGAACAGTTATCTTTTCAAATTCGTTTATAAACATCCCTTTTTGACAAACCACAATAGATATCTACCACATATTACCCATCATCTTTATGATAAGAAGTAGACAAACGTACAAACATTTAAACATTAAGAATTCACAAAGACTTATGAAAAACACAAATAGCGTGAATTTTATTAGAAACCACGAAAGTTAATACATAGTGAAATAATTAGCATCGGAAATGCTAATAATACAATGAATACAATAAAAGGCATAGAATCTTCAATAGGTTGACCAGCCATAGCAGCAAAGACTACCACCAACCCAGCCATAGCGAGAGCCACCACAGGATGAATCATCTTAATTATTCTGAATCATAAAACAAAATGATTAAAAACCATAACGAGACTAGTTCACAAACATAAAGACAAATAAGTTTTATTTCACATTTATTTGAGGATTACATAGGAACATAACAAGGATACATTTTAAAACAACCCTAGCTCGAGACTATTACCCCCAAAACTTATCCACGGCAATAGCTAAGACCGTGAGGGGCACGACAAACCATAAAGGAGCAACCAAAAATCCGAAGTCTTCCTCCGGAGCATAAGCCGAATAAATGGCGACAGCAACGATGTACACAATCGCTAGCATAGTGATGAGGTGCGGCATGTTTGAGATATGGAATGAGAGGAAAATGGTTGGTGGAAGAATAGGAAATTAAATGGGGTATTTATAGGCTAAGATATAGCCGTTATATCACTATTCACAACCGTTTGAATTTCAGTATTCACGACCGTTGGTAGGTACTGTTCACTAGCCGTTATTTTACTATACTTGACCGTTATTTTCAATATTCACAGCCCTTGGATTCATTAGTTTCAACATTTAAAAATGTTTCAACTAGTACGGATAAATCTAACTAGATTTCGTTTCCTTGATTTTTGGATGAAAATCTCTCGACAACTCTCTGTTCATAATTCCTTACTTTAGTAATCACGTTAAACTTGAATTTCGGGACGAAATTCAGAGTGACTGGTAGGTACTGTAGAGAACTGCAAAAATCCATATAATTAACAACGTTTAATTATATACTGATCTCTGTCATTAATTTTAATCACCATTTTTACGAGAAAATTTGAAATTTTTCTTATTATCTTATTTGGTTGTGATTTCAATATCACATAATTCACCAAATGACAGAACAAGTTCTCGACATGTTTTACGAAACTTAATTATTTCATTAAGTTTAATTAATCCTTAATCAAACCTAATCGGGCCTTAATTATTTCCAGCCCAATCAAATCCCACCGTGTACTATTCATAGCCCAACCTTAAAGCCCAATTTTCATATTTGTTATTATATGTAACTTTCGACTAGAAGACATCCTTCGAAAGGCTTCTCGTTCTCTCAAATCTTAAACGCGACACATATATATTTTTATACCGTCTCATTTCTCACCTAGTCAACTCTAAGCGTGCCAAGTTACAGAATATAATGTCGAGTTTTACTACGGTTTTGAAGGGCAAAGCGTTTGGTCGAATCCAACCCAACTCGACATAGTTAAATATTCAAAACTTAACCGTTTTGACACCGGTTTGATCCTACATGATCCTAAAAATAATTCCATCATGTTTCCATGTTAAAAGTCGAGTTTCATCATCAAATATCAAGAGCTACACGATTTTTACAAATCGTGTATATAATAAAAAGGGCAAGTCGACATCTATTGTGAGTCACAAGACAAAATCCCTCATTTCAAGCTCTCACATATTTTATTCTAGAGTCTTAGGATGGCAATGAAGTCTATCATGTACTGACATTTCATAGTAGCTAGTGTTTGTGAATTATTGGACTTTACGTGTTCAAAAACGTCTTCTATAATTACTTCTCACTCACCACCTTTCTTCATACATTAAATACCATCTTCACAACTCTCTTTCACCTCCAAAAATAATCAGAGAAGCCAGGAGAAATCCATTCGTTCATTTGGAAGTTAAACGAGAAGATCGGGTTTAATATATAATCGTATACCTTATATTATCAAACGTGGGTTATTTATCTTTGTGTTCTAATCCTTTCATTCGGCTCTCTACCATCGTAGAAGTGTTGTAAGTTATTTTAACCCACTCTTCGATTCATCTCATTCGATATTTCATGTTCATGCATCGTGTTTTATACTTTTTTCGAACGTATGTATATTTAGTATATTTATTTACGTATGGTTATTCGTTTAGTACACCAAAGTGGCGAGCCTCCATCTTGGAAGGCATAGGAGTCACCATGCACACTCCTTTCACCCTTGTTCTCACGTATCATGCGTCATTCAAATTAATTTGAACTTTGTTTCAATCGTAAAAATTTGTTGAAAACTTAGAAAATATTCTAAGTATTTTCATGTTAAAAACTCGCTCGACCCACCTTCTTTCATGCCATATTTATTTCGTAATTTCACATGTAACGTGTATATGTTTTTGCTTATATCAAATCACGACCCAGCTGTCGTTAAGTTTCATCGTTTGTGATTTTGTCCATAAGCTCGAATAAGCTCTTAAAATGCTACAACTTATAAGCCTATCGACTGTTTAAAAGACTTAGAAAAATAATTAAGTTTTTCCAGAATTGTACGTGCGACTGGGCCACAAAACGTGATTATTATTTCGAATTTTTACAAACAACGACTAGATGTTTTTGCTCAGTTCGATAGACAACCTAGCAAGCTAAGTATTTCGTGTTTTAACTTCGACTTCATAAGATCTCGAACACACCCAAAATGAATCATTTTGATCGACCCATGCAAGTATCTATTTTGAAAAATCCAGAAATTTTATTTAGTTTTAATAGTTTCGGAATTGGGCTTAAGTTCAGCCCATTAAGAGTTAACGTTAGAACAGCCCAACAGGCTCATATGAAACATATTTAGAATCACAAAAATAGCCCAAGTCCAAGCCCAAAACTATTTCCATGCCCTCGCCTCTAAATTTCTTAACGGGCCTAGATAAGTCACGTTAAAAGCCCAAGTGCTTAAAAATAAGCTATAATCAGTAATAAGCAGTTAAGATAAACTTAGATAAGCTTTACTAACTTGTAAAAACTTTCAGAAATTAATTCCAACACTTTTCGTATCATTTGGACTAAAAATGTAACGCACCTTCACCCTAAAGGACCAAAACTGCCAAACATGTAAAACATGGACTGAAACTGTAAAAACAGAATCTTTAGGATATAAATTGATATATTATCATATTCCAAGCTCATAACGCTATATTGGACAAGTAGTGGACTATAAATGTAAATTATATATAATAAAGGACTAACGGTGCAACGCAAACGCCGTTAGGGTAAAAAGTGTAAAAATTGGAAAAGGACAAGGACCAACATATTTTATTTGACATTCTTATTTTATTTTCCATTTTACGACACCCCCTCACGTCATATGCATTTTTATACATATCATTTACTTATTATATAACGTTTGTTATATATATATATATATATATATATATATATAACGAGATTTTTAAACAATTTAACTATATGTTTCGAGGAAATGATATTTTGGAATATAAGACATAAAAACAAGATAATATTTTATATAATATTATTTTTGAACTTGAGGCATTTTAAGCATATTATATTCTCACTCTAACGATCAAATCGTTATTTGTTCTCATTATCATTTCCACCATTCATATTAAGTCAGAATCTCAGACCTTCATTATATTCAAGTCCTGTATTGAAGACGTTTCCGTAATTGTTCCCATAATCTTACTTGATATCATAATTCCACCTTGTCAAATATACTCAAGGTGAGTCGTAGCCCCTACTCTTTTAATATTCGTTTTATACTTTTGGGGGAAATACATGCTCAAATATATTTCATTACTTTTATGAGCAAGTATATTAATAACTTACATGATTCAAATCAAAATCCTAATTAATACTTACCTGATATGGTTTAATTCTTAAGATGTGATATATATCTTAAATTGCTTGCTTAGCTTGAATACTGAACTCAGATGATAACATTTCCAAATTGCTTATTGTAACATGATACTTGTTCCACTGTAACATCTTGAATGTTCTCCCCACCTTTATATGTTAATACCAAACTTCAATGGAAATACTTGCTAGGAAAGAGCATTCGTATTTAAGGTTCATCGTTACCTTGATATTGCCTAAGTACCCCCTTATTGCCAGAAAGTCCCTTTATCATGAGCCATTAATCACTTGTTGTGAACGCGAATATAGTGGACAGCTTCGAAACCTGTTTGAGGTTTGACATCCTATCCCACTAATTACTTGACGGAATGCCTTTGTGGCTAGTCGTATTAGTCGCGATGCACTATATTTGAGTAAAATAGGAATTGGCAAATCACCTATTACTCGAGGGCATTATTTATCCATCATTGACTTGATGTTGATCACACCGTTTTACAGTACCTTGTTAACGTTTGCGTGTCATGAGGCTTGGGGCAATATCCATAATAAAATATATGTCTTCAACATATATCTAGATACAGCTGTATAGGTATTTCACCTCATTACATTAACATCATGAGTTTCCATCTCATGCTAGGATTTTGATCCTGTACTTGAACTTAACTGAATACATATATGATTTATTTGTGGTTATTCTCAACATCACTCATTACTTGTTTCATCGTTGTTAGCATTTATTATGATTATTACTTCGTTCTTGAAATCATTGAAATGAACTGTTCATAAGTACTTGGAACTTATTTTGGATAATCATTTCACCTTTGGAATTATTGAAACTGACTGTTTATTCACACTTATACATATTTCAAATTTCACTATATATATCTTGAATTCATTGAAATAAATTGTTTTTCATTAAACTCTATGAACTCACCAACATTTGTGTTGACACTTTTAAGCATGTGTATCTCAGGTAATTAACTGAGCAGGACAAGACACGGAGCGGACATTAATACTCTGATAAATTAAAATGGTGTAAAAATCAAATATGTCATTCTTTCAAGCCTTCATGCTTTTCATGGGATTTTTAAATCAAATGTTTCATCTTTGTATCAAAAGTATTTACTTGAATGACGAATAACTTTCAAAACGCTTCTTTCGAGCTGTTTTATGTGATTATGACTTCGATCCTCCCGTTAACACCCTAATTACTTTTCCGCTGCTATATTATAAATTAGGGGGTGTTACACATGCCATAAAGACAAACTAACATCCATGTCATAAAGGCAAGCTGGGCTATCCCGAAGGATACCATAAATACATGCCATAAAGGCAAACTAACATCCATTCCATAAAGGAAAGCTGGGCTATCCCGGAGGATACCATAACTAGAGCATTGGATCCAAGCTATATTTATCTTATCATCTTTACTCATTATATCTTCTATGTACTTTTATCATTAAGTACACACTATCATTTTCTCAATCTCATTGCCTTAAGCAATTTCAATATTCACTATCACATTTACTATCATCTCAACAAGTTCTATATAACACTTACCCATTTATCGTATTTTCATTCTCAGAATGCAACTTATCATTTATCCGTCAACCCCAAGTTGATTCACACATTTACTATATGCCATCTTTATTTTAGACAAGTCCTAAATGATGCTTGTCTATTACAATTTACACATTTTCTAAGTGTTCTTACAACGCACTTTACTATTACTCGTCAACCCCTTGTTGACCATATTCTCAACTTATACTATCACTTCATTAATCTACTCAACTTTTACGCATATAAACCTTACATAGGTTTATTCTATAACACTCTCATTAATCTTCATCATACACATTCCAATATATTAGCATGATTATATTCATGTTTTACAATTCTTTCTAGCGCACTTCATATCACTTATGACTTCTAGCGCAATCTGAATCTCATTCATCACTTCTACTCATCACACTTAACCATTTATTACTAACACATTTTAATTATCACGTTTTATATGAAACATGACCTCATCACATCTTAACCATACACTTTTACTTTTCTCTTTTAATTTAGCACATAAGAAATCATGCTTCAAGCATCTATTCATTCATTTCAAAACAACAATCACAATAAAACTCAACATGTCCTTTTAAGCATCAAGCTATAAACATACTTCATTATTCATTTCTTACATTATCTCAAGCTTTCTAAGCATTTAGGTTTCATCAACACTTTTCATACTAATCTTATTTCACAATCAATGTGTTCTTTCAATTTTCTATCATCACTAGTCCATCACATATAATGTGACATTTATACATTATATTGGAGTTAATTTGTGCTTTCTAAGCAACTTCTGTTATCAATCATACAATAAACATCATTCACACATAACAATCAAATCTCACATAATATGCATTCCAATGTATGTATCTCAACTCATACACTTCTATGCATCATGCTCTCAAGCATACCACATAAAACTTAGACATATAATAAACTACCATAGACTTAACATCTCATAAGCAATCATATAATAGGACTTAACACTTATCCAATAAGTGTTAAAACATTTACAATCATAATCAACTCACGTAGTCTATGGTTCATACATCACATTGCACAATCAATCTATGTCTAAGCATCAACATTCTAATTTGCCGCAAGCAATAGCCTACCTTATAACTAAGGCATCATACAACTTTTAATTCGCTTACTAGGCCAACTATAATACCACTTAGCATTCCTACTCGCATTCCATCACCATAACTCTACCATACATTCACATAATCGCAATACAATCCCCGACACCAACCGAGGTGCTCGGCCAACTAATCATTTAAGCATTTCAAATCTGCTACGGACTTATACCTCATACTCATCATCAAACTCATCTAACATAGAACATACTCCATCTTATACTTAACGATTACTTCCTGCATCACTAACACTTACGTCCAACGCCTCTACGAGTGGTTTAAGTCTAGGTAATCCTAAAGAAAACCTAATTCACTTAAACCGAAGCTCTGATACCAATTTGTAACACCCCGTGCCCGCTTTGACCAAAAATTTAAACTTTACGCGCAAAAAGCATGAACTAAAACTGACATTCTGTTACTCTTTTGCCCATTTACAAAAATCTATAAATTTTCAAACCATGAGACTAATTTTAAATGAAACTAGACTCAATTACCTACGAAACGACGGGTGGCGCGACACGTAACGACTTACGAATTAAAAGATACAATTTTTCAAAGATTGCCAAAATTCTACCAGACGACCTCCATCCGATCGAATGGACATCCAACCGATCGGTTGGAGGTCTGCTGATCTATCAAAACCACTTTTTAAGTCCCGAACTTGAAAACCCGACCTCGATATTCTACCAAACTTTCCAGATTCACTTAGTATACCATTGGACTCATTTTCATATAAAAACATTTACCGTTTGACTCCCCGAAATAGTACTTCACATTATGACGGTTATGCATAAAACCCATTTTGACCCATTAACACCCCAAACCATCAAAACCACTTAATTTACCCACCATACTTAATCATTATCATTACTTTAACATACATGACATGTTCCACATACACTTGACCCGTTCACAACCCAAAATGGGTATAATTACACTTAATCCAAACGCCCCTTTAACTTTGACGATAAACACATAAAACATACTTTGACACACCAGTTGATCACCAAATCGTTAGGATAACCTTAACATACCATTTGTCATACGGCTACACCTTAACAACCAATAAAAGACCAACGGGGGGGTACAAACTTTACACATGAGCTCGGTATTCTACCTAAGCTCTTAAACACATACTACCTTTGATCTTGCATATCCAAATCCTTAATCCATATATCCAAGCCTTCCATAGAAGCATACAACCAACAAAATGATGAGACAACTAAACCATAAGCTTTCGCTTAGTAAGTAACCAGATTAACATATGAATAACACGTTAATCCACATATATGCAACACGAATACTTTAACCATGGTCATAATCAAATTAAACACATAAGCATCACAACATACCTTAACCATTCCATACTCATAATCTATCACTTGAGTTGGCTAACTAGGAAAATCACATATCAAGGCCACACTCACTAATTCAAAGCTATCAACTATAATCTTTATACTCAAAATCACATAATATGCAAACAAGCATATTAAACACATATCAATCAAGTTACTTACCTTAGTCCAAGCTAATCAATATCAAGGACATCATCATCACCACTATCATCCATCATCATCATCAATCTTCATAATTAACCAAAACCTAATCAACATAACAATTAATACTAATACTAAAATTAAGGGTTAACATAACCCATGAAATATACTCAACTTTCAAATTCACATCATCATATGATCATATGATGAAATCCCACTTCCCACATAACTATAACTTTATAATCATTATAAAGGATTACTTACTTATAGTGATCTTTGCTAAGAAGGATCCTAAGTATCATGTCTTCACCATCTTCCTTCCCAAACCATCAAACTAGCTCTATTTCCCTCCTTTTCTCTCTAAGCCGACAAACACACATACATACACCTTCCTGGAACTCTTATGAAGATAAGAGAAATCTCTAGATAATTAGTTAGGTGGCATGTTTGCCTAATTGGCACATTAGGTCCCTCAAGTCCTATTCTTTCTTCTTTGGCCACAACACACTTTATAACATATTTGGCATATAATAACTTAAGCCCTTAAAGTCTATTTTCTTCTAATTGTGCCACATTATATTTTACATAACCTTATAACATATTCTTTGACTATCACTTTGACTATCGGGTTTGACCACTACGCACCATTCGTTGACTGGCCAATCACGAAAAGTCCTTAATCCATTTTTATCTAGGGTGGGGTCCAAGTACCCGGAAAACGAGTCTTACACATATGACAACGACACATATTTTTTCAAAGGGCACGATGTGCTATTAAAACCCACATAATGTCTAGAATGAGATATCAATAGTTTAATTTAAACAATATCTATTTAAATATCATGCCAGTTAAACAAAATAAAATTATTCGTGCAACAACAAACTATACAAAATATTAATTGATATTAACACATGATGAATTTGTAGAAATATATATATTAAAAATCTTAATAATAATTTATTATAGAAAAATCTTAAACATTACAAATCGATCGATTTATAAATTGTCACATTATTTAACTTCAAAACAAAGTTATTGAAATATTATTACATGTTATACTGTATGTCCGCACGGGTTCTAAAACTAGTTTGTTTAATGAACTAATGATGTTGCTAATTTGATTTGTTTGATATACGTAAGTTACAAAACATATAAATTCCACTAAAAAATAGTTTACTCTGAACGAGATGCATAAGCCAAAATGAAATGATACAAGCAAAATCAGCAACTATAACAATGAAAATAGCAATGATACATGATTTAGACAAAAGAGAAAGTAAACCAAAGTTCTACATTACCTTCTTAATGTTCATAAGCAAGTTAAAGTCCAAATAGCCATATAGTGTTATCGTTTACTATGCATAAAATATGTTTAGGATATGTTTATTAAAATAAATAAAGAGAAACTGTGATATCGAAATACAAGTTAAATGTTATGAATCTACAATTTAAGATTGATATCACAACAGGATACACCTCTACTTTGAAAACATCCCTCTACATCACAATTTGCATCAACAAAATTTAGATGAATTATTGCAGAAATATCAAGTCTTTTATTTTCTCTAGTTTTGTCTAGCAAACCCGAGTGCGAGTAAATCTTGATTTGTGCCAATGAAGTCGTAGTTACCTCCAGTGTTCAAATCAAAACTGATTGAACCACCACCACCCTCCGTTTTGATCTTTATGTCTTCTTTAACGGTTGGAGGTCCCGTCCTGCTATCAAGGCTAAATTTTGTAATATTTTCTTCCCTTTGTTCTCCATTTAGATTGTCCATGAGATCCGAGAGTGCTAAGTTGAAATTAGTTAATTCAGCTCGAGTTGCTTCAAGGTTGCCAGATGAGTTCATGTCGAGTGAGAGGCTTTTTTGAGCATTCTCTAAAATTCCTTGCAAGTATTTTCCTTGAGTTTCTATTCTCATTTGTAGTTTCTTTTGTACCTTTAAATCACGACATGTAGCAGATGATTATTACACCCTCAAAATGAGACCAAGTAAAAAGTTATTGCCAACATATATCAGTGCCATCAAAATATAAGCGGATTGATGGGCAAGTGGGTAACTTTATAAGTTGGATTCTTTTAAGCAAATATTGCCATTTTCAAATGTGCAGTTTTGATGGTATATAGATTCTCGAGGGAGTAAATGTTTCAATGGGACTGATATAAATAGATCTTGATAACAAAAAATCATGATGGACTAACAAGTAACTTCAAAATTGGAATCTTTCTCTATTAAGAAAATGTTACGAGTACAATTTTCACGAGACATATGTAAAAGAAAACTAGTTCTGATGGGACTCAAGGAGTAGATGCTATGTACCTCAAACTGTTCTTGTAACCTCTTTTGTGCTTCAATCTGGCATAGGAGTGCATCTGCAATAGGGATATCGCTGTATGCAAAAGAAAATTAAAACCAGTTCGAATTGAGATTTATTAAACTGAATGTAATTAAACAAATGAGAATGAAGCTTACCCTGCTTCATGGTTCACTCTCAAGGAATTTGAGCTCGTTCCAGTCGAATGCACATTGTATGGTTCATATGAATCACCTATATGTATGAATAATGTTAGGAAATTACGGTAGGAAACTTGTAAGGTTGTAGTGAAATTGATGAAGAAAAAAACTGTAGTTGATTCTTACCACTGTTTTCATTGTTGGGGTCACCGTTGTTCTGCTTCTTTGCCTGTTGTCCGAGTCTATACTTCTGTGAACATTTAAAAACACTTCAGACTTACAAAACTAAGCTGGTCTGTTTGACTTTTGAATGTCAAATGAATTGCTTTTTGTTTTCAACATCAACAAAAACTGGTTTGCTTCTGTTAAAAAAACCGAATAAAACACATTTGTTTATGTGCAAAAACGTAGGGCTTAATCATATTGGAGAGGTAAAGCGAAAAGAACCAATGTCAATTTTGAGTTTGTAAAGTACTAGATTTGAATTATAAAAAGTCAAAACATGAACTATACCTGTAAATGACTCTTCAAATGGTACAATGTCAATCCCTTTAAGCCCATCAATCTCAACACTGATTTCGGAGTTGCTTCTGAAAATGCAAGCCACAATTGTTTGATCAGTTTTACTGAGTTTTCATGCAAAAAACAAATACATAACACTTTCAACGCGTCTTAATCGTTAGATTAACAATAAAAAAACCATGAACGTGCCAATTCTTTGATGGTTTAATTATGCAACCTGATGAAGACTTGTCTATGAAGATTCTTGATCCCATGATGAAGATGTAATCCAACAATTGAAGTGTGGAAATGAAAGAAAACGGAATCTTTGTTTGCTTAATTCAATTATCATATACCAAAGAAAATGATCATAAAGCTCAAAACTTTAAATTCTTTTGAACAATCTTGGATTATGGACATATAAAAACATATGATCAAGATTCAAAATCTCATCAAGTTTGTCAAAACTGAATGAGATCAACTTTGTCCACCTAGATACTCAGAATTTGATCATTTAGCTTTAAAAAGATGAACACCCCATAATGGTAAACAATAAACTAAAGCAGATTAGTCACCTTTTTCTTCATAAACAGAATAAAAAAACAACTTAAATATGATCAAAATTCAAGAGAAAAAGCAGAAGACTAACTGTCAGGGCCACCAAGTTTCGTAACAGCATCAACAAATCTATCATGAAGATCAGCAGTCCATCTTAGCCTTGGCTTTGGGTCTCTTGTCATCACCACTCCACCACTCTCAAACTCATAACAACCACCACCACTAACACCACCATACCTGCCATCCATGTTCATTGCAACTACCACTAAACCACCACTTTCTTTTCACCACTACCCACCAAAATCTTGATTATGCTCTTTTGTCAAATTTTCAACCTCTCCCACTAACAAGTTTCTTTATATACTTTCTGTTTTTTATCTGTCCTGTTTGGGAATTTTGTATATTTATGGATGGGTTCTTTCTTTTGTACAACAAAGACAATGAGAAAGAAGCAACCACAGAATGAATTCCCTACACTTTAAAAGGAAAAAGTGCTAAAAGTTTCAAACATATATATATGCCATATTACCATGTATCTTTAAATATATTCTTTGAGAACTTATTGAAGCTAAATGTTGCGAGAATTTGCTTTTGAAACAAGAATAAATGAAGGAACCAACACTTACAAAAGAAATGGAGTTTTATTAATAGAATTAGAATCTTTCTAAAAATACAATAGTTTTAATATGTGTCATGTGCATCGAAGGTAAGTTAAGATTTGTTAATTACATACTCATCCATGATGTTTAATGATTGTAATGAAACTAGTCCCTGACTCCTAAGAGGAATATAGGCTGCCCCTACTTATTTCGAAGTCATGGGTTACACTGAATTATGTGTGATTGTCAAATGACAGTTGTACCCTTTTATGCTCATTGGAAATAGGTAGAGCAAACTGGTTTTGAACTTTTGATGTGTGAAAAGCCACTTTCCCAATAGATTTCTACATTGAAATTTGGGTGTGTATATTACGTATATGGATTTTTGTTTACATTTTTTTCATTATGTTATATAAAATCTGTGTCCATGTCAAAATATTTCATGTACAACGTACTCACCTCTCTACTCAAGTTTATAGTTGTAACTAAAATCTTTGTAACATGTGGAAAGACTGAAAATTGTTTAATTACCGCAATCAAGACAGTTGTATCCTGGCTACTTCTTTTTCATAACATTCTCCTTCGAGCTATATTCTGGTTTTGTACGCCATGCACTAGAAACTGCTGCCAAACCTCCAACGCCTCATAACTAATGCGCGCAGAGCAACGCGCCCCACACATGTATCGATCACTGATGATAAAATTGTAACACCAACTTATCAACTTGTTGAAACTGAGGCAAAACTAATCGTTGACATGTGCTCCATAATGCCTGTGGATGCTTTATTTCGCATGACTTGGGGAGCTAAATTGAGTAAGATTGTACTCTAAGGGTCTAAGTTAAACTTTCACTAGTGCAGTTGCTCTTTGAAAGTTAAATTTGTGTTTATGCTTTGGTTTGGTTCACTTTTTTTTCCCAAACTTCATAAAGTAAGGTCGATTTACATTAAACGTCAAAGTCATATGTCCTACAACTTAATGAGTATATCAGACAGTGACTCTAGTGGCAAAGTCACTACAACTTAATGTCGCATGAAGCATCATGTTTTTGGTTAATTTCTTACTTAAATTATTAGGTCTTGCTCAAACCATGCGATTATCCAAATGAAACACTTAACATTGGATTAATGTATGGTTGTTGTTAGGGGTACCCTCTATAGGTTAGTGGCACCCCATAAGTCATTTTTATCAGTTTGTAAACAGGAAAAAACATTTTTTTTACCATTTTATGTTTCGTGTTTTCTATCTTTTAATACATTTAACTTATCAAACTTTATATTTTCTATTTCGTACTTTCATAGTTTTATAATAAAAACTAAATTATAAAAACATTAAAAATTAAAAAATAAATAAAGAAAATAAATGAAAAGGGGGGGGGGGGGGATTATCCATTTAAAGGGCATGTATAACATGAGTTTTGCTAGAAACACAAAAAAACTCCCACAAAAGGAGCTTTTAAGAAACAAACAGATATTTGCTGGTTGAGCAAAATATGCAACATTTTGAAACTTAACGTTATATATAGATAGTGTAAGTTAGAAATTCTGTTATTATTATTATTATTATTATTTTAGTCATTTAATTCAAAATGTTGTTATAATAAAGAACCTATCAAAATTCAAATCTATCTTGGACAAACATTTAACATATAAATAATTTTTTTTTTTTTTTTTTTTGGTCAGAATCATTTACATTGCAAGATGTTGTGGTTTTGGTATTTTGTAATAATCGGATCAATTAAATAACAAAATCATGTACATCACTTTTCACCTAATTTTGTACAGATTATTTTAAGTAAAAAAATCATTTCATTTATGTGTCGGGTAGCATTTAACACGAGATTCTCCTTCCTGCAAACACCAAAACCAAACAGTAACACAGTAACAGCACTGGGTGTCGCTTTCGCCGTCCCTCGCCATGCTGGCATGGCCAATTCGTCATGCCTCGCCGTGACACCGCCGTCCCTCACCGTACCTCGCCATGAAGCCCCTCCTCGTCTGCACGGCGAGCCTTTCTTCTGACATTTTAACGTTGAGTTGGGTCCCAAATTTAATTCAAACGGTAATATTAGCGTTTCCATTTTTTTATTTTTTTTATTTTTTAACTTAACACTCTTTTTTTACACACTATAAATACTATATCATATAAATTATTTTTCTCACACAACTCTTGACAAAAAAAACTACCAATACTCTCAATATCTCTATATAAAAAACATGTCGCAAAATTCAAACGAATGCTAGTATTTCACGAACCTTCTCGCCTCAAACCCACAACAATACGGGGGTTCGTCAAACCCGTCTACCCCCTCGTCACAAAATTTTAGCTCCTCGTCGCCACAAATTCCTCCATATGGGACGCAATTGCCTCCCCAAGCAATTTACCAAAACCAACAATTTGCGTTTCAAGGATTCGCAACTTACCCCCAACAACGATTTTCTCAATCTCAACCACAGTTTTATAACCCATCGCAACCTTCAACATTTACTCAATCTCAACCACAACAACCAGATTCTCAAATCAAAGTACCTCAACCCCGTGAACCGTCCAAATCGCGAGGAAAAAAACGATGGCCAAAAAATTTTAAAAAAAAAATCGTGAATTTGGACGCGGACGATGATGATGACCTTGAGGAGGTGGTGGGTGGGAAGAGAAACTGGTTCAAGGAAGAAGAGAAGCTGCTTGCGAAAATTTGGATAGAAATTTTTCAAGACAAAGATATCGGAAATGACCGTTCCGATGAATTCTTTTGGAACCAGATTTTGGATATGTTCAACGATCAATCTGGCCGTGAGCGACGTACCAAAAATATGCTCACCGGTAAATGGACACGGGTTAACGGTGATTGTCAAAAATTCAACGCTGTCTACAAACATTTGCAGCGTAGAAGCGGTGAAAATGACAACGATCACCTCGAGAATGTGAAGGAAAATTTTGAACAGCTCTTTTGCGGGAAAAAGTTCACATATGTTCACGTGTGGGATATTTTGAAAAAGTACCCCAAATGGGATGCGGAGGATCCGATTGACATTTCATGTCTCGAGGATATTTTTGGTCCTGACAGACGTCCTCGTCCCGAAGGCGCCTACAAAGCGCGAGCTTCAAAGAAACAAAAGTCGACTTCAACGTCGAGCGCGGTGAGCTCCGGTGGGAGTCAAACGAGTACTTTTTGGGGACAATTATCCAAAAAATATTCGCAAAAAGCCGACGTTCAAATGACCGCGTACGAGGCGAGGAAGGAGAAGGAAGTAAAGTCGTTAGAGATGAAGGAGATGAAGTTTCTGATGATAGATCCCGACATAACCACACCGGCCAAAGCCGCTATCATTCGCAAGAGGCAAAGAAGAAATATCAAGATGTCGAGTAAAATGTTTAAGTTTAATATGTGTTGTATCGTTATTTTAAGTCCCGTATCGTTAGTTTATGTTTCGTATGTGTTTAAATTTGATGTATTGTATTTTTATTTTTATGAAATAAATTTAGTTTATTTGGATATTTGAATAAAAAGAATAAAAATAAATAGTGGTGAGACCCAAATGAGTTAGTTGTGGTATGTTATGATAAGGAGGGTTGTTAAATGGAGGTATGTCATGGTGACGTGGTACCCCGTAAGACCCAAATGAGTAGTTTTGGTTGCCCATAAAACCTGGTGCTCTAAGTTTCACATTTCGATCAATCAATCCAACAAAATTTTTTGTTTGGGTCAACAGTATCTTAAACCCCAAGGGTGTTTTTTAACATTTCTGTACGTTCGAAACAGATGACAAATAGATAAAAATCTTACTCCTTTCGTCTCAAAATTATAGTCCATATTGTTGGGAATTAAATGTTCTGATGATTAGTACTGCTGGTTCATAAAGGAAAATACTCTAAGTGTCGCAAGAATACTACTGCTAGTGTATTCAATACTACTGTTGGAGTGTCTCATACTACTGCTGAATGGATAAGTGTCGCGTATACTACTGCTGAATGGATAAGTGTCGCGTATACTACTGCTTGATGGATAAGTATGAAAAAGATATTTTGTGTATAAAAGTCAAATATATACGGTAGATAATATCTTAGATAAGTATTCAGTCAACAAGTTGAATACACAGAACAAGTTATATCTTAGCTACTGACACACATAACTAGCAGTAATTGACAAGACTTATCCATATTGTAAAGATCTCCTTTGTTCTATAAAAAGGAGATCTTAGCCTAGATATTAGGTGTGCATGTGCTTAGAAAATATATATCTGTTAAGAACAAGAAGAAACACAAATATAGCAATCATTCATCAGTCATAGAAACATAGAGATTCAAGGTTTTGTAACCCTAGTGATAGTGAAGATCACTCGTATTATTTTCAATAATATTGAATCGTTTGGTGTTATACTTTCTGTGTTCATTCTCCAATAACAAGCATCATTGTTCCATTTCCATAACCAATATCCTTCTAAGTGTGGTTAAGTAGATTCCGCATACTTAATCATATTCATTCAAAGTATCATATACACACATTATAAAGGACTAACATCCTCAGAGTGTATTATCAAACAATCCTAACAAGTGGTATCAGAGCAAGGCTGATATCTTTGATTTAGAAGAAGAAATGGACATGGAGACATCTCAAACGAATGTTGCTGCTAAGTTGCCAATGCTCAAGCAGAATGAGTTTGATATGTGGAGGTTAAGAATAGAACAGTATTTCCAAGTGCAAGACTATACACTTTGGGAAATTATTGAAGAAGGAAACTCCTTCAAGCATATAACTTCTACAACAAAAATTGATGATAAGATAGTGACAACTGTGCAGATCAACCTAACAACTGGAGAATATAGGGTAAAGAAGAAGAATGACCTCATGTAACACCCCCATTTTCGGATTACGCAGCGGAATATAAGCTTGGGGTGCTACTTCATGGTTCACAGTCATGGAAATAGAAAACGACTCGAAAAGAGGCGTTTTTAAATAAAAATTGTTATCATTCATTTATTTAATATCAGAGTACATAATATAGGTCCCATAGGGAGGTTCAGAAATACATAATCAAAGTTACATTTATTTATTGAATGATAACAAAGTGGACACTCTTGTAAAAAGAAAGTCCACAGCCACTTCGTGCCATCGTCAAACTTCTAGATACCTGAGATAAACATGCTTAAAAAGTCAACACAAAGGTTGAGTGAATCTATAGCGTTTAACGTTTAAATAATCGATTTTAACACAAGCTAAATAAGAGAAATCAGTTATATTATATTCAACAATATTGCACTAAACCTCATGACACGCAATGCGTTAACAGTTTCCAGGTTCCACAAACATGATTGAAATGAGAGTGGTCTCGCCCCCGAGTTAAAGATATCAAATATAATGCATCTGCCTAACCGGCTACCACGAAGATATCCATCCGATTAGAACAAATGGGTCGTCAGGCCAATAGATCTATTCATATATTCGCGCTCACCCAGCAGGTGACTAATGGTGCATGATATGAGGGTCTTTTTAAATAAATAATTCAATCTCAATAATAACGAACAGTTAGCCTAGTGCAATAACAATCAGGAAAATACTTGTGTTCGATTTAATAGCATGTATCTCCCCACATATTTGGAAAACACGTAAGTAAGAAAAGTGGGACTATAAACTCACCTGAACAATCTGGATGGGAAACAAAAGGAAATACAGTTGATAAACGTCTCCGGCTTGCAACCTAGGTTGGTATATCAAGTTCTCAGTAATCATTTTCGAATATAAGTTTTATTTTCCCGTTTTACGTTTTCAGTTTCGTTATTTAAATTTCTAATATTTATAATAATAATATTAATAATAATAATATTAATAATATTTATTAATAATATTATTAAATTAAGTTTAGGGTTTTAAGTATATTTTCCTTTTAATCCTTTAAGTATCTAGGGTTGGCGAGTTCTACCCTTACTTTATGAAAATGACAATTTGTATCCTTGAACTTTTAAAAATATACAAAATTTATCCTTGAACTTTAGTTGATTGACACTCTATACTTTTATGTTTCAAAATGGGCAACTTTTACCCCTTAGGGACTTCTCGATTACACAACAAGTCTATTTTAGTAAGTTATTTAAAATCTGACAATTTCAGTCCCTATGTCTCACTTAATTCCCACTCGACATCCTTGTTCCAAAACATTTTATTTCGGGTGTTTTAAGCCATGATCTTTTACATACCCTTTTCCTAAGTGTTCTTAACTGTTTTAAAAGTACTCTTGTAAAATATTGAAGCTTGATTCGAACCCACGAATTAGCAATTCGAACAGAACCTACACGACCTAGGTTTTACTCGACAGAAAATACACCCAACTTTATACGCCTGGTTCTCTTTCATTTCTTAATGAAATTTCGTGATTCTTTTTCCTACAATTAGCCCTTTCAAAGTACTTCAAGTATGTCGAAAATCAGAATTTATAGATTACGTTTAATAGGGTAAAACAACGACCAAAACAGCAGGTCTGCTGTTGGTCGACTGAAACAAAAAGAAAAAGAAAACGCCTATATTTCTATATCCGATTTTTAGACACCATGTTTATATGATTTGGTTAGTTATTATAACATGTTTTAAGCATCTCTAAACTACTTTTAATAATCTAGATCCTATAGAACATTATTTCGAATTTTAGCTTATATGTAAACTCGATAGAACCAATTTTTTTTAAACAAGTAGTGTTTTAATTCTTTCTGGGTTATAAGACATGTTTTAAACTTCATTTGAACATATTTTATCTATATGAAATCAAGTAAAAAGGGCTGGGACATACCTTTCTTGGAATGGTCGACTAGGGTTATGTTGGGTGAGTTATGGTTCGAGCTTGGTTCCTACTGGACTTGGCTTGCTCCTACTGCTTCTCTAGGCTTGGTTTAGCTTATGTGGGACTAAGGGATCATTGGTGTGAAAGGGTTATGACTGTTTATGGTAGTTCGAGTAGTGGTGATGGCTCTAGGGTTTCATATGTGTTGCTATTTATAGAGGACTTAAACTAGGGTTTCCTGGGACTTCTAGGGTTCTGTGGGGTCATGTAAGATGAGGTGTATGGCTGTGGTTGGTTCCATGTGGAGAGGAGGGGGAAAGGTGAGGTGTATGGTTCTCCTTCACACAAGTGGTCCTTAATCTAGAAGAAGGATGATGTGGTTAATTTAGGTTTACACATGTGGTGTTTTAGGGTTTAGAAAAATCTAGGGTTTAGTTTGTTTAGTGTGGAAATCGAACTAGGTAGGGTAACTAGAAAGGATTAGGCTCGTTGGGTGCAATAGGAGGTAGTACCTAGGGCTTAGTTGGGTAGTACACTAGGGTTTTAGGCATAGTTAGGGTTTCTAGGTTTAGAACTTCTTTGAAAATGATTTTTAGAATTTTAGTATGGATTTTAATATATATCGATTTTACATATATATGTAAGAAAATGATTTTGTGCTTTGGAAGGTTGTACTTTAGGCTTAGAAGACTTGTACTAGGGTTAGGAAAATAAGAAAAATATAATTTTAATTATTTCCTAATTTTATGTAATTTTTATATAATTTTTATTAAGCTTTTTATACCTTTTAATGAGTTTTCAAGTTTTTGCGCATAAATGAGTTGTACATTATGTTTATGAAGTTGTACATATATAAAATAAATAAATAAATTATTTTTATAATTTATTATATGAAACTATTACAAATAAATGTTATTTAAATAATTATTTCTAATGTTTTTATAAAGTTTTTAAGTTATTAAATTTTCATGCTTAAAGGACTTGTACTTTGACTTAATATATTAGTACATAATATTTTTATAAAAATATTAACTAGGGTTTACAAATAAAATAATAGTTTCTAAGAAATTAGGGTTTTACCGGAAGTTATAGTGAAATTAGGGTTTTTGTGCTTTAGTGACTTGTACATAATTTAAATAATTTATATGTTGCTATTTTTATAGTTTCGTTATCTTCACATGTTAATATGGTGGTTTAGTGTTTTATAAGATTCTTATTAAATAAGAAACATTAAATTTTAAATGTACATTAGCGAAATAACGTAAAGTGGTAAGTGGAATCTCATAACATTTTAGATTAATGATGTTTTCATATATAAATGCTAAATCAATTAAGGTTAGGTTGCAAGCAGGGTTTTTCAGTGATGTGATCTTCGTCACATAGGATAATGATTACAGTCAAGAAAGAAAGGAAAAAAAAATTCTACGTGGAAAAAGTTAAGTATTAGAAACTTATATATATATAGGGAAATCTTACAGTGGTTACATTATCCCCCCGTTGAAGGGAATCTCGTCCCGAGATTCAGTCAGTGTTGGTTGAGGAATTAGGGAAAAGATGCGGATACTTGACTCGGATTTGATCTTCTCGTTCCCAGGTAAATTCTGGTCCTCTCTTGGAGTTCCATCTAACCTTTACAATAGGAACGCGACTTCGCTTCAATCGTTTGATCTCTCTATCCATAATCTCCACAGGTTCTTCCACAAAATTGAGCTTATCATTGAGACGAAGCTCTTTCATGGGAATCACGAGTGTTTCATCTGATAGACACTTCTTTAAGTTCGAGACGTGAAAGATAGGATGTATTCTACTAAGTTCTACGGGAAGTTCAAGTCGGTAAGCTACTGGACCGATTTTCTCCAAAATCTTAAATGGCCCAATATATCGAGGATTCAACTTTCCTCTTTTTCCGAACCTAACTATTCCCTTCCATGGTGATACCTTTAACATAACTCTGTCTCCTATTTCAAACTCCATAAGCTTTCGTCTAGTATCTGTGTAACTTTTCTGTCTATCTCGGGCTGCTTGCAAATGCTGTCGAATTTGCAAAATTTTGTTGGTGGTTTCTTGTATTAACTCGGGCCCAGTAAGTTGATATTCCCCGACTTCTGCCCAGCATACAGATGATCGGCACTTTCTTCCATAAAGTGCTTCAAATGGTGCTGCTTTAATGCTTGCATGGTAACTATTGTTGTATGAGAATTCTGCCAAAGGCAAATGTCTATCCCATCCTTTTCCAAAGTCTATTACACATGCTCTAAGCATATCTTCCAGCGTTTGAATAGTCCTCTCACTCTGTCCGTCAGTTTGTGGATGATAAGCCGTACTCATATCTAAATTTGTACCCAAAGCTTTCTGAAGCTTTTCCCAAAATCGAGATGTGAAACGAGAATCACGATCCGAAATAATAGAGATGGGTACCCCATGTCGTGAGATTACCTCCTTTAGATATAGTTTGGCTAAATCTTCTACTTCATCAGTTTCTTTGATTGGTAAAAAGTGAGCGGATTTTGTAAGACGATCAACTATGACCCAAATAGTGTCATATCCACTAGACGTCCTAGGCAATTTGGTGATAAAATCCATTGTTATTCGCTCCCATTTCCATTCAGGAATCTCAGGTTGAGTCAATAGACCGGATGGCCTTTGATGCTCTGCTTTAACTCGTGCACAAGTCAAACATTTGCTGACATACTCAGCTATATCAGCTTTCATGTTTGGCCACCAGTAAAGTTTCTTGAGATCCTGGTACATCTTTTCAGATCCCGGATGGATAGAATATTTGGATTTATGTGATTCATGCATAATCACATTTCTTAAATCACCAAAGAGCGGTAACCAACTCCGATTCTTTATACAACGAATCCCGTTAGGGCGGATTTCAAATACTTTGTCCATACCTCTCAAATTCTCAGCCTGCACATTTTCTTCCTTTATTGCTTCGGCTTGCGCATTGAGAATTTGGGATGGTAAATCCAAATTAATGGTCATTACTAAAGCTCTAACTCGAAGAGGCTTACTTCGTTCCTTCCTGCTTAGCGCATCTGCTACAACGTTGGCTTTTCCAGGATGATACTGAATTTCACAGTCGTAGTCGCTTAATAACTCCAACCATCGGCGTTGTCTCATATTCAATTCCTTCTGGTTGAGAATATGCTGAAGGCTCTTATGATCTGTATACACAACACATTTTGTACCATACAGATAATGTCTCCAGATTTTAAGAGCAAATACAACTGCTCCTAGTTCAAGATCATGAGTAGTATAATTTTTCTCATGAGACTTGAGTTGTCTAGAGGCATAAGCAATCACTTTATTTCTCTGCATCAACACCGCTCCTAAACCTTGGTGTGATGCGTCACAATACACAACAAAATCCTCACTTCCTTCTGGTAAAGCTAAAATTGGAGCTTCACAAAGCTTTTGCTTTAATAGCTGGAAAGCTTTCTCTTGATTTTCTCCCCATACATATTTCTTACCTTTTTGAGTTAATTCCGTTAAAGATTTGGCAATCTTTGAGAATCCCTCAATGAATCTCCGGTAATAACCAGCGAGTCCTAAAAATTGTCGCACTTCCGTAGGAGTCGTTGGTATTGGCCAATTCTTAACTGCTTCTATTTTGGATGGATCTACGTGGATTCCATGGCGATCAACCACATGTCCAAGAAACTGCACGGTATGAATCCAAAAATCACATTTGGAAAATTTAGCGTACAGTTGTTCCCTCTTGAGTAGTTCCAAAATAGTCTTCAAATGCTCTGCATGTTCTTCTTCACTCCGAGAATAGATAAGAATATCATCAATGAACACGATCACAAATTTATCCAAATAGGGTCTGCATATACGATTCATGAGATCCATGAATATAGCTGGTGCATTGGTCATCCCAAATGGCATTACTTGAAACTCATAGTGACCGTATCTTGTTCTAAAAGCGGTTTTAGGAATATCCTCTTCCTTAACACGCAGTTGATGATATCCGGATCTTAGGTCGATTTTTGAGTAAATGCTAGATCCTTGTAGTTGATCGAACAAATCATCGATCCTTGGTAATGGATATCGATTCTTTACCGTAAGTTTATTCAACTCTCGGTAATCAATACACATTCTAAGAGTTCCGTCCTTCTTTTTAACAAATAAGACAGGTGCTCCCCAAGGCGATGAACTAGGTCGAATAAAACCTTTATCCAATAACTCCTGCAGTTGATTGGATAATTCTTGCATTTCTGATGGCGCTAAACGGTATGGAGCTCGTGCTACTGGTGCGGCTCCTGGTACTAAGTCAATCTGGAATTCTACCTGACGAACAGGTGGTAATCCAGGTAGCTCTTCAGGAAATACTTCCGGAAAATCTCGTACTACAGGTACATCTTCCAATCGTCTTTCATCCGTTTTCTTCTCAGTTACATGGGCTAAAAATGCTGGACATCCTCGGTTGATATATTTCATGGTTTTGATGCAAGATATTATGCTTAACTTGGTTTTACTTTGACTACCTCGAATAATCAAAGTCTCATTCTCAAAAGGAATGTGAACCACTTTCTCGTTACATAATATCTTGGCGTGATGTTTGGATAACCAGTCCATGCCAACGATTACGTCAAAGCTTCCTAATTCGATAGGCATAAGGTCGATGTCGAAAGGCTGATTTAATAGGGTTAAGGTACAACCTTGGATTACAGAATTTGTGCCTACTAATTTTCCATTAGCTAGCTCAATTTCATACGTTTGGGTTAAGGCAGTGGAATTGAGTTTAAGTAAAGAAGCGAAAGTAAGAGATATAAAACTTTTATCAGCACCGGTATCAAATAATACTCTAGCTAAATGCTGATTGAGAGGAAACGTACCCGTGACTATGTCCGGGTTCTGCTGCTCATTACCATCACCCAACACATACACTCGTCCGCGGGCACCATTATTTGGATTAACATTCATCTTCGGGCACTGATTTTTGTAATGTCCTTTTTCTCCACATCCGTGGCACGTCACGATCACTGGCTGCAGATTTGCTCCCGTTGCCTTACAGTCTTTGGTCTGGTGTCCTATCTTCTGACACTTTATGCACTTAACAGTACATGGACCAAAGTGATGTAGCAAGCATCGACTGCATTGTGGTTTTGTACCAATATACCCACTCTTCTCAGCAGAAGGGGTAGTATAGGCTTTGGCTGCTTCTTGTCGTCGGTTTTGCTGATGATGGTATTGGTTACGGTTTTGGTGGTAATGGTTTTGGTTGTTGCGGTTGTTGTTGTTGTGGGAACGGTAGTCGAAATGATGGGAATTCCTTTTATCATCAAACTTTCGTTTGAGATCATTGTTTCCCTGAACTGAATTTCGCTTAATTTCTCTATCCATCAGTTTCTGAGCTGTAGTCATTGCTTCTTCCAATGATTGAGGCTTTGAAACAGTAACATCCCCTTCGATGCTTCGAGGCAATCCTTCAACATATTTCTCCAGCAACTTCTCAAGATCAGGCACCATATTAGGACATAGGAGAGCAAGCTCCTGAAACCTTCTATTGTATGCCTTGACATCTGTTCCTTTCACTACTAGCTGGTGAAATTCATCCTCCAATTTCTTGATTTCAGTACGAGGGCAATATTTGCTTAACATCCTCTTCTTGAGATCATCCCAGGTGAGTTGATGAGCTGCTTCTACTCCCATTGTTCGGGAAGTAGCAGACCACCATGACAAAGCATCATCTAACAAAGTTCCTGTTGCGAAGGCAACTTTGCAATCATCAGAACACCCACTCCTTACAAAGACCACTTCCATACGTTCAAACCATCGAGCTAATGCTGTAACTCCTTCAGTTCCCTTGAAGAAAGTTGGTTGGCAGTTCATAAAGTCTTTGTAAGTACACTTGCGAGCATTGACTGACTCATTATCTCCATTGGGTCGGCTTGAGCTTCCAGTACGAGCCATCTCTGCTGCTTGAGTTTCAAGAGCTGCAGCGACACTGTCTGCAACAAGCTTTCGAATAGCAGCTTGCGACATGGTTGGTTCTGGGGATTTGCGAGACATATCTCTATCACCACATGAAAACATATGTGTATTTAGATTTATATCATTCACAGCAAAATATCTAAACCATATATAGCCATAAATAACTCGTTATCTTGTTATACATAACAAAATTGATACAAGTGTCACATTTAGGCTACATATCTTATGGTTGATATAATAGTACAAAAGCTGTTTTGATACAAACTACATATTAGTGCCATGTCTATACTATATTTTCCAAAATTTAGACGTAGCACTCAAAAGATAATATATATATATATATATATATATATATATATATATATATATATATATATAATGGTTAGGTCTACTGTCCTCCAGACGTTCCCTTGAGTTGACTGCCGAGTCCGGCTATCATACTAATGAGAACCTTCATATTCTCCTGGTACATCATCTGCATTTCTGCGATCGTCATTTCTAAAGTTGCGATCCGATTTTGTGCTGTCGCCAATTCCTCATTCTTTTTGATCATTTCTTCTATTATCTTCAGTTCATTTTCATAGACAATGGGTATCTCATGTTTAATCTCCTCGTAACGCTTTTCAGATTCTTCGCGGTTCTCATTCATCTTCTGCTTTATCACCTCCTGATCTGTCATCATATCTTCTATTCTGTATTCAATACCTTCAATGCGCTCCAGCGGAAGTTCGTCGAGATGTCCCAATGCAGTCTCAATCTGCTCCTCTTGGCGCTCTAGCCGTGATAGAAGAGTAGAGACAGACGGCTGACGCTCCTGTGCCGCTTGAGAACTTTCTCCTATCTCGAAAACTCGTGGAGGGGTAGAGATATCAGGAGTAGGAGATCGAGGCATGGCATTATATCGTGCAATAATAGCTTGGACCTCATCACTCAATTCAAATGGTACAGATGAAGGTGTGAAGTTGGTAGATGATGGCGGTGGCGGAGGTAAAGACGTTGGGACTACAAGTTCAAAATTAGGTAGCATATATGGATATGGACGAGGTAAAGGCGAGGAAAATACTGGGAGAGTTCTCATCCGTGCGGTTCTCCGAGTTCTCTCTAGAGGTCTCTCCAAAACTGAAGTAGGATCTGGCTCAGAGGATTCTCCTTCTGCAATCATATGAGCTCTTTCTCTGACTTGCACATAAGGATCCTCAGAATTTGGCACAACATCTGTCATCAAGGTATCTTCCGATGATTCCTCTATAGGGTCTGATTCCGAATCATGCCCAAAAGCTGAGGGAATTTCGGGTACCACCATGACATCCTCTGCTGAATCCAACTCTATTACTTGTCTGGGTTGTGGTGTGACGTCTGGTACAATTGCGATATTTTCGATTTCCGCGTTTGACATAGTTAATAGAATGAAGAGGGAATTTTATAGCTCTGTAACCACCCAAAATTTATAAATATTCCACTATATAATTAAATAATAAGTAATAATTCATATATAAATAATATTTCAATATCGTCGTGGCACGAAGGATTCTGGCTGCGTTTTTGTAAAAACCGGTTATAGTCCAATGTTTGATAACATTTGGTTCTCTATAACCACAAGCTCTGATACCAATCTGTAACACCCCCATTTTCGGATTACGCAGCGGAATATAAGCTTGGGGTGCTACTTCATGGTTCACAGTCATGGAAATAGAAAACGACTCGAAAAGAGACGTTTTTAAATAAAAATTGTTATCATTCATTTATTTAATATCAGAGTACATAATATAGGTCCCATAGGGAGGTTCAGAAATACATAATCAAAGTTACATTTATTTATTGAATGATAACAAAGTGGACACTCTTGTAAAAAGAAAGTCCACAGCCACTTCGTGCCATCGTCAAACTTCTAGATACCTGAGATAAACATGCTTAAAAAGTCAACACAAAGGTTGAGTGAATCTATAGCGTTTAACGTTTAAATAATCGATTTGAACACAAGCTAAATAAGAGAAATCAGTTATATTATATTCAACAATATTGCACTAAACCTCATGACACGCAATGCGTTAACAGTTTCCAGGTTCCACAAACATGATTGAAATGAGAGTGGTCTCGCCCCCGAGTTAAAGATATCAAATAGAATGCATCTGCCTAACCGGCTACCACGAAGATATCCATCCGATTAGAACAAATGGGTCGTCAGGCCAATAGATCTATTCATATATTCGCGCTCACCCAGCAGGTGACTAATGGTGCATGATATGAGGGTCTTTTTAAATAAATAATTCAATCTCAATAATAACGAACAGTTAGCCTAGTGCAATAACAATCAGGAAAATACTTGTGTTCGATTTAATAGCATGTATCTCCCCACATATTTGGAAAACACGTAAGTAAGAAAAGTGGGACTATAAACTCACCTGAACAATCTGGATGGGAAACAAAAGGAAATACAGTTGATAAACGTCTCCGGCTTGCAACCTAGGTTGGTATATCAAGTTCTCAGTAATCATTTTCGAATATAAGTTTTATTTTCCCGTTTTACGTTTTCAGTTTCGTTATTTAAATTTCTAATATTTATAATAATAATATTAATAATAATAATATTAATAATATTTATTAATAATATTATTAAATTAAGTTTAGGGTTTTAAGTATATTTTCCTTTTAATCCTTTAAGTATCTAGGGTTGGCGAGTTCTACCCTTACTTTATGAAAATGACAATTTGTATCCTTGAACTTTTAAAAATATACAAAATTTATCCTTGAACTTTAGTTGATTGACACTCTATACTTTTATGTTTCAAAATGGGCAACTTTTACCCCTTAGGGACTTCTCGATTACACAACAAGTCTATTTTAGTAAGTTATTTAAAATCTGACAATTTCAGTCCCTATGTCTCACTTAATTCCCACTCGACATCCTTGTTCCAAAACATTTTATTTCGGGTGTTTTAAGCCATGATCTTTTACATACCCTTTTCCTAAGTGTTCTTAACTGTTTTAAAAGTACTCTTGTAAAATATTGAAGCTTGATTCGAACCCACGAATTAGCAATTCGAACAGAACCTACACGACCTAGGTTTTACTCGACAGAAAATACACCCAACTTTATACGCCTGGTTCTCTTTCATTTCTTAATGAAATTTCGTGATTCTTTTTCCTACAATTAGCCCTTTCAAAGTACTTCAAGTATGTCGAAAATCAGAATTTATAGATTACGTTTAATAGGGTAAAACAACGACCAAAACAGCAGGTCTGCTGTTGGTCGACTGAAACAAAAAGAAAAAGAAAACGCCTATATTTCTATATCCGATTTTTAGACACCATGTTTATATGATTTGGTTAGTTATTATAACATGTTTTAAGCATCTCTAAACTACTTTTAATAATCTAGATCCTATAGAACATTATTTCGAATTTTAGCTTATATGTAAACTCGATAGAACCAATTTTTTTAAACAAGTAGTGTTTTAATTCTTTCTGGGTTATAAGACATGTTTTAAACTTCATTTGAACATATTTTATCTATATGAAATCAAGTAAAAAGGGCTGGGACATACCTTTCTTGGAATGGTCGACTAGGGTTATGTTGGGTGAGTTATGGTTCGAGCTTGGTTCCTACTGGACTTGGCTTGCTCCTACTGCTTCTCTAGGCTTGGTTTAGCTTATGTGGGACTAAGGGATCATTGGTGTGAAAGGGTTATGGCTGTTTATGGTAGTTCGAGTAGTGGTGATGGCTCTAGGGTTTCATATGTGTTGCTATTTATAGAGGACTTAAACTAGGGTTTCCTGGGACTTCTAGGGTTCTGTGGGGTCATGTAAGATGAGGTGTATGGCTGTGGTTGGTTCCATGTGGAGAGGAGGGGGAAAGGTGAGGTGTATGGTTCTCCTTCACACAAGTGGTCCTTAATCTAGAAGAAGGATGATGTGGTTAATTTAGGTTTACACATGTGGTGTTTTAGGGTTTAGAAAAATCTAGGGTTTAGTTTGTTTAGTGTGGAAATCGAACTAGGTAGGGTAACTAGAAAGGATTAGGCTCGTTGGGTGCAATAGGAGGTAGTACCTAGGGCTTAGTTGGGTAGTACACTAGGGTTTTAGGCATAGTTAGGGTTTCTAGGTTTAGAACTTCTTTGAAAATGATTTTTAGAATTTTAGTATGGATTTTAATATATATCGATTTTACATATATATGTAAGAAAATGATTTTGTGCTTTGGAAGGTTGTACTTTAGGCTTAGAAGACTTGTACTAGGGTTAGGAAAATAAGAAAAATATAATTTTAATTATTTCCTAATTTTATGTAATTTTTATATAATTTTTATTAAGCTTTTTATACCTTTTAATGAGTTTTCAAGTTTTTGTGCATAAATGAGTTGTACATTATGTTTATGAAGTTGTACATATATAAAATAAATAAATAAATTATTTTTATAATTTATTATATGAAACTATTACAAATAAATGTTGCTTAAATAATTATTTCTAATGTTTTTATAAAGTTTTTAAGTTATTAAATTTTCATGCTTAAAGGACTTGTACTTTGACTTAATATATTAGTACATAATATTTTTATAAAAATATTAACTAGGGTTTACAAATAAAATAATAGTTTCTAAGAAATTAGGGTTTTACCGGAAGTTATAGTGAAATTAGGGTTTTTGTGCTTTAGTGACTTGTACATAATTTAAATAATTTATATGTTGCTATTTTTATAGTTTCGTTATCTTCACATGTTAATATGGTGGTTTAGTGTTTTATAAGATTCTTATTAAATAAGAAACATTAAATTTTAAATGTACATTAGCGAAATAACGTAAAGTGGTAAGTGGAATCTCATAACATTTTAGATTAATGATGTTTTCATATATAAATGCTAAATCAATTAAGGTTAGGTTGCAAGCAGGGTTTTCAGTGATGTGATCTTCGTCACATAGGATAATGATTACAGTCAAGAAAGAAAGGAAAAAAAAATTTTACGTGGAAAAAGTTAAGTATTAGAAACTTATATATATATAAGGAAATCTTACAGTGGTTACATCTCAGGGCCAGAAGTATTCTGATGATGACCATTCCAAATGATCAACTTTTGAATTTCAGCAAGTTCAAGGATGCCAAGACATTGTTTGAGGCCATTGTTGCTAGATATGGTGGGAATGAAGCCACCAAGAAGACCCATAAGACTCTTCTCAAGCAGAACTTTGAAAACTTCTCTTCAACAAGCAATGAATCATTAGACCACATGTTTAACAGGCTTCAGAAGATTGTGAGCCAACTTGCTATTCTTGGGGTGGATATACCTCAATAAGATCTAAACTCCAAATTTCTGAGAAGCTTACCTGAAGAGTGGGCTATGCATGTTGTTGTCTGGAAGAACAAGCCAGACATTGACACCATGAACCTAATGGACTTGTATAGCAACTTCAAAATTGTGGAACAAGATGTAAAGAAGACTGGAGGATCTAGTTCAAGCACTGTGAATGCCTTTGTGTCATCTCCTAGTAACTCAAATCCAGTTGAAGATGTGAAGGTTGATGTGGGAGTTAGTACTGCTAGTTCATCAATCAGTACTATTGGTATTCTGGATGAGAAAACTTGTTATGCCTTCCTAACAAGCCAGAATGATGGGTTTATGCTTACTCATGAAGACCTCCAGGAAATCAATGATGATGATTTAGAGGAGATGGACCTTAAATGGAAAATTTCTCTTCTTAGCATGAGGGCTAAGAAATTCTATCAAAGAACAGGGAAGAAAATCACTATCAGCAGCAATGATATTGCTGGTTTTGATAAATCAAAGATAGAATACTACAACTGCCACATGATGGGGCACTTCTCAAGGGAATGTAGAATACCAAGGCATCAAGATGGCAAGAGCAAAGGTTTTGGAAGCAAGTCCAAGGCTGTGGAGACCACTGAGCCAAATTCAAAAGCTATGGGAGATATTGATGGATTAGGATTTGATTGGAGTTTCATGGCAGATGAAGAAGAAGCTTCTACTCAGATGGCACTCATGGCCTTCTCTACTGAGGTACAATCTGATAAAGTTTGTTCAAATACTTGCTCTGCTCTTAAAGAACTAGAAACTTTAAGAAAACATTATGATGAACTAAGGATAGAACTAAACAAAACTCATCTTAATTTATCAGATCATAAGAGAGGTTTAGCTACCCTAGAGGAGCAGATCATACACTATAAGAACAATGAATTTGCTTTTTCTGATGACAAAGCTCTACTTAAAAGGGACATATTTTTTAAAGATGTTGAAATTAGCTTTTTAAGAACTGAGTATGCTAGACTTAAAAAGGAAAAAGAAAACATTCAATTAAGTGTAGAAACATTAGACTATGCCTCTAAAGGTGTGAACAAAATAATTGAATGTCAAGTGATCAACAAAGCCAAATCTGGATTAGTATATAAGAATGTCCCACCTCCTTACAGAGGAATCCCTGCACCTCCAGGGATAGACCTAGAACACACAGGCTTGTCTGAATTACAACAACCTAAATTATAATATGGTGCTAAGCCAAAAGAAGATATAGTTGTTGATAAACCTATAAAAGTAAGTGAGAGTTCAAGTGATACTTCACTTCCTGAGGACAAGGTGTCCTCTGGTAGAAAATCAGATGGTCCAATCATTGAGGACTGGACATCTGATGATGATGAGGAAGATCAGGTTGTGGTTAAACCTGATGTTATTAAGGTAAAAGGAACAAGTGTTCCTAAAGTGGTCAAAAATCATACTGTTAGGCATAAAACAAATGTTACACATGTTAGGCAACCAGTAAGATATTGTGAACAATATAGAACCACAAACAAGCCTAAAGGTAACCAAAGAAATTGGAATGACCTCAAGTCTCACCAACTAGGTGATGACTTTGACTTATATAACAAAGCTTGTTTCGTTTGTAGAAATTTTGACCATCTTGCAGCATTCTGCAACCAAAGGGTAACTGGGTATTCAAACCATAGGGTGAATCTAGAATGGCCTAAATCTCACTCTAATTTTGCTAGAATGACACCCAGAGCAAGTTTCTTAAAGTCTGGCCCAAAACAAATTTCTACTGCTAGACAAGCAGTTACTACTGCCAGACCATTTAACTCTGTTTACCCAAAACCATCAGCTAAAGGTGCAAAAACAACTTACAAACATGCACCAATAACTGCTAAAAGCCTTTTCTAACAAGAGCAGTGGTTCAAAAACAAATTTGGATGCCAAAGGGTACTGGCAACATTAAATATACTGCTAGGGAAAAGAGGGCTAATGTTGTTAAGGCCTCAGCATGTTGGATTTGAAGACCTCTTAAATCCGATGGTGCATCAACTGTTCTCAAAAGATTTAATTACATTGATGCACGAGGCAAACTCAAGTCAGTAATGGCTTGGGTTCCCCAAGGAAACTAATTTCCTTATTTATGTGCAGGGTCATTCACAAACAGATGATGAAGATCAAGGATATTCAGATAGTGGGTGTTCCAGGCACATGACAGGCAACATGTCTTATCTTTCAGACTTTCAATCATTGGATGGAGGATATGTTACCTTTGGTGGAGGAATAGGAGGAAGAATTACTGGTAAAGGTACTCTTAAAACTGGTAAATTGGATTTTGAAGATGTGTACTATGTGCAAGAGCTTAAGTATAACCTGTTTAGTGTCTCACAAATGTGTGACAAAAAGAACAAGGTTCTTTTTACTGACACTGAATGTCTTGTGCTTTCTTCTGATTTTAAGCTACCTGATGAAAGTCAAGTATTGATCAAAATTTCAAGAAAGGGCAACATGTACAGTGTTGATATGAAGAAAATTGTTCCTAAAGAGGCCCTTACTTGTCTTGTTGCAAAGGCCACATTGGATGAATCTATGAAATGGCATAGGAGGCTTGGTCACATTAATTTCAAAACCATAAATAAAATTGTCAAAAATGGTTTGGTAAGAGGCTTGCCTCAGAAAAGATTTGAAAATGACCAAACATGTGTTGCTTGTCTCAAAGGCAAACAACATAAAGCCACTTGTAAGCCCAAGATTTTTAACTCTATTGATCAATCATTGTTTATGCTTCATATGGACTTATTTGGACCTACTTCTGTGAGTAGTATTAAGCATAAGAGATTTTATCTTGTTATTACTGATGACTATAGCAGGTTTACATAGGTTTTCTTTTTAGGTTCTAAGGATGAGACACCTAGCATTCTTAAGACATGCATTACAGAGATAGAAAACTTAGGTGGTGTTTGTTTTCCTGTAAAATGTCTGAATACCTCTGATATCTGATTCGGTCAGAGGTATTCAGACATCAGACCGTTTGTTTTTTTTTTCAGATTTAGATCTGAAAATCTCTGTAAAACCTCTAATTCGGTCAGACATTTGCAATCGTCTGAAAATCTCTGAAAAACTCATCTTCGCCAGCCACCAGCCACCACCACCCATCTTCGCCGGAAAAACAAACACAACCCATCTCGCTCGCCGGAAAAACAAACACAACCCTTCTTGAGATTAACTTCAATCACATAATCTAACACACACTCATCCCAAACTGATCACTGCATTTGCTAATTTGATACAGTAAAAACTATACAGAAATGAGTACAACATTTGAGATTTTGAGTCAATTCTAAACTACAATAAAACTGGATACATGAAATAATAATTACCAGGGGATGATTGAGAAGAAAAAACTCTAAAAGAGAAAGAAGATTTAAAAATGGGTTTTGGTTTAAAGTGTAGTGGGAGTGAAGGGCAGAAGCTTGTTGCTGCCATGGCTGTGTAATTGGCTCCTCTCATCAAACTCACCATAGCAACTTTGTTCTGTTAGAGGGTGTTTGGTTTGGTTCGAAGCAGAGAGAGATGAGAGAAAGAAGATAAGAGAAGATAAGAAAAGTGGGTGGCTGATAGGAGTAGTATTTATTAGTGGTGTTTGTTTTATTATTACCCGTGTACCCCGTATCCCGTTTAGCTAAACCTTTAAATGGTAATACGGTAAATTAAAGATAATCAGACGTTTTTTAAAAACAAACAGTCTAAAATAATTCAGATTCAGACTTTTGGACCAGGTATTCAGATTCAGAAGTTGTATTCAGATTCAGACATAAAATGTCTGAATAAACAAACGTCACCTTAGTAGACAAGAAAGTAAATGTCATTAGATGTGATAATGGGACAGAGTTTAAGAATAGAGTTATGGATGATTTCTGCAAAGAAAAAGGTATTAGAAGGGAATTTAGTGTTGCTAGAACTCCTCAGCAGAATGAAGTTGCTGAGAGGAGAAATAGGACACTCATAGAAGCTGCTAGAACCATGTTAGCTGACTCTAAGTTGCCTATCACTTTTTGGGCTAAAGCAGTTAATACTGGTTGCTATGTTCAGAACAGGGTTTTGGTTGTTAAGTCTCACAATAAGACATCCTATGAGCTTTTTAGAGGTAGAACTCCTGCAATAGGATTTCTTAGACCTTTTGGATGTCATGTGACAATTCTGAATACCTTAGACCATCTAGGAAAATTTGATGGCAAAGCAGATGAAGGATTCTTAGTTGGATATTCTCTCAATAGCAAAGCATTTAGAGTATACAACTCAAGAACTAGGAGAGTAGAGGAAAACCTGCATGAGAAATTTCTAGAAAACAAATCTAATGTAGCAGGTGAAGGTCCAAAATGGATATTTGATCTTGAGTCTCTAACCCAATCAATGAACTATGTACCTGTTGTTGCAGAAATTAATGATTTTTCAGGTTCAGAAGCTGATGATGCAACAAATGAGGCAGGGTTAGGAAAAGAGAAAGATCGAGATTATGTGTTGATGCCAATATGGACAAGTGTGGATTCAACTTCAATGAATGATGGACCTTCTTCTGATGAATCTAAAGAAGGGATTGAAGGTGAAAACAAGGAAGATGGAACTAAGGAACAAGAGAATCCAGTTAATAGTTCTAATGATGACAGTACTGCTGAGACAGAGCTGATACTGCTAGGCCAAATTTTTCTACTGCTAGGCCAAAATTTTCTACTGCTGGCCCATCAGAACCAAATGAAGCAGAATTCTCAGAAGATGAGGTGGATTTCAACAATCTCCCGCTTGACTATCATGTTCCTACAACACCACACATAAGGATTCACAAAGTCCACTCCCTGGATAATGTGATTGGTGATGTACAATCTGGTGTGAAGACAAGGAATCAACTTATGCCTTCAGACCAACAAAGGCTTCTTGATGCCCTTTATGCAACAAAGCAGCATGAAGATGCAAACTCTTGCTTATTTGTATGTTTCCTCTCACAAGCAGAACCTAAAAATCTTCTCAAAGCCTTAGATGATTCAAGCTGGGTAGAAGCTACGCAAGATGAGCTTCTCCAATTTACAATTCAGAAGGTTTGGGTGCTAGTTGATTTACCCAAGGGTGTAAGGGTAATTGGTACTAAATGGGTTTTCAGGAACAAAATGGATGAAAGGGGCATAGTGATAAGAAACAAGGCTAGACTTGTAGCCCA
The DNA here is from genome assembly GCA_021014915.2 of Artemisia tridentata subsp. tridentata. NCBI lineage: Eukaryota > Viridiplantae > Streptophyta > Magnoliopsida > Asterales > Asteraceae > Artemisia > Artemisia tridentata. Next base: position 297,821,303 of record CP139501.1, read on the forward strand.
AGGGTACACACAAGAGGAAGGAATAGACTATGAAGAGGTTTTTGCTCCAGTAGCAAGAATTGAAGCAATTAGACTATTTTTTGCTTATGCTGCATTTATGGGCTTCACAGTTTATCAAATGAATATCAAGAGTGCCTTCTTATATGGTACTATTGAAGAGGAGGTTTATGTCTCACAACCTCCATGTTTTATTGATCCAGAACACCTAGACAAGGTGTACAAGGTAGTCAAGGCTCTTTATGGCCTTCATCAGGCACCAAGAGCATGGTATGAAACTCTGGTTTCCTATTTGATTGAAAATGGATTCCAAAGGGGCAAGATAGATCAGACATTATTCATCAAGAAGCACAAGAAGGATCTTTTGCTAGTTCAGGTGTATGCGGATGATATCATCTTTGGATCTACAAGGAAGGAGATGTGTTTAGAGTTTGAGAAACTTATGCATGATAAGTTTCAGATGAGTTCCATGGGGGAACTTACTTTCTTTTTGTGTCTGCAAGTTAAGCAATCATGTGAAGGCATATTTATCAGCCAAGATAAATATGTTGCAGAGATTCTAAGGAAATTTCAGTTTGCTGATTCAAAAGTGGCAAGCACACCAATAGATCCTGAGAAGCCTCTTCTTAAAGATGTAGATGGAGAAAATGTTGATGTTCACACATACAGATCTATGATAGGTTCTTTGATGTATCTCACATCATCAAGACCTGATATCATGTTCTCTGTTTGTGCTTGTGCAAGATTTCAAGTAACTCCTAAGGTTTCTCACTTAACAGCAGTCAAGAGGATCTTTAGATATCTCAAGGGTCAACCTAGGTTGGGACTATGGTATTCTAGGGAATCATCTTTTGACTTGGTAGCATATTCAGACAGTGATTATGCTGGTGCAAGCTTGGACAGAAAGTCAACAACTGGAGGATGTCAATTCCTTGGATGTAGACTCATTTCATGGCAGTGTAAGAAGCAAACAATTGTGGCTACTTCAACAACTGAAGCTGAGTATGTAGCTGCTGCAAGTTGTTGTGGTCAAGTGCTTTGGCTTCAAAATCAACTTCTTGAGTATGGGTACAATTTCATGAACACTATCATTTATATTGATAATAGTAGTACAATTTGCATAATTAAAAATCCAGTGCAACACTCTAAAACAAAACACATAGAAATTAGACATCATTTTATTAGAGACTGCAATGAGAAAAAGTTGATTCAAGTGGTTAAAATTGATTATGATCACAACATTGCAGATCTTCTCACAAAAGCTTTTGATGTTGGAAGGTTTCAATACTTGGTAGCAAGTATTGAGATGCTTAATCCTTATTTAAAACTGTGTGATTTTTGTACATAAATTAAGTTTGTACTGCATGCATTATCAATTAGTACTGTTATTGAAAAGTTTGTACTGCTAGTACAAATTTGGATTGTTTTATTCATACTGTTAGTCATATGATAATACTACTATAAGACAAATGCTTTGCATTTTGTTCTCTTGGTTTTGGACTAACAATTTCCGGTATGGAAAACTGAGCACAAAGGAAGTTTCAAGTGCAAAGTGTGAACAAGCAAAAGCTGGTAATTCAAGTTGCTGACATATTAGGTTAATGATAGTCAGAGTTTGGGAACTCATTCACAAAGGTTTAAACCTAAGTTAATGAATTCTTTAAAACTTCTCTCATAAAACTTATTATGGTATTTCATTTTAATTAATGGCTTAGTTGATTAGATAGTAACTAACTCAACTCATTTTCTATCATTTTATTCTTTAATTAGTATAATGAGCAAGTCTAAGGACATCTGATAGAAAGAACAGCGAGCAAACGCGAATCTAACACTTGTGTTAGAGGCAACAATTGCCACGAGCTGGAAACCCTGTCAAGAAAGCCCTTTGAATGGGTTTATCTGTACACAGGCAGTTATTTATAACTGAAAACATTGGTTCTCACACAACCAGAGGTTAATTTAAACCGAAATCTTGATTAAGTGTCTGTCATTACACTTAATCCCTTCAAAATGGCTGTTAGCAGTATGGTTTTTCATTAAAAATCAAGTTCATACTGCTAAGTCAAAAGTTTCTTAAACACCTTTTGGATTCATAATGGCTCAGAAAACCATCTTATGATGGATTATGAGTCAATGTCCCATGATTCACCTCTCACAGGAGGTTACATACCTGGAAGTGATGAGGGCATATTGAAATTTAAGGAATTGATGGCTTTATGTACAAAATTGTCTGATAAGGTATCCAAATTGAAAGATGATCTCAGAAGCTAGATTGGTGGAAAAGATCAGCCAAGATGGTGATTTCAACAGGTTCTTCTAGTTCATCAAAGGAGTCAAAGTTCAGATGATGGTGAGAGATCTTCCAAACAGGGGAGGAAGATTAACCAAACAAGGAAGGATGAAAGATTGTGGATGTGTATGCTCAGAATTAGGGGAGGAAGTTTAAATTAATCAAACAGGGGAGAAAGATTGGAAAGATTGGGGAGGAAGATTGCCCAAATTGATCAAGTTCAAGAAGTGAATGAGTCTAGTAAAAGCATCATCATCTTGTATGCTCTTGTCTTTTCCCACACCTGGCTCAACAGCAGTTGTTGTATCTCCTCCTACAATGGAAGCTTCGCCTTCAGAATCATCCCCCTATGTCTTTTGAGAAGCCAACATGTCTTATTATTCAGCCAATAATAATAACAAGCTCCAATTTCAGTTGATGGATGCTGGGAATAAGCTCTTACATCTCTCTTATTCGACTATTGATATTCAAATGGAGATCAGGGGAGGCAAAGGCTTGCTGAGAGATGACTCTTTCAGTTTCAATTTCAGTTCACTACGTTTGTTAATCACCTGCATGGCTTGCTGAGAGATGACTGTGTATCTTGGATGCTTGGAGACTGAGAAAGATACTTAATCTTGCAAAACAGAGGAAAGCTCAGATCAAGAGTCTGACTATGTAGTGTTTGAAAGATCCTCACAATCTTCATTTAATTCAGAAGAAACTTGATGATTTGATGATTTGGGATAAATCACAAGTTTAGGGGAGGATTGTTAGGAATTAAATGTTCTGAAGATTAGTACTGCTGGTTCATAAAGAAAAATACTCTAAGTGTCGATACTACTGCTAGTGTATTCAATACTACTGTTAGTATTGGAGATTCTACTGCATCAAGAATACTACTGCTAGTGTATCAGATACTGCTGTTGGAGTGTCTCATACTACTGCTGAATGGATAAGTGTCGCGTATACTACTGCTGAATGGATAAGTGTCGCGTATACTACTGCTTGATGGATAAGTATGAAAAAGATATTTTGTGTATAAAAGTCAAATATATACGGTAGATAATATCTTAGATAAGTATTCAGTCAACAAGTTGAATACACAGAACAAGTTATATCTTAGCTACTGACACACATAACTAGCAGTAGTTGACAAGACTTATCCATATTGTAAAGATCTCCTTTGTTCTATAAAAAGGAGATCTTAGCCTAGATATTAGGTGTGCATGTGCTTAGAAAATATATATCTGTTAAGAACAAGAAGAAACACAAATATAGCAATCATTCATCAGTCATAGACTCATAGAAACATAGAGATTCAATGTTTTGTAACCCTAGTGATAGTGAAGATCACTCGTATTATTTTCAATAATATTGAATCGTTTGGTGTTATACTTTCTGTGTTCATTCTCCAATAACAAGCATCATTGTTCCATTTCCATAACCAATATCCTTCTAAGTGTCGTTAAGTAGATTCCGCATACTTAATCATATTCATTCAAAGTATCATATACACACGTTATAAAGGACTAACATCCTCATAGTGTATTATCAAACAATCCTAACACATATTTCCTTTTCGGGATGTCTCAAAATAATTCTCCACTTTCATTTTTATGTAAAAACTAAATAATATAATAAAAGAATATTCTCTTTGAGTGGTTGAAAACTAAAGTGGCCCCATTTTTATTAAACTATGTGTTTCTTGTCTCTTGACAAAAATTTTGAGACGTAGGGAGTACCGTTAAAGTTTGACGGTTTATAAATTTATTCTATTTCGCGTAAAGTGGCTTCATAATCAACTAAATGATGTAAAAGTTCTAAGTAAAAAAATTAGCTATATCGGTTAATGGTAGTACACATTAATTTTTGAAGCGGAAAAACCCCCTTAGATTATTGAGGTTTGGACATCCTAGTTGATTGTTTAACCTTTTTACTGATGTATTTTTTGTTGGAAAATAATTAAGTTGAAACCAAAAGGTTAATTAATAACCATAGAATTTCAATAACGAGTCAATTTGCTTTGCACAAAATTAATTTACAATCACTCGAGTTGTCTCTACCATAGTTGTTAAGATCCCGATCCTGATCTTAGGATCTTACGATTTTACGATTTTACAAAGTAAAAACGATCCGGATCTTACGTAGGATCTTAACAAGCTTAAGATCTTATAGGATTCCGATCTTGACCATAGGATCTTAAGATCTACTCCGATCCGATCCTACTTTTCTCAAATCGCGAACTTAAAAACTACAAATTCATGGGTTATGTTTTTATATAATTTTAAAAAAAATGTGATTCTTCTTAAACATTTCATATTCATAATTTACGATAACATTTCCATGAAACATTCATATAATTTCATGTTTATGATATATAATAATTTGTAGATTTGAATAATATTACAATGATCATTAGAAAACGACATTATAGTAGGATCTTAGGATCCCGATCTGATCTTACGATCACGATCTTGTAAAGACGAAAACGATCATAGGTAGGATCTCGATCTTGAAAACCTTGGTCTCTACTACATATAAACAAAAAATGTTTTTTTTTTTTTTTTTTTTAATTCAAATATGAGTAATGTTTCATCTCGAAACTTTAATTCTTACATAAAAATTCAAACAATGTTGACTTAATGAAATAGTTGTTTTAACAAGGTTCTCATACAAAATTTTTAAAAAAAGCATGACCATATTTTTAAATGAGGTTTAAAAAAAAAAAGATTATATTTTTTTTTATTTAAATCGTAACATTAAATAATTTTTAACAATTCATCCCCAAACTCTACAATATAATATAACATTTTACACATTTTTTTTATTATTATATTAGTTTATAGTTGATGAAAATGAATATCACAATAACATAAGCATAATTGTTTGGCGCAATAAAATCTCGATGATATGAATGATACTTGCATGAATAAAAAAATAAGATCAATTTCATATTTAACCCAACTTAAACACCTAATGTCATATTTACCCAAAACATGCATTAAATACATTGTATATTATGCATTCAAAAATTATATTTTGGGTAAAAAAATATGTACCCTTTGAACATATTGTTTTAAACCAAATGTCAAAATTTCAATCATGCGAAAAGAATCTTAACAAACCGAGAGAATCAAATCATGAGATTGATTCTCTTTTACGAGATTGTTTTGTTTTACTCTATAGTTATCTTAAAAATAGTTTGTTATATTAGTGAGTTTTAATCTCATTGTTACGTTTCCAAGTGAGAATGGAAGAGGGGACTATTTGGTTGTTACTTGAGAATGACATAAATATCAAACTAATGTGATTATCGGATTTCAAAATCGGGATCTTATTTAGTATCGATTTCGTCTTAGCAAGATTGAGATTGTACGATCGGATCGGGATCTTAAGATCCTACTATAATGTTATTTTGTTAATAGTTTTTGTAATAATAGACAAATCTATAAATTAATATATATCATAAACACAAATTATGTAAATTTTTTATAGAAATGTTGTCTTAAATTATGATTATGAAAATTTTAAAAATATTAACATGTTATTTTTTTAGAGTAAATTACACCGTTGGTCTTTGTGGTTTGCGTTGACTGGCGCCAGTAGTCCTTTGACTAAAAAAATTGCACCACTCAGCCTTAAGTTAGAAACATTATGCGCCGTTAGTGACTCCATCCAACTGGGCCCACTAACTCCCACTAACGCTCATTAAGTAAGGATTCTAAAAGGGTATTTTCATCACTTCACAACACAAGGACCAACGGTGTAATTTACTCACATTATAAAGATCAAACCCACATTATACACAAAGTCACAGACACTTATTCCGGCAACCATCAATTATTCCTATTACGATAAAAAAATCCGGCCACCATAAGTCCACCATCTAACCAAAAAATCCAGCCACCATAAATCCGGCAACCAAAATGAAACCCACTTATATTTAAGATTCTCTCCAACCTTGAACTTCCTACTGAAACCTATAAATCCGGCAACCAAAATGAAACCTTAAATCCGGCAACCAAAATGAAAATGAAACCCATAAATTCTCTCCAACCTTAAATCCGGCAACCAAAATGAAACCTATTTAAGATTCTCTCCAACCTTAAATCCGACAACCAAAATGAAACCAATAAATACGGCAACCAAAATGAAATCCGGCCACCATAAATCCGACAAACATAAATCCGGCAACCAAAATAAAACCCAGCAAAACCACAATTTGTTATTTACACAAGACATAGCAATCAAAATGAAACCCACTTATATTTAAGATTCTTCGCATTGCTTTCTTGATTTTTATTCTCTTTCACATATAGTTAACACCACCATAAACATTTTATAATCACCAACACCATCCTCATCGATTTACCACAATTTAAAAACCCTCATCGACAATAGGTATATCTACTAAATTAACGAATGATAAAAACCATATGTTTTCTTGTAGATTACAAACAAACCATACCCAAAGACGAACACAAGGAGTCAATCTCCACATATATCTGTTGTTGTGGGCTGTAAACGAACTGAACGTTCAGCGAACCGTTCACCTATCGTTCGGCGGGAAACGCGTTTATGTTCGTTTATTTAATAAATGAACGAACACGAACAAGATTTTTGGTCCGTTTACTTAAATAAACGAACGTGAACAAACGCTTTGTTCGTTTATTTGCGTTCGTGAACGTTCGATTATATTCGTCCGATTACGTTCGATTATGTTCGTCCGATTACGTTCAAAGCTCCCTAACAATAATATACTTAAAAATAAAATACTTATTAATTTATTTTAAATAATACATTTAAGTTTGATAAAAATTGAAAAGTACACCATAACATTGAGCAAGTGAGCGGGAATTTTGGCGCCTATTAGTCCTTATACAAGTAAATAGTATTTTTTAATAAGATATTTTCTTTAAAATTCACTTTTATCTCATTTGATCTTTTATTTTTTCACTTAGAACTCTCATCTATTTACCACAAAGTTCCACCTTTTTATATAATCTAACATTGGTTAAGAGATTTACTAACATATTGATAACTAAAAATCTACAGCTAGTGGTGATTCATGTTCCACCATTGTTTAAACTTTAACAGGTATTCTTATATATTTTGTGTTTTATTGCAGCTTAAGGCTCACTCACCATTGTTTAAACTTTACTTTTGTAAATTTGTTTTTAACCAACTAACTATTTGATAAAATACATTTGTCTCCCATCAGTTTCTTATGTGTGTATTGTATACTTTCAGTTGTTGTGTATATGTTATTCCATGTTGAGATATTTGCGTGACCTTGATAATCTATATTGACTGATTTTTTATGCACGCCAACTGTTTGATGAAATTTCTCAATAAACAAAACTACTACAAACTGAATAAACAAAACTACTACAAACACCACCTGAATTGTTGTCATATTTGCGCTTAACATTGTATTTACACTTTGTTTCTATATTGAATATGTTAGGGATCGTTTATTGACAAATTATATTTATAGCTAAGTATTAGACGACAACGTATACGAAATTTATAGTTATAGATGCTAAGATATGGCCATTGTTCATTGTAGGAACAAGTGGATTTCGTAAATATCGAGCTTCCTTGAGTAATGATAACTTGATCACGACTTTTGGATGACTTCTAAACCTCTTCTTTTGGACACAGCTTTTGAACATCTTTTTCATACAACTTTTGGGTGACTTCTAATACCTATTCTTTGACGACGTTCAAAAAGAATTCTATAGAAGTTATCGTGTATATATTAACTAAGATAAATAGATAATGATGTTGTTTAGATGTCTTTATGTAAACATCAACTAGGCTGATGATGCTAGTATAACAATATGATCATAATGATGTTATTAAGACCATATTTTGGGATAATGATGTAACTATATATTATATGTAATATAGCATGATCATATATTCATATGGATCGTTTAAAGTACCAGCTTTACTTCTACGTTCGTTTATGTCCGTTTACGTTTATATATGATCATTTATGTAATTATGTCCGTTTATGTGCATTTATGTTCGTTTACGTTCGTTTAACTTATTAATAAACGAACATGAACAAGTTCAAATCTAAATAAACGAACATGAACAAGAATTTTGGTCCGATTACACGTTCGTGTTCGTTTATTTGTCCGGCTAAAATTAAATGAACGAACACGAACATACCTCCGTCCGTGTCCGTCCGGTTCGTTTACAGCCCTATCCACATAGATCTGTTGTTGTTGTCTGATTATAGATCGATGTTGCTTTGTGAAATGGTTTGGCTGTGGTGAAGTAGGTTTGGTTGTTTGTCACCGGAAATTAGAGGTAGGTGAGGTTGGTTGTTTGTCACAGACAAGAGAGTGAGAAAGATAGATATTAGAGTAAATCTGGGTTTGTAGGTATTTAGTTCCATTCAATATGGGTGGTTTTGGTTTTCTTATCATTCTTCTTATTTTGATTTTAGGGTAAATTACACCGTTGGTCCTTGTGTTGTGAAGTGACGAAAATGCCCTTTTAAAATCCTTACTTAACGAGCGTTAGTGGGAGTTAGTGGGGCCAGTTGGATGGAGGGACTAACGGTGCATAACGTTTCTGACTTAAGGCTGAGTGGTGCATTTTTTTTGGTCAAAAGACCACTGGCGCCAGTTAACGCAAACCACAAGGACCGACGGTGTAATTTACTATTTTTTTTTTAATTCTACAAAATACTTTCCATATTTTTTTTAGTTTTTTTAGTTTGTGGTTCGAGAAAAGTAAGATCGGATCGTATTAGATCTTAAGATCTTATGGTAAAGATCGGGATCCTATAAGATCTTAAGCTTTTAAAGATCATTTGTAAGATTCGGATCGTTTTTGCTTTGCAGTATCGTAAAATCGTAAGATTTTAAGATCAGGATCAGGATCCTGACAACCATGGTGATTACAGGAAATAGCATACTTTCATAAATGTCAATTTTTCCACTTGCAAATTAGTCAAATATTCCAACAAGCGTATCATGTCAAACTATTTAGTTATTTTGCTAGGCGTATAACACTATAACCAACTGAACTGTAAGTTCCTTTTTGCTCGTAATTAATTTATGATTGTCATAGCGTTCGATTTTTGATCAACGTTTATTAGAATTTTCGAGTAACACAGTCTTTGATGATCGAAGCTTTTTCGCTAAATTGATTTTATCCTAAAAACGTTCTATAGTATCTTACAAGATTTTTCTGATAGAAAACGTATGCTTACTAAGAAAGTTAAACGTTTCATTATTAAACACGTCACCGCACCGTATAAAAACGTGACATATTACTTTCTAACTTTCTCCCTTATATCACAACATGAAACACAAGAAGAAATGTAAACAACATGCCTTTTGTTTTGTTGAGGCAAATCAGTGACGCAGCTAGAATGTTATGATTAAGTGGTAAACTTTGATAATTCTTCAAAATTGCACTATAAATTAGTTCATTTTGGTGGTACACCTCCCCAAGAACAAAAGTGACTAACAACGAAATTTTCAAATTAAAATCTTTCATTCCATAACATAAATTAGTGACCTAAATTATTAGGAGTATATCAACAACTTATCTTGTTGGGTCAATTTGTTTTTTCGAACATTCAGTCAGGATACGACATCTGAGAAACCTCACTGAATAATAGTGAAGCGTTGCACGTACCTTAGACAACGAGATGTTGACCATTGGCCATTACAAGTATTCGGAGAGAAAATCCCCAAAGCTTGCCATCCCTAAGGATCGAACTCAAGATCTTGAGTAAAACCGGGAGTAGCTCTGACCAGCTCAGCTGATTATCATTGGCATTGGGTCAATTATATTAGGTAGGAAAACAAGGATATAATGGTAAATTGGATAGTGTAGGAAAGTGAAATGCGGAAGAAGAAAAAGACAATTATGATGTTGACGAGGAACATCGGGAGGAAATATCGGCGACGAATCTTAAACAACATGACAACTCCTCAGCCGGCTTTTATTCTTTTTTTTTTATTCTTTCTTAAAATATAGCAAAAAACAATAAGAAAATTCTACTGCTATTGTATATACACTTGGTGCACTTGAAACCGTTCGATTATTTGACTATTTGGAAGAGTCTAAAGATCTGACGGCTAATCAGGAGGTAGATTGTGGGTTGAGAAGCAGGTGATTATGGTAAGGTGATTGCCAGCGTGGAATATTCGTGCGGTCACGTGCCACGTCCCACAGTCCTTTTCCTGCCTTATATTTAAGCCGATGGTTTATTTGTTTATGTAAAATCAAATTCGGTGCCATTTTATATTTGCATTTTAAGAATGATTCCAAATGACTACGTTTTGTACGTAACTGTTAAGACGTGTTTGATGTAGACATATTATTCTATATAAGTATTGATAGGCAAGATGTGTATATATGAAGAGTTGAACAATTGCTAACGCACAAAATATTTATATTGTTCATTTGATATGGTAGACATTTACACAAATGAAATCTGAAACTTGTATTCGTGTTCCCAGGTTTCGTGTCAGGTTAAAAAACATTTGGTAGGATGGGTCCGTCAACAACTAACAATTACCGTATGAAATCATATTATTATTATATGGTTTCAAATAGAGACGGACCCAGCAATTTTTTCTTTTATGATTATGAGTAATAAAGTTGTCCGACGAAGAATTTATCCATAAATATATTAACAAGATGCTAAATTACATCGACACTAAACCACATTATTATTATATGGTTTCAAATAGAGACGGACCCAGCAATTTTTTCTTTTATGATTATGAGTAATAAAGTTGTCCGACGAAGAATTTATTCATAAATATATTAACAAGATGCTAAATTACATAGACACTAAACTACACCGACCGACAAACCAACCTTACAAGCTACTATTACACTAAACATAGATAAAGTCATAAAACAAAAGGTGAAGTTCTATTAAACTAAAGATACAAGCCTATCTATCGAACCCATCATTGGTACTATCACTGATAGTTAGAGAATAATGATTCCTCTTTTTGATAACAAATACTCGTACAACGGAAGTGAAGTTTTGATGACTTTTTTAAACTTTTATACTTTTTATGAAGAAGAGAAATGATTGTATTGAAATAAAAGACAAAAAAAGACGTTGAAAGGAAGCCGCGAAAGACGGGTAGCAGCAGAATATTCCACTATGTGGGCCCCACACTCACAACGACAAAATGGGAGGACGAGGGAAAATTGGCATTCATCATCACTTTTACTAAACATTAGCTATAGCCTATAGAAGACAATTTATTAGCTGTTAACTATACCAAAAACATAGTTTCGTTAAGATAAGTAACTGATAGTGAGCAACAATTTCTTCCTTTGTAGAGCAAGTATAGGCATGTATTAACAACGAATGTTGTATTCTAAAAAAACTTAAGGGGATTGACATGTATACGACGACTTTTAATTCGCGCACATAATACGAATTAAATCCTTGGATTCTGTTCACCAGTTACAGTCAAAAAGCCTATTTTTTGGCTCAAAATCTTTCGATTCCCTGAGCTTCTTTTACCTCTTTATATAAAGTGGCATGCAAGTTTTAAATGCCTCAAAATTTACATTCCTTTCATATATTTAAGGCTTCAAAATTCACTCCCAACAATCAAGATATTCTAAATATATGTAAAACTGTACTTCAAGTGTGAACGAGAGTGACGACGAACTCGTAAAAATCAAAAGCTAAATCGTTATAGTACGTATTTGATTCACATGTTTAGTTATCACATATTTTGCACAAAGAAATCGTTAGCTGAGCTATGCCAATGGTCCTGTCATCCTAAGTCCCCGACCAACTAACCTTAATATGTTGATCATTAAATTTGCAACACCCATTTTAATTAGACATGAACTTCTTCTTACTCATCTGTTAGTAAAAATATGAAGTAGGAACTTAACCAAAATCGAGCGAAATGAAAACTAAATTATCGATCATGAATAACTTCACATTAACAATCCAAATTTATTTACATCCATTACGATGTTCAAATGAGCATGCGCTGCTTAAGTAACATTTCAGATCACACTTTCAATTTTATATACTAAAAACAGCACACATAACACAAAGATAAATAGATCAAATTACTTTAAAGGAACTGAAAAGGAGTTACCAATCTATGTACTAATGGTGGAATTGAACACATAAATTAGCTAACGATAAATCCTAAAGTTGTCATACAATTGACGTCGAATATCGTTTCTCTCTTGTATGTTCAGTCAAGGTCGTCGGATGTCAAAAGATAGGAAAAATAAAAGCTTCCCTTTTGGTGAAATGAGGTTTTTTGATGGTCAAATGTAAACAGAAATCTGGAAACAGTTGTGGTATAACCGTCCATTCTCTTTTATTATATGTGTGCAAATCAGAAATCTCCGTGCACATCAGCACATATCACTTGCCAAAACTTAATGTCGCAACAAAGCATGGTAAATAAAATTTCCACAAGAATTGTACATGCGATTAGCCGAAAATCACTCGATTTCCCTACCTACAAAACTAATTTGCCTAAATTGTCCATGAGAGGGAATATTTGTTACATAAATAGTCCATCTCAAAGTCTTAAGGTCACAAGAATCATTTATGCATTTAGTTTCCAATAAGAGCGACTTCCCAATTTAGTCATTACTATTTCACTGGTATGACTTGCACACTGTCAATTAAGAGTTTTATTGTACAACGCAAAAAATGATATACATAATAATTCTTTTCCATATGTACTTATAAAAGTTATAGTAGTTGATAACATACTAGTCAAAATTATCGATACCACATAATAACTTTCTCCGTTCCTAATTGCATAAATGCCCCACCCATAATCACCTTGTTTAAAGACAGAATAAACAATACATGATACACAATGTCCGCCCATTTATCATAATCAAATTCGATTATGAGATATATATTGTATGAAAACTTGCCTAGCTTCGCAAGATGCAGATCATGCCAAACAGCCTTTAAAGCCTTTTCTCAAAGCCGATTCATCCAAATTCCTTCCGATAAATACAAGCTTGTTTATTCTCTTCTCATCAGGCCCCCATGGTTTTCCTGGGCAGCCATCTAAGGTGGAATGCACACCCTGCTCAAATCAAAGTAATATCAAAAGGAGAAACATATTAGAGTTATTAACAAATCGTTAAGG